>PVJO010000718.1:100000-213497 GCA_004026905.1 Hystrix cristata
CAGCAAGATGGGAACTCAGACCTTCCCCTCCACGAGAATCCAGCAAAGCAGAACATTTCTTGATGTCATACATCCGGACAATATGCAACTGTCCTTTTGATTAAGCGTTGCTTGGGGGTGAGGAGCAGCTAGAGGGACTCCGACGTTGGAGCCTGACCGTCCTTACTTTCTCAGCAAGGGCATCTACCTTCCCAGGGTTTAGATACACTCGCACGGTGCGATTGTGCGCGGGACGAGAAAGACCAGCCCATTTTTCACCCTTTCACTTTTAATACCTGCCACAATTCTACCTATTTGTGGTTTGAAAACACACCACCCAGAGGAGAACGCTAGTGCTTCCCAGTCTAGCGAGGTTACATTTACTTGTAATCCTCCCTCCTCTTCCAATTTCTTTGATGATTTTTCCCATAAGTGTATAAGCTGCAGGGACTTAGAAGCGGGCCGCTCCTCCTAAATGTGATTCGGACCATATGCTTTCTGCATTCATTCCCGCAAAGGCTTTTCTTCTCTGCACTAACTGCTAACACGTTATAGTCACCTTGAAATTTCCTCTGCTATTTTCCAATTAAAAGCTTAATAGCCCTGGAAACGGAGTTCATGTGGTGAAGTTTACCATAGCCCCTTGTTCTGAAGGGCTTTCTGCTGGGATCCCATTATGTGCTTGAATAAACCCTTTCTGCAAACAGAAATGGGACTCGGAGTTGTCAGGTGTTGGGTTACAATAGACTTTGAGGCAGGGGACATTTTACCAACATAAATACAAACCTGTCCCTATAGGGAGATGTTGTCAAATACTGGGATATGGAAAACATTCCCATCAAATATGAGAAAAGGATTACTGCGCTATATCAAATGAGTATTTAGATCTCAGCCCCCGATGTGCACCGGAGTGAAACAGGCCCGGAACCAAATAATGCTAGACTGTTTGAGTGGCATCGGGATAGGGTGACTAGGTGACCGACGGAGGAAAGGGGGTTGCCCGAGGAGTGAAATGCCCCCACAAACCTGGTGCAGAGCTTTGATGTTTTCCTTTTTAAAAATTATTCTCATTTTTCGTATCCGTTTCGGTGACGATTTCGAGGAAATCGGGAGAAATTCGGCTTTGGAAAAAGTTCTTACTTCCCGAGTCTCCAAGAAACTCGGATAATTCGGTACAGAAGTTCCCAGATCCGGTGCCATTCTCGGCCTTTGTATCTCTGTCGCTGGAAGCAATTCGCTCCCCGAGCCTCACTTCCCTGCTTCGCCTTCCAGACCATGGGCGACCTCTGCCTCGCGTCCAGAAAGCGTGCAGACTTCCAGTTGTAGATATTAGGGCTTATTTTCCTAGCGAAGTGTAGGAGAAGAGGCATTAAAAGATGGGGAAGGGGCGAAGCCGAGGGTCCCTGCTTGTCGTCGCGGCCTTGCGGAAGTTCTCCCAGCGTTGGCGTAGGTGGAAGTCTTCCTGCTCCAACCTGGGCTCCGCCAGGTCGGCCTCCCGCGTTCCCCAACTCTCCGACCGGCTTGAAACCGGGGACAGCTTGGGGATTCGAGGGGGACTCACGGGGCCGGATTCCCTTTTAAACCTTCTCCTTCCAGGCGGAAGCTTGACGGCTAGAACGCCTGGCTGCTTTGCCCGAGTTCAAAGCTACACGGAGGGACGTTTTCAGGTTGCTGTTTCGGGCAGCGCAGAAAAAAGCGGCCTCACCAAGCGAAAGTGGGGTTCTGTGCCGCCGAGGGGACTGGCATTGCAGGCAACATCTACGCCCTCATCTAGCATTCGGTTCGTCCAGGCCGCCAGGAGATCAATTTAGCAAATGCTCCTAGCTCTGCCATTTTACCCCTTCGCCCAGAGCACTAGGCTGCCCCACGCTTGCTTACCGTAGCCACCGTTGGTTTGTTTGTTGAGGGAGGACTTTAGCGGGTCCTAGACGTGTGTAGTGATGGCCTGCATAAGGCCAAACAGGTACTCCACACAAATACCAGTCTAAACAAAGTTTTATGCTGCCATCCCGAGCCGGGGGCCCCTTCTTATCCCCACCCAAAGGTGTTTATGGGTGGGGTCTACTGGGGGTGACCCCATCCTTTATCCTTAGCTAATTCACAGAATCTGGAGGGATTTGAATTGGATAACAAGAAACCTCCATTTGACAATTCAGTGTTGTTGGGGTAACGGTAAGATCGTACCAGGTAACTTTTGGGGTGCTAACGTGGTTTCTGTCCGCGGTCTGAGAGTTCAGAGTCAGCGCCTAAGCAAAACATTCACACGCGCTCTGCCTGGGCCTTTCGAGACAGACACCGGTTTTTTTTTCATTTTAAACCAGGGAGAGGAGGGTAGGAAAACATTAACCTGCAAAATAGTGTCATCCTTGGGCTGGCGGATTTTTTTTTTAAACATTCGTTTTCTTCTGAAGCCACAAAAGAGGGCTAAGTATGTGTTACAAAAAGAAATTAAGAGAACAGCCTAATGTTCCCGAATCAATATCCCTTCCATACCCCTAACTCCCCCTGCCAGAGACCCTGGGGCTGACCAGCCTCAACTCGAAACCCCATCGGCCAGTGCCAGGTCTGGGGTGCATCCGAGCACCACGCACGCTCTGGTTCTCAGGGAGCCGAGTTTCTGCCGCCAAGGTTAGGGATAAAAGCAGCCTTGGGCTCCCTGCCTCCAGTTCAGGCCGGGAAGGAGGAAGAGAGCGCGCTGGGGCAGCCCACCCCCACCCCCGCGGTCCTCGGGTTCTCCGCGCTGCGTGCCCCGCCGCCTTCTGAAAGCGCGCAGCTGCTCCCGCCGCGGGAAGGGGAAGCGCAGAGGGCCCAGAGGAGGGGGCCGTGAGCGCCCCCGCCAGAGTGGCCAGGCTTCAGGTGGCCAGGAAGGTGAAGTGCAGGGACCCGAGAGGTACGGAGAAGGAGGAAGGAGTGGGGTGGGGAGTACAGGAGACAAGGACCCCAGAGGTGGGGGTGGCGGGGGAGGGGAGGAGGGGCTGGGGGAGGGCGGCGGAGGAGGTACTGAACCCGGCCGGCGAGCAGAGGAGCTGCAGACAGTTAGCTCAGACCTTAATCAGAGCGCTCCTCCGCTCCTCGCGGCGGTCGAGCACCGAGGCGGAGGAGGAGGTGCCGGCGTCGCTGTGCGCCCAAAGCAGCCGCCGACCGAGAGCCGGGCGGCGTGAGGACTGGCGGGGCAGGAGCCGGGGGGCCGAAGCTGGGCGCACTACGGGAGCTGGAGAGACTGCAGCTGCGCCTCCCGCCGCCGCCCCGGGACGCACGCGGCCGCGGGGGCTGCGGGACCCCGGACCGCGCCGCCCGGAGGCCGCCCCCAGAACGGGCCTCGAGCGCCGGACTCCAGCGCCCGCTGGCCTCCCTCCGCCGTCAGCCCAACTATTCCCGGAGCCCTGGGCATGAACGGCTACGGCTCCCCCTACCTCTACATGGGCGGCCCGGTGTCGCAGCCGCCGCGGGCGCCCCTGCAGCGGACGCCGAAGTGCGCGCGCTGCCGCAACCACGGTGTGCTGTCCTGGCTCAAGGGCCACAAACGCTACTGCCGCTTCAAGGACTGCACCTGCGAGAAGTGCATCCTTATCATCGAGCGGCAGCGGGTCATGGCAGCACAGGTGGCGCTGCGCCGGCAGCAGGCCAACGAGAGCCTGGAGAGCCTCATCCCTGACTCGCTGCGCGCCCTGCCGGGGCCCCCGCAGCCTGGAGACTCCGCCGCCGGCCCGCAGCCGCCGCCGGCCTCTCAGCCCTCTCAGCCGCCGCCGCGCCCCGCCGCCGAGTTGGCCGCGGCCGCCGCCCTCCGCTGGGCCTCCGATCCCCAGCCCGGGTCCCTGCAGGCGCAGCTCGCCAAGCCAGGTAGGGACCAGGCGGTAGCGCGCGAGCTCGGTCAGGTGCGTTCGGAAGGGTCGAGCGCGTGCTGGGGCTCTTCGGGGAAGCTGCCCTGGCCAGGCCTTCCTCCCTGACCCCATCAGGCCGGTTCTCAGTCTCCCGGGACAAGTCAGCCTCGAGTCTGGATCCCGGGAAAGCAGAACCGAAGGGCTGGGCTGAGTTGGGACCGCCGGGTGCCTTCCCCAGGCTAAAGGGGAACGTGTCAAATTCTTTGGGAGAAGAGGTCCGGGACAAGACCCAAATTAAGCGCGCACACATAGTCGCCGCCGTGGGCCAAGGTTTTCCTGGCAGCACGTCTCAGAGGCCTCGCTGTTTCGGGTAGGACTGAGTAGATGCACGTTAGGAGCCCTGGCCCAGGGGGCTGACTGCGGGCTGGGCACTCTTGTCCGCGTGGCCCAGGGCGATTGGAGGGAGGACAGGTTTCTCCAACTCCCACAGCCCTTTTAGGGGTCCCCAGTCCAGTTCCTTGCAGCGAGGGAGTCTCACTTAGGAACAGAGTAAAAAGGTCCTGAGAGGCTCTTTTGCCTGTAACCCAACCTGTGTCTTGAGTCAACTCCTTTTGCAGAGCTGCATAGGTCCTTCAACACCATTTCCCAGGCTGCGTGGCTGTTGTGGTTTCAAGAATTAAAAACAAAACTAGAGCTACTAAAGGAAAGCCACTTCTTGAAAGCCCTTTCCCGGGTTGCAGGTGGGCTGGGGGCGCAGGCTGCTAAATCCTGCCCCCCACCCCAGGCTTTCCAGCCTTTTCTTTCCTCTGAGGAGCCCTACCCTAACCCTAATAACCCCACCCCTTCCACCCTTTCTCTCCTTCAGGCTTCCTGATCTTGGCACTGCCGGTCTCAGTCTGTTTTCTCCTGGGAAACCTCTAGCTTCGGTCCTGATCTATCCAGTCCAACTCAAGGGTTGCTCTCTTCTTGGCTCTTGGAACTCGGCGGACTTGGGTTTGGTGTTTTCCTTTCACTGAGGCAGATGTACGGAGGACAAAAAAAAAAAAACTTGTCTCCTCAGGGAAAGAGGGTGTGCTGGAATTAGGAGTGGAAAGGCCCAGTGCCTTACTTTGAGTAGAAATGAGGTCCTCCTGGGTTCTGGAGAGGGACTTTCACAAGCACTGGACTGCTGTGTGGAGCGGGGGCTACCGTGCACTCAAGCGATTTGTGGTGAGTTGAGGGGTGGCCTGGGAAGTCAGTTTTGTTGTTCCATTGCCCAGGCCTGAAGTGCTGAGAACAGTTTATGTGAAGGCAGGACTGGGTGTTTTAAGGACAGAGATAGGTTTTGTGGGTATTTAATCCAGGTGAACACAGAAGCATTTCTGAGGCATACTCCGCAGTTGTCTCTCTTTTGTCTCTAAGTGTCTCACATTTATGGATCTGCCTACAGTAGTTAGAGAGGGCAAAAATGGGTTTTTGTTTTGTTTCATTTTGAGTTTTTTTGGTCACATCCCCCTTAGGTAAGAACAAATAACCAGGAGAGTTTGGTCTTAGCTCTAGAAGTGATTCCATCTAGCATTTTAACTTTCCTGTTCCTAGTTTCCTTGACTCTGTTCCCCCCCGCCCCAGAACAGGAGTCTGAGTTTATATTAGAGGAAGCATTTTTCCGTGGCCACCTGTCCCAGCAGCTCCACTGTGATAAGCATTGTGTTTTGTGGTTCTGGTTCATGAGGGAATTCCTTTCATAGCCTGTGCTTTTCTGATTTCTGAGATAGCCAAAATTCTTGGTTTGCAAAAAGTCACAAAACCCACAACTACCCTGGAAGGAGGAGGAGTGAGGAGGGTAGGAAGGCAGCAGAAGCTGCCGGATGCAGTCTTGGGGGAGTAAAAAAGGGCAAAGGATTTCAGCTAGACAGATCCGACCTCATACTGTCTTACTTTCGCCAAGTATTCAGGGATAGCCTTAGCTCTCAAAATTGAAAACAAGTGATTTGGAAGGAGAGGTCAGAGTGATGACTTTGTGGGACTGAGCCGTCAGGGGCCAGGAGCTCAGTTTCCAGCCAATCACACCATGTACCTTGTACGTTCGTTTATACAACTTTTGTTTTCATCTTTCAGTTGGTTTGGCCATATAATTAATTTTGTGTTTTAAAAAAGGCCAATCACCAATCAGATGAGGCTGGGACCAAGAAAAGAACAGGTTTTGTTTTCCACGAGGAATAGGAGCATGCAAGGGGACCCATTCTGTGTTGTACATGTAAAGACAAAGTCCACTTGGAGTTTAAGTTAGAGAAAACCTTTAGCTGATACTTGCTATGTGTTAGATCTTTTTTTTTTTTGGCTGTTTTTATAATGTATTTGTAACATACCATGCATATTTAGAAGCATGTGTGATACTCTTAGAGAAGCAGCTCACTCCATATAAAGAGTAAGCTAAGCTCTATTTGGATGGTAGGTCTACATGTGTAATAAATACTCAGACTATCAGGAATTTCTGAACATTTGCTGGCGAATCACATAAATCTGCTCTTTGTGAACTTAGATTTTAAAATGTGGCTGTCTTTTTGCAGGGCCAAGGGGCTCTTTAGTATCTAGCTGTGTAGAGATATTTTTTTCTTGGGTACAAATGCAGGTGCACCAGCACATGGAGTCTTTTTCCTCTGCAGAAATCTTTGAGAAGAGCACATGCCTTAGGGAACAGTACTCTGGCTGGTCCCCCTGGAGAAATAGCACCAGGTCCAGGGAGCAACACATTAGTACCAAAACAAAGTTTTGACAGCAAAAGAAATCTTTTCTAAATTCTGCTTCAGATTCTGCTGGAGGAACGGGTGTTATTTTATATAATGGTGTAATATGTAACATGGCTTTTAGGAGAATTTCCCTGTTCCCATGACTATTATTTCTATCAATTGAAGTATTCTTTCTTTCTTTTTGGGTATAGATTTCTCCTGCTATCTGATTACCATCTACGACTGAGCTAGAACTAGTTAGATTTTGATTGAGAACAAATTCTAACTTAAACTTCCTAATGCATACTCTGGAATTCATTTATTCTAAATTCTCTTTTACATCGCCTCATACCCCTCCCCCATGAAACTATAGCAGGAAGCAGGACGTCTTTCAGTGGTTTGTGTGTCTGAATCAGCAGTCTCAACCAGCCAAGCCAGCCTTTCAGAACTGTGGGCTCCACAGTTGAGGGAAATTAAGGGTCACGGCCAAGGTGAGAAACTGCAGTTACGTTTCTGCACTGTGCTGCCTTCTCGCCCCAACTTTTCCCCTGGGAGAGTGTCCTGGGTGCCCTTTGTCTGGAGAGGATAGATTAGCGGCCGCAGATTCTTCCTAGATCTAGATTTGCTATCAAAAGAAGTATGTAATAAAGTCTTTTAAATGTTCTTGAAGGAAAATGAAATTGAAAACATATTTGGTTAGGAACAGAGAGCAAATAGGAAGGTGGGATCTCCTTTTAGGTTTATGTCTTCAGAAAGGAGTAACAAGGTAACTAGAAGGGGAGCAGTTAGGAGGTTTTGAAAAAATCTGTATTTTATTTTTGCCTCTGGCCTCTTATCTCCCAGAATCATTACACTTGTTCTGGGATATACAGGTTCAGCTTGATTGCTTCTTCCCAGTTTTCTTCCCTGTTTTTGATTTTACTTCGTTTTTTCAAAGAGAAGCTTCTTCAAGTATAAGAAGTATTACAGGAGTACTGATCCAGACCAGGAAGGAGAACTGTCTGTGACTGTAGGCAGGGAGAAATGAAGAAGCAGGAAAGAAATAAAAGTCATCTATGAAATGTACCTATGACTAGAAAAACTCAGTCTGGTTTTAAGGCCCCTTAATTTGAGGCAAAGGCTAAAGGAACAAAACCCAACCAGATAAAAAGGAATAAAAGGATGATACCACCCTGTCTTTCAAACTCTAACCAGGAGCTGGCTTGGGGGTGGGAGCCCGGGCCTTGCCAGTAGATGCCAGGTGGGCGGCTGCTACTTTGCCGGCCTGTGGGATGAGGTAGGGTACGATGAGGTGAACAGCCAGCTCTCCTCTCCCTGGATGGGGTGGCCAGAGCTGGTGAGAGAGAGGCAAGAGGCCAGTGAGCTGGCTGGAGGCTGACCCAAGGCCGCAGGGGGTTGCTCTGCCAGGGGCTGTCCCGGGGCCTGCTGCCTCTCTGCCTGGCGGACTCCTGTTGCCTTCTAGGCCGCTGGGGTACCAGGAGCGCTCCTAGTTCCAAAACTCAACCAGCTCTCTCTGGCTTCCTCCCATCTTCCCCTCCCTGTCCTTTCAAAGCCAGGAGCCCAGAGGAGGTGAGTTGCTTAACTTAGCAGACCCTGCAAACAGACCAATAAATAAATAAATAAGATGACAAATATTGCATGAAACGTACTCGTACTAAAAAATCATTATTTTTCTGAAGTTCAAATTTAGCTGGCATCCTCTTGTTTTATCTGGCTACCTGGGGCTGCAGGGTACTCTGACCTGGGTCGCAAGTCTTTCTGCATGGCCGCTCTTCCAGGAGGGACACTGAGGAGGCCGGTGTCCATCTTGTGGAGCTGAAGACGATGGTGGCGGGAAAAAGCAGAGTGCTCCACATGTAGAAACCAGTGTCCTCTGCCGTCCGGGGGAGGGTCAGCCCCCAGCACACCCCTCCAGTTATAAATCTGGTGGATAGCTATGCTCTCCACTTACACAACCAACTTTTCTTTGTCCTGATGGATGAATTCCCGGGTTTAAAAGATTACAGTAATCACAGGAAGACAGTGTAAATCGAATCTGATAGCAATAACTTTCAGAGAAGGTCAGGCTCAAGTGAAATGTTACCAAGCAACAGGCATTTTGTTTGCAAAATACAATCAAAGAGCATTGATGAGAAATTCTTTGCTGCAGCCAGTCAGCACTTTCTGCTAACAGCTTTACAGGGGGAAAGGGAGTAAATCTTCATAAATCAGAATCCCTGGAGGACTTGGAGCCCTTTCTGGAAATGTTGCACTTCTTCCTGACAAGGAGGAAGACCAAGCCCAGTGAAAATCCATTTGCCTGCCTGCCTCCTTTCCTGCTCATGGTTTCCTCATTTCTTTCACCTTCTAACCTGTCGCAGCCCCCTTAGCCGTTAGCCACCAGGTCCTCGGAGCCTCTCGTCTAGTCTACATGGCTCTGATGTAGTGGCCTCTGGTCTTCTCAGGTCCACCACCTCGTGATTGTATCATGTTCTGACCCAAGTGTCCCATATCACTGAGTGAATCATCCGTTTGCCTTCTCAGAAAGGAAGCACATGAGTAGGTATTTTGTTTTCTACTTTATTATGTGGGTAAGCAGCTGTTTTTGAAAAAGCACAGTTAAATACCAGGTAACAGTAATATATTATGAAAAACTTAACACTCTGAGCATCAGCTCTTTATAGTCTGGACTCTCTTAATTACGTTACTAGGCAGACATCAGCTGAGGTCAGTGTTCTGCTTTTTGCCACTGTTATTACTTTGTTTAGTTCAGTGTGTGTATCTGTAGCACCCATAGTCTTTTTGTGTATTTATAACAATACTCCCTCCCGAGGGACACCATAATCTGCTTGGTTGCTGGCCTTTGAGTTACTCGTGTGCTTCACTCTAAAATATGACCAACTGGATAGATAGCTTAGAATTTTGCAAAAGATTAGTTAGTAAATAAGCTGTAAGCCTCTCATTGGCTGAGAGGAAATGCTTTGATCATGTGCATATGGTCTTACTGCAGTATCTGGGTGCATAGTTAGGGATTTAAGAGTATTTGTTAAAAGAGATGGATAAATGAGTAGCTGGATGTGTTTTTAAAAATATCAAATAAACAGGTAGATTTGTAGGTTGTTTCTCCTCTACTCTTTGTATAAGTGTTCCCTTCTGAGTCAAGGAAGAGATCAAAACTAAATTTTTGTGAGCTATATAAAGTCCACAAAGTTGTAACTATTCTTTCTTCAGCCCAGCCCTTTCTGTACCAGTGTTCCCCCAAAATATTGGCCCCGAGGCCCCAATATGATTCCTTCATATAATATTAAATCAGTGTTGTTAATGATTTCTAAAAAGCAAAGCATAATTAGTTAATTTCATAAGGTTTTCTCTCCCAGGAAGAAAAGGTCTAAACACCAAGATTTGTTTCCTGGTAAACTTTGTATTTCTAGTCATTCCATTTCTTTACCATTCATCACTTCTCTTGTGAGCTAAAGATAACAACTTTAAGTATAAAAGCTCATTAGCATTCTGACAGAACAGTGGTCTCTCCAGGACGCCCCTTCCTCCTTTGGTTGTCCCTGCCATTGCTATAAAATTGGTATGCTTTAAAAACTACCCATTGAGGACCTGTAGTGTAGTGGTATGTTTCCCAAGGCTCAGATGAGCACATGAGGACATGAAAATCTATGTTTCAAAATGCATGACATTTACAAAACAAACATGATGAATGTGATCATTATATGTACAATGTTACCAGTACATGTTCTTGGTTAAAAAAGAAAATGCATGACACGATTTCAAAAGGGGGAAGATCCGGTGATACCAGAATTAGGAAATTTCTCTGTATTCCAGTGTTTTGTATTTTCATTCTGCACATCAGATATATTTTGTTTTTGTAGTTATAACTGCATTTAATGTATAAAACCCACACCATCATCTAAGTGAGAAAGATTTGTCATTTTTATGTTTTGAGCAACACATTTGTTTCACGTATGTGGTAGACTTTCTCAAAATATTTGAAATGAATACATAGGTTTTTTTTTTACTGAACTGCATTTTCAAAATAAATAAAATCCAAAGAAAGTTACATTTTGCAAACTATAATTTTGGGTGGGAAGTCATTTTAATGTGAGTGATAATTTTCTCTCCTTAGTTAAAAAGTTTTGCAACAAAAACACAAACAAAAACTAGTCTTATAATTATCATATAGTATATGTGTTTTGAAGTTGGTAGCATTGCTATCTGAGGAAAATTTTTCCTTTTTAATTGAATATCTGCTTTTTTTAAAAACCTTTGCTGAAAAGTTTGTTTCAGAGATGGCTATAAGTATTTCTGCATCATGAAACAGGACATCAAAGCACAGATATTTAGTAAGATTTAAAACATGTAGTTGGGGTTGGGGATTTAGCTCAGTGGTAGAGTGCTTATCTAGCAAGCACAAGGCCCTGGGTTCTATCCCCAGCACCCAAAAAACAAAACAAAACATACTTAAATGTTTTGCATTAGAAATAGCACTTTCTATCACTTCCAATTACTGGTTTGTAATATCAGATAAAATTGATTTCTTTTCTCTTTTTGACTAAGTAAATTAGACTTTCTGTACTCACATACTAGGGTTAAAAATTATCTTTTGAAATATACTATTCCTCCTCCTGTTCTAGGAATTAGGGTCTTGGTTTCAAGAAGAAAGAGGGTGAAGTGTTTCAAGAGTATTTCCTGTTTCATTTTTGTTAGTTGGCAGTTTCACATTTCTATATCTAGAAGGGCTTTTGTGTTTTAAACCTTGAATGGTTCGTAAAGTTCATTTAGGGAAAAAACCTGGAGATGTAAAGAAACACCTGTTATTAAATTACGCTTTATCACTGAGCTCACAACTCACCCTCTATAATTATTTGTGAAAGTCTGTATTTATAATAGAATAATTTACAATGCATTTGGCTTAGGTACAATAATATAAGCAATACTGAATACCACAGTGCCACAGAACTGCAGGGACGGTGCATTCTGTCCTTTGGATTTTATTATTGGTTGAGGATCCCTGTAGAGACCAGTCTTCCTTTGCTCCATTCTGAAACCCCGGCAGCGGTGGATGTCGATGGGCATTCTGCTCACTCCGCAGCTCTTAGCAGGACTTTGTGTGCTGCGCAGGTGCGTGAACTCTGTTCCTTGCTTCTTTCATCGTCTTCTCTCTTCCCTTTGAAGGTGGCGTAAACAGTGCTGAGGTCAGTTGGTTGGAATGCCTTGAATTTGTGGACTTGATTCCTGACATTCTGTTAGTTTTTCTCACTTTTTAGCCAGAGCCTGAACATCTAGACAGTGAGGCCAATCAGCCCCTCCAAAACATGGAGAGTGCAGACGATTCAGCACAATCGCTCACCACTCTTAAGTAGCCAGCAGCGCATGGCATGTCCCAGGAGCCAGGGGAAAGGTCAGCACCACACGTGGGAGAATGACATTTGTCTCTGGGGCCGCACAGTTGCCAAACGAGCTGGCTCCCACTTAAGAGTCCTCTGAGCTCTGTTCTGCAGAACTTGGGAAAACATGTACAAAGTGGAATTTGTAGTCAGACCTATAATCCTGTCATCCTGTGCCCAGTTGATTAGGACAGCATCTCTTGAAAAACATCAAGGTGTTTCAAGGTGACAGCCACCTTGAAAAACATCAATCCTTACGATGTAAACAGGTTCGATTAGTCAGAGGTCATTCCCTAATTCTCACCAGCCTCTCTCTGGGCCACTTTCTCCTGGAATCTGCAGAGTGCTACCAGCTCAGAGCCCAGGCCTCTGCGCATTTTGAAACCCCAGAAGCCTTGGAATCGTGAATGGGTTGACAGACCTCAATATATTTCCCAAAATGTTTTCAGAATTTGAAAACTTAACTTTTTATAACATGCAGCTGTTTTTAGGTTCACATATTTATTCTGATAATAGTTTTGAGCTTTCTAGCTGTGCTAATGTACCCTTGATCTCTGTGAAGCACCAGTCATTTCTCTTGCTTAAAAATAATCTTGTCATCTCCTATATTTGTGTGACACCATCATATTATTTTTAGATTATAGATAAAAATTCACCATTTTAGCATTAGGAATTAAGCAGTAAGTACATTCACAGTGTTATCGCACTACCCATCTCCAGTGATTTTTCATCATCTTAAACTGTAACTCCATGTATATTAAATAATAACTCCCTGTCTCTCCCGTAACTACCATTCTCCCTTCTGTCTCTATGAATTTCTCCATTCTTGGTATCTGTATAAGTGGAATCATACTATTTGTCTTGTGCACAGCTTACTACAGTTAGCATGTTTTCAAAGTTTATCTACGAATTTCATTCCTTTTTGGGGCTGAATAATATTCCATTGTATGAATATACCACATTTTACTTATCCATTCATTTGTTGATGGGCATTTGGGGTTGATTCCACATTTCAGCTACTGTGCATAATGCTGCTAGAATATTGGTGTACAATGTGATTCATATTTGATGCTTAGCAGATCCTACCTGGCTGAATTTGCTTTTCCCCCGGCACACATCTTATTTCCCCAACAAGATAATGCATTCCACATACTAGGCGAAGGTCTTATACTTCCTGGTATTTTCCACCCTTTATTCTGTTTCCCTCAGTGTCTTGCATATTATTGCGATATAAATACTTGAGGATGATAATGACAGTATAAGCTGAAGTTAAATAAGTACGAAAAGTGTTTTGAGGTGTGTGGTATTCTGAACATCATGTCCGTATTTACATGGAGAGAGGATCTGTTTGCCCAAGCTCCATTAAATGAGAGCCTAAATCCATTCGTATGCTCATTTCATTGCTTAGTTAACGTGCTGTCACTGTCTTCTCACTTTGAATTGTGTAATAATGTGGGTGACAGCCACGATGTATGTAGGGGCCACGAGTGAGGAAAATTTAACTAAGTCTAATTAGATGTGAACCTATAGAAATTTTTTGTTGTGGCTTTTCTCTTTTGGATCAGGGACCTGGAGTTCAAACCACTGTAAGTGGGAGGTGAAAGCTGAGTCTCCTGTTCTAGGAAGTTGTAAGGAAGGATATGGTGAATTTATCTTGTAGAAATAGGTCTTTATTCCAGAGTTGTTATACTTTATGTATGTGAACTGCAAATGAACCTCATAATGGAAACCTTATATTTTGTATTGAAAAAAGAAGCAGATTAATTGAAGTGCAAATTTGGGATGAGTATCAATTTGTGTCAGATGTATGATGGAAAGTTACAGTGATGTAACTTTAGAACATTTTATAACGTAAGGGTTAGGTGCATATTTACTGCCTTGTGAGGAACAAAAGTTTTCTTTTTCAGTTGCACCGAAGATATATGCCATACTATAAGAATGTTCCTAAATGAGCCTTTAAGTCTTTTAAAATAAAAGGCAGCAAACATAAGGAGATGGTTTCTAGATTTACTTTGATGAAATTTCGTTGGCTGGCTATTTGTACTAATCGGATGTGCACAGAGAGGGTGACAGCAGGACTATTCAGACAGGGCAGTAGAGAACACAGGCACACCGACTGTTCATAACCTGACAACTGACTGAGTTATTAAGAATGCCTGGATTGAGATGTCGTAAGTAATACCTTTTTTTTTTTTTTTTTTTTTTCCCTAATGCTGGGGATTGAACTCAGGGCCTTGTGCTTGCAAGGCAAGCACTCTAATCACTGAGCTAAATCCCCAGCCCCCTCAATACGTTTTTTTAAAGAGAAAGGACAAAAATCTATTTGCACATAGCTTGCTAGTAAGAAATATGTTCCCTTAGTATAAAGATCTGTTAGAATTTTCTTTTTTTTTTTTAAGATCTGTTAGAATTTGCTACTACAAAACAAACCACTCTTGTCCACTCCTTTCTGCCTGCTTAGCATGGCTGTACTAGTCTTTTGAATGGTGTCTTTTATGTCAAAATGTCCGATTTAAAACTGGTTTGTTTCACAGCAAGTCTCAGCCTTACTTGGGAAGCTTTTTCTTCTTCTTTTAATATAATTCAAAAATCAATCTTTAAGGCCTTTCCATGAACTTTACTAATAGTTTATGCAAGCATATCTACCTCTTGCCATTCATGGTCCTGAGCTGTGGGTGCCTCATTTCATTGATGGATGATGCTTTCTGGATAGTTTCACAAACCCTTTCCACCCACTTCCTGTCCCCTCACCGACACCCTGTCCTGCCGTCCACAATTCACACCTCATTTTGCTTGCCCTCCAGTGTAAGTCACGGGCAACTGAGTTTGCCAGGCCCCAAGTGGCTTTTTATGAAAGATTTCAACTGGCTTCACTCTGACAATTAAATTAACTGGTTGTTGTACATAGCAACCTGATAATATTACACACTGTTTATGATCTTGGTTTATGTACATACTGTCTGGCTCACGAGACATACTCAACACAAAATTAGCCTGTGAGCAAGCATATTTCGAGTACTACAGTTTCCTGTGGATATGTGTGTTGCGTACCAGCTGGTGATGCTTTTTGATCTGAAGGGGACACTTCATATGCAGAAGAGGACTGGTGGACAAGCCACGGCCCGCTTTCCCGTTTTCCTTGGGCTGTGTTCGGGGGAGCCGTGCAGAGGTGCACCGTGTTGGTGCTGCCTGGAGACTCTTAGTGCTGTCAGAGCTGGGTCTTCTGTGGCTGTATGTTTGCAGCCACTCTGTGCCTAAGGCAAACATCCTTGCTAACAGCATTCTGAGAAACTACTCTAGTTTCTAAGATCTTTATTTGCAGGGATTTTTTTTTTTTCCATTTGCCAATGACATGGTTTGGATTTCTGTTTTTTAGGCTGGCAGTATATGATAACCAACCGAGATGCATTTCCTCTTCCAAGAAGCCTGTGCACAGTTTTCTTCTGAGCACATCTGTTCCTCTTTATGCACACCAAGAAAAGATTAACCCAGCTGTTCTCTGATTTTCAGATTTGACCGAAGAGCGACTTGGGGATGGCAGCTCTGCAGACAATACAGAGGCCTTCAGCGACAAAGATACTGACCAGAGGAGCTCCCCGGATGTGGCCAAAAGTAAGAGCTGCTTCACCCCCGAAAGTCCTGAGATAGTGTCTGTGGATGAAGGAGGGTATGTTGCCCAGAAAAATGGAGGCAACCCTGAGAGCCGCCCGGAGAGCCCCAAGTACCACGCGGAACAGAATCACCTCCTGATCGAGGGCCCATCGGGGACCGTCTCTCTGCCCTTCAGCTTGAAAGCCAACAGGCCACCCCTCGAAGTGTTAAAAAAAATCTTCCCCAACCAGAAGCCCACGGTGCTGGAGCTCATCCTGAAGGGCTGCGGGGGGGACCTGGTGAGTGCTGTGGAAGTCCTTCTGTCCAGCCGATCCTCGGTGAGCGGAGCTGAGCGAACTTCTGCGGAAACCGAGAGCCTCGTGCTGCCTTCCAACGGGCACATCTTCGAACACACCCTGAGCTCCTACCCTATCTCCTCGTCCAAGTGGTCTGTGGGCTCGGCCTTTCGAGTCCCAGACACACTGAGGTTTTCTGCGGACTCGAGCAATGTTGTCCCCAGTCCCTTGGCCGTGCCTCTGCAGCACCCTTTCCCCCAGCCGCCCCGGTACCCGCTGATGCTGAGGAATACTTTGGCCAGAAACCAGTCCAGCCCCTTTTTGCCCAACGATGTCACCCTGTGGAACACCATGACCCTGCAGCAGCAGTACCAGCTGAGGTCACAGTATGTCAGTCCCTTCCCCAGTAACTCCACCAGCGTCTTCAGAAGCTCGCCGGTCCTCCCTGCTCGAGCCACGGAGGACCCTCGGATCTCCATCCCTGAGGATGGGTGTCCAATTGTGACAAAGCAGACCATTTACACGGAGGATGACTATGATGAGAGGTCTGACTCTTCAGACTCTAGAATACTCAACACATCATCCTAAAGTGAAACTGGATGGGTGGTGACGGGTGACACTTTCTGTGCATTTGAACCCTGGGGTGTCCCAGGAGAGGCCACATCTAGTGTATCCCTTTCCTTCTGTTTGACAAAGTGACTGTGCGTGATATTCTATACATTAGCAATAAAAACATAACTTATTTAATTTCTTGCACTTCACTGGAAAATGCCAAATAGCTCTGCTCGGTGGCTTTAGTGCTGAATGTTTAGTGTAAAAGAGAGTCTGATGCTGAGAATAGTCTTGGGAAGACGGGGTCCGTGGGAGATTTATTTGGGGATGTAAAGCTGAAGGTCAGCCTTGCTCCTACACTCAACCTGGAATGTTAAGTAAAATAGTATACTTGAATGCAACTTTGTAAAAGGGGATTCCTCAGGATGTGAAATCTAAAGGAAGTGGTTTGGTGGCAAATGGACTATAAATAGGGACACTATATTCTTATGTATGCAAAAAAAATTTTCCTTCCTGCATTTTAAAGACAGACTGCACTTCAGAACTTCAGAATACAGTCAACTGCTCAGGCTTGGACAGTTTTCAGAGACAAACTCCATTAAGAATTACTCTTTTCACATGGCTGAATTGAAACATGTGTAATGTCGATGTAAAACCAATCACAGCTGTGAACTGCATGAAATGTATTGTGAAATGATCACAAGATTAAGCTTGTCAGGTTAATGTAGCATGCTAAGGACTCTAGAAAAAAATAAACTAAGGAGATGATCTTGGTTTATGTCATTTCTGCTTGTAGAAAGAGACTCTAAAAATAGAAACTTGATGTAAAAGCTACTTACTAATACATGGGTCAGGAACCAAGACAATAGTCAAATGAGACATTTCTTAAGAAATATCAATGGCAGAGTTTTAGGGCTGCCATCAGAGGGCTGAAAAATGTTCAAGAGTAAAGTTAATTTCCCTCATTCATCCATTCATTTCTTCAACAAATACTTACAGAGTGCCTACTAGGTGTAAGAGAATTGCTATCTATATTATTGCCCAAGTTACCCATGAGTCCAAGATAGGTAGAGATTACAATTGAGAATCCCACTGAAAAGCGTAAAAATGAGAAACTACCGACAATGTATAGTTGAATGTGGGGAGGAAGTAGTCTGCTTAGCACAGAACCTGACCTGCCAAGTACTCAACACATGAAAGCTATTGCTTCTGTTGGGTTCAGCAACTTTGCATCCAGGATAATATAGATGGGAATATCTTCAGTCTCACTTAGAGATGATGCCGTTCTAGTTTTGGTCAGAATATTGAGGGCTTTCCCCCTTCCTTGTACCAGTACCCTTGAGGGTACTGTATGTGGCAATCTTCTCATTTGGCTCTTTTTAGAGAGAATTTCCAAGCAGTAATGGTCAGCAGTGCCCACAGCAACCACTGCTCTGACTTGCTATTTCCATTCCTCAAAGTGCTTGAAAGGTATGATGACTGCTTAGGTCGGAGAATTGGGTTATGAAGGTGGAAGGGAAATAAATGAATAAATCTTCCCCCCCTTGGACAAAGCTGCAGAGAGCTCTTATTGCAAGGGTCTCGAGGGGCTTGTGAGTGCACTTGGGCCAGAACGGGTGCCGGACAAAGAGGGTCTTACACGGAACAAAACCACCTTCATGCTTATTTGCATGGGCATCTCTGGAATGGGAAATTTTTGAGGGGGGAAATTCCTTACATTAGTTGGATTGATATTGACATACTTACATTCCAAGAATGTTTAAATACAGTTTGTTGTTAGGGTTATATGCAAACTTTGATGTTTACAGAGGAAAAGGTAAAGGAGAGAATAATTTGCCCCTGATCTTGAGACACACTTTTAGGACATTTTACATGGCCATGATGTGCTAAGATATGGACCTACCTAGACAAATGTATTTTGAAAGGCATTTTCCTCTCCAGAGTTCATCCACATTTATTTAACACACAGTGATAACTTACCACTTCCAGTTTTCATCAGGCGATGTATAGCCTGAGAGTAGTCCAGTCCGGTGGAAAGTTAATCCACATTAAGTGTGATGTCTGTCTTTCCCGCTGGCCAGGCTCTGTCAGCTCCTAGTTTTTGTGTAAATGCTTTTGTCACCTGAAGTGCCGTGAGTGTGGGATGGGTTAGTCATGTTCTAGATCCTTCTGTCTCAAAGTGGTTCAGGCACTCTGATGCTGAATTGGTAGTGTGCATTCCTGGGCTCTGCTTGTTGAGTTAGAATCCCTGTTAGCCTATGCAGTGTATTTTTATCATCCTTTCAGGTAATTTGTAAACTCACTGAGATTAGAGACTGATTTCCTTCCTCATTATAGCCTTGGCTTTCTTCTTAGCTCTCCACCAAGTAGAAGAACTGAGGGATAGAAACTCTCAGGCTGAGATTTCTAAGTTGTGCCCTCCTTTCTTTTCCATGGCAAGGTACTTCCATGTTGGAAGCAGTCTTAGCACACACCCTGGATCCGATTCAAAGAGCTTTGCCATTAGTGTCAACTGTTAGGCTGAGTACATGTCTGGGATCAGAAATGCTGGTTTCTAGAAACTTCTTGTTGGAAGGGACCAGACAGCTGTGAAGATATGCTACCATTCCCCCAGGAGAGGGCTAGGCTTTTTGCTGCTATGGATCCTTCTAGTTCCATTATTCTCTGTTACTAGTAACTCTGGAAATAGGTATTGCCCTGCAGCTTTTGAGTTTTAAGAAATATGAGCAGTCCTGATGGTAGGGGGAATGTGAGTTTCATAGTTTGAGAAGCAAGGTGTATGTGAGGTAAATGGCTGTGGTTGGAATTACAAACAGGGCAATGGGGGTGGCAGGTACCAGGGGGAAAGGGCTGTGATTCTGGACTAGTGATCCAGGTGGTTAAGTCAATCAACAGGCTTCTAAGAGCCGGAGAACATTTTAAATTTCTGCAAAGAAATAGATGTAGAGAAGGGATGAGAGGTATAGTCAGGTATTAGGGGATTGCTGTATAAGGACGCCACTTCCAAGGTCCTCAGCTTGCCCTGTTGGCAGATTGGACCAAAGGTGGTGGGAGGGGGCATCTTGGGAACATTTGTTGGGTGCCCAGAAAACAGGGTCTGACTGCACTTCAACTGACATATTTGAAAAACGAACTTGATTTCACTGCATACTGTTTCAGTGATTCATTCTTTATATGTGCATTTACTCAGCAGAAGCAAGTCGAAAATAAGATGGATGCTAAATTTATATGTTAATTTTAATATTGAAGCTATCCTATATTTGAAGAATAAGATCAATGCTTCAATTTCATTTCTTATGTGGTACTGACTGTTGTCATTACTGGGAAAAAATCATTTCCGAATGCCTCCTCCCCAAATTCCAATCTCAGAGGACAGAGGCATCTCTGAAGAGGCAATCTTGCCTTTTGCCGACGGCCTACTCAGGATATGCTTCAATGTTCCCACAGTATCATTTACTATTTCAGTGTCAAGGGTAAATAGCAAGGGTAGTGGTTTTTCCTTAAATTACAATGGAGTTTATTTACTAATTGGATTCTGAGAGTTTGCTGGGGTTGTTGGCCTATGTCAAGAGTTTCATATATCCCACAGGCAAAGCCACTGGACTTAACCAAAGGTAAACTCAGCAGTTGTTGAGAAAAATTATCCCTCCAGAAGGCTTGAGTCACTGCCTGGTGGTTTTAGACCAGGACCTCACGCTTACATTGGGATGTAAATGAAAGATTCCAAAGGCCTGTGGAAAGTCCTTTGGAGGAAAAGAAGGAATCTCTGCTTCTCAGCCAAATGTGGCAGAGCCGGATGGGTGATGGCTGTTTCCGAGGAGAGCAGGAGAGCTGGGCTTGAGGCCTCGTTCAGCCCCAGGACAGCTACAGCGGTAGCGGTGGCCTCCCTCTTCCCCAGCAGGTCGCTCCTCCCCCAGGGAGCCCCTAGCCTTCCTCCCTGGCTTCTGCCTTCATGGTACTGGGTGCCACAGGCTGTGGTAGTGATTGTGGATTCCATGTATTGCACCAAAGGATCCAACCAGCGGGGCAAATGAGGACTCAGATCCTCAGCAGTTCTCCTTTTTAAATGTGTCAGGCCATAAAAGGTGCCATTCAGGGAGAAGCCGCTTTCTGCTCTGCGTAGAGGCACATCAAAGGGTAGCAGAGATCCTAGGGAAAAACAAGGAGAAGGACAATGAATACATTGCAAGGGAAGCATTAAAAAGGATAGTTATAGGTGCCATGGATAAATAATTGTCACTCCGTCTTCCTTGGCCTGTTCCCCTTTGAGAAAACAGGAAGTAGTTACAGTTTACTTAGTTCCCAAAACCTTTACTCCATAGAGTTGCTATTAGAAATGCAAGGAAATGTTGGGAAGAGAGGTAGCGAACTAATCTTTATTGAGCACTTACTGCTCGTATCTGTTAGGTTAGCTTTCTCTTTCTCTTTTTTTAATGTGCTGGAGATAGAAAGCAGGCCCTTGAGAAACTAGGCTAGGGTTCCACCACTGAACTGCACCCAGAGCAGATGGGCCTTGCCTTCTGACCTCAGGATGTCTCAGATTGTCCCAGCTCTACAGCCAGCTCGGGCTGCTTCAGCCCAGGACAGATACCGTTTGGGACTGCCCGTGTAGACGGCAGCTTACGGAAAACAAAACAGGTAGATAAATGAAAATGCTTGTATCAAGCTGATTCTTGTGGTTTCTGGTCTCTAAGAGAGATCTATGAGCCAGTCCAAGAGCATATCTCACATAGTAAAGCCCACGATTCCCTGAAGATCCTGCACCTTCAAGAAACATTATATCTAGCGTGACTTGGCATTGAAAATACTATACCTTGAGTTTGAAAATTAGAAATATGCTCTGTGTAGCACTGTTTATACCTGCAGAGGAAATCTTACTAATTCAACACCAATTTATTCAAATTAGCGATTCAAAGCCCCTTCTAGATATTATTTTTACACATCTAATGATCTAGATGCAAATTAATTTATTAAAAAACAATTCTACCCAGAATTCTGTTTTTTGAAAAATGGTTTGGAGTTGTGACACAGAAGCAGGCGTTTAGAAAGTTCCTTTTCTGTGCTAGCCATTGTTCCAAGTGACTAACATCTATTAACTCATTTAATCTTCTCAGTGACCATGTGAGGTTGGTAGACTATAATTCCCGTTTGGTAGATGAGGAAATAAAACAGCAGTTTGCCCGAGGTCAACCACCTGGATTCCGTCTCAGGTGTGGATCCAGTCTATGGGTTAGAATTCACAGGGCTTTTGGAACTTCTGGGCCTTTGTCTATTCTTGTGGTTTCTTGGCCTGTGAACCGCCCCCACCAGAGTTGGCAACTGAAGGGCGACTGTTGAAGAGAGTCCCTGGGGCCCTGAGAGGCTTTGGCTGCCGAAGCTTGGGCCATAGAACAGCTCCTTATACATCGGTTAAGTCCTGCAGGGCAAGCCACAGCCCCTCAGAGTTAGGTATTTTTTCATGGTTCTGCTGCCCCCTGGAGGTCATGGAGGTAGCTGAGTGAAATCAGCGTTGCTGGGCTTCTTGGTCCTAAACAGGCCTCAGGCCTACTGAGCAAGGCGTGAGGCTATTTCAGAGGTGTCTTTGCTATGTTCTGTGTCATTCGAACTCCAGGTCCCTTCCCCAGGACAGCTGTGATGTGGCATTCACACCCTCAGCCAGGCCACAGGCCTATCTAGCCCTCAGGTGTGTTTGTTTCACCTATACAGAGTTTTTGTTTTCATTTCCGAATGACTGCCAACATTTACACATTGGGAAATCTCATATTTGCATTTCTCCACGTTTTCTGGTTTTCTGGGAAAAGCGGAAGATGTGGAAATGTTGCACGGAAGCCGTTTGTACTCTCACTCACGTGTGCCTGGTTCTGGCACCTGAATTTGGGACAGAGAGATCTGGAGTATTCGCCTTCCTGATCTTTGCCCCAGGACAATGGGCATTTGGTGCTGAAATCCCGGTAGAATGCTCCTCCTAAGGGTCTCAGTGTGACCTGGGACAAGTCCCTGGCCCCTCTCTCTGTGTCTCTATTTTCATCTTTAAAATGAGAGGGCAACTATCCACATTTCCCAATGTTTTTGCTACTGAAAATTCTGTTTTATCATCCGCTGTGCGTCCAGTGTTTTGTCAATTCAAGAAAATACTGTGCACTACAAACAGCCCGGGAATGCTGAAGGCTTGCTGGTGGCACCACACACATGGATCAGATTCCGTCTAAAAGGAAAAACCTTTTTGAACATTTCATCGCACTGAAATGTATTCAGGCCCCTTCTCCATTGCCACCGTTACACCCACCTGACACGGCTGTGGCCATGTTAGTCCGGCTGGGGCTAGTCTAGGCAATGCTCGGGTAAAAATTACAAAATTTCAGTGGCTTTACACACAAAAAATTCTTATTTTAAGATCATGGAAAGTCTGCCACGGGGTTGGCAGCCCTCTCGGTAGTGACCCAAGAATGCAGCTTCGCTCTCACCTGTGGCTGACTGTCTCATCCACGGCTTCCAGGGTCAGGGAGAGGGCTGGAGGGCTGTCCACGGCCTCGCACTGCTCGCACTCCATTGGCTGGATTCAGTCACGTGGTTTCAGTTTTCTGTGGCCTGGGAAGGAGAAAAGAAGGTGCACAGTGAACAGTACGAGCGGTCACCCGGGACGCAATGACCTGCAGGGCCCTTTTCAACCCCAAATCCTACATTCTTGCATACTTCAGAGTGGTCATATTGTACGTGCACTGGCTTCTGATTTATGATAACTGACACCCCTGAAGTAGAAAAGGTGCTACACATATTCTGACCTTTGCACACATCATTCTGTCTTTGCTTTCCGGGTCTGGGAAGCCAGCCTTTAAGCTTCACCATGAACTCGTACTGACTCATCTATCCTTGTAACGGCCTTGCGAAGTAGGCACTTTTTTTTCTATAGTATTTTCTCCCCCAGAAACGAATTTATAGATTTGAAAAAGAGGCTTTGTTTTATCTTGAACTGACATATTAGAAAAGAACATTTGATCCACTGCAGTGATCATTCTTTTGGCGGGGGGTACTGGGGATTGCAACCAGGGAGCACTGAGCCCCTCTTTGGGGGGTGCTAAGGATTGAACTCAGAGCCTTGTACTTGCTAGGCAAGTGCTCTGCCACTGAGTTAAATCCCTCCCCCCAGCTCCCTCTTGAATTTTGAGATAGCGTTTCCCTAAACTGTTCAGGCTGGCCTTGAGCTTGCAATCCTCCTGCCTCTGTCTCCTGCATAGCCGGGGTCACAGCCCGTCTGTGATTTGTTCTTTATTTGTGTGTTCACCCAGCAGAAGGCCCAGCCACCAAGTCACTTCTTCAAGATCACGGGTGTTGGTAGGGGGTAGATGTTCTTCCCTGGACAGCCTGGCTCCTCGAGGCTCTGCCTAGGCTGAAAAAAGGCTGGCCCTCTAGAGTGCCCTCCCTAGGACTGCAGATGACCTGGTTTCAATTTGATGTAAAACGGACTCGATTTCCCCTACAAGGAACCTCAACTGTGTTTTGGTCTTTTGCTACACACTTTCCAGCTTTCTGTTCTGCCCACCCTGAATTAAAAATGAAACAAAACACTTCTTTTTTTGTGCTTGTTATTAGGAAATTATTTTTATCCTTAGTTTTTTGAACAAGTCCTGCATCAATAGAGTTTCTGAGACATGCGATGTCAGAGGGTTTCCAGTAATAGCTACCTGAAGGCAGCCAGCGTTATTAGGTGCTGGACATCCTCTCAGAGATACTATGCATATGCAAGCAGAAGTATTCTTTCATTTTCTTCACTGATTATTGTATATTATACTATATACATAGTTATGTTTTTGTTTTTTGTTGTTGTTTTGTGTTTTTGAGACAGGGTCTTGCTCTGCAGTTCAAGCTGGCCTTGAACTCGCTATGTAGCTCAGGCTGGCCTGGAAATCATGTCAATCCTCCTGCCTCAGCTTCCCTATGTACACAGTTGTTTTACGTGGTTGTCCCCAAGCCACACTTACTGTGTCTTAAAGATAGTTTGATATAATTATGGAAATAGTTTCACTAAAATTTTTTTACATAGTATTTCATTGGATGCAGCTATTTTATAATTTCTGTAGCAACCCCTTTCTGATTAGTATGTTAAGGTTTCAAGCCATCTATTGCAAACAATACAGCAATGAATGACTTTACATGCAGTGTGGGGTGCAGCAAGGGTAAGCAGAATAAATTCATAAAAGAGGAATTTCCAGGCCACAGGGCCTAGCGAGGCACGCGTCACTATAAAATCTGAGAATGTCCATCTCCCTGTACGGCGAGTGTGTTTCCGGTTGTCTTGCTCTTCTGTGGCCTGAACATGTCTGTGTATTTGGGGGGTATTATGTTTTGCGTTGCAGGGTTGGAGCTTGAACCCAGGGCCCAAGGACGCTAGGCAGCCGCTCCACAGCTGAGCTACAGCTCTAGCCCTTCAGTATGTTTTGCTTTGCCTTATCCTACTTCAAATGAGGGTGAACGTATTTTCACGTATTTTAGAGCCATCTGCCTCAACGAGTACTTCTGTGCTGGAGTTCTGGAGAACACTTGGCTTTGGACAGGCCCCGAACCTAAGCAGAACCCACTGCAGCTAGCCAGCAGAGTTGGTAGTTGACTATTTTAAGGCCGGAAGTTGTTGGTCTCCAGTGTATCCACCTTGAAATGGTTGGCCAGGGAATCCAATCCTTACCAGGCTGATGGCGCCATCTGTCTTTCTGAGCCAAGTAAATCAGATCCAACGCAGTGTGATAAGGGGACAGTGGGATCCAACTCTGAGGAGCTCTGTGGTGGACTGTGGGTGTGTTCTGTCAAATTGAAGATAATCTCCTTGGCCCATTGCATTTTTGTTATTTCGCCTAATACTGCTGAAGTCAGCCTATCTCTTTTTTGATGATTAAAAATCTTTCTATAAAAAACCAAACATATGTAGACTAATGAAATGAGCCTCAGTATACACTTCACTACCAACATTGAGGCATTTATGAAGATTATGCTATATTCGATTTCTCTGTTCTATTTTCTCTTATTTGCTTACATATTCATACATAACTATGACGTCATTATCGCTCTGGCAAAATCAAGTGATTTCTTGATGTCACCAAATAACCAGTTCTTGTACAAAGTCCTTGGACAAGTTGCTCTCTCCCTCTCTCTTCCTTTCCTGCTGGTTTGTTGGATTCAGGGCCCACACACTAATTTGCTCTGTGTATTGTAAATCTCCCTTTATTTCAGAGCAGACTCTGTCCCCCTTTGTGAAGAAAGGGCTTTGTAGAATGCCATTCATCGTGAGTTTACAGAGTTGTCCTGTTCCTGTGTCCCCTGTGTCTGCTCTTGGCCGGAAGCTGGATGTAGAAGCTTGTCTGGGGCTGGTTCAAAGGTTTGATTGAGAGTTCTTCATGGACCATGCTGGCCCTGGCCTACTGCATTGCTCCAGAAGGGCAGAGATGGTCTTTTGTCCATCAAACAAGGTCAGTGGGGTCAGTAATGACAGCCAGACCCTCCATTGCAAATTTCCCCTTCAGTCTGTTCCCTTCGGCCTTTCACATAACAGATTCATCTACTGACTCTTGCCTGACTCCATTATTCTTTAGGTTGAAAAATGAAAAATGTGGATTTTCTAATTCTCCGAATCATGCCACATTTATCAGGACTTTTTTCTTCTGATAAGGAAAACTAGGGTTATGGTCATCCTGGAAGAGGTCATACCATTCTTAAGATTCCTATAATTTACTAAAGTTTATTTGTTTATTAACTAAGTCTACCTTTTCCAATAGAGAAAGGAAGGAATGTAGGAAGGAAGGAAGAAAAAAGAGGAGGGTGAGGGGGAACATGTTCAGATCATGGAATTAGCCCAGGAAAGAGAAAGCTTTCTTGATTTTATTCATTATTGAATGTTCAACGCTGGTGTGTGTGGAATTTCACCAGTACTAATTGGCTCTTTTAAGCCACTGCCCCATCTTTTCCCCGTGCATTCTGTCTTCTTTTCAGGGCCCGTCTCCTTGAACAAGCAAAGCTTGGGAGAATAAGCAAGCATGTGGATGGAAAGCGCAACTGGATATTCCTCCCAACCCCTCTTATTGGATAATACATTGCAGCGACCGTCCCTGTAATGAGAATTAATGCACCCAGCTTCTTTTCCATGTCGCAAGTTTATTGAGGAAAAATAAATCTGTTTGAGGGAAGGTTGGGGAGACACAGGCCCAGGAAAGAAAGAGCAGACCAAGGGGGCTTCATCACTGCCTGGCTGAGGATGCGAAGCCCTGCTAGCAGGGCCAGCTGCCAGCTTCTGGGAAAGGGGAGGGATGTGCTTGCTGCTCAGGAGTGAGTTGGGTGCCATAACCCACCCTGTCTCTGCTCTACTGTATCACAGGAGGCATTTTGCTGGATTAAGACCACAGTTCAGTCTTGCGCACTTATGAGTAAGCACTGACTGGGAGGTAACAGCATAGAGGTTAAATTCGCAAGCTTCGGAGACAGACCAAACGGTGTTGCAGTCTTGGGCCCTTCGTTAGATAGAGCCGCTTGTATCTCTACAGCCCTCAGGTTCCTCAGCCTGTAACTGAGGCCTGATAAGAAGGCCACCAGGCTACTGTGCAGATTAGGTGAAATAATGGATTTAAAGCACTTAACACAGGCTTGATTAAAAGTAAATACAAAAAAAAGAACTTTTTTTACTTTTCAAGGGACTGCGCTAGTGTTCGTGGAAAAAGTTTCCGTTCTCACTAGTTCAGTGACACACACACCCCTCCAGTGAGTCTTCTGCCATGAAAACCAGTGACCCGGGCCGCCCCCAACCCTGGATGCCCTATAGACGCTGGTGGGTTTTTCCTAATGTTAAGACGCCTGGCCTGATGAAAAGCAGTTTCTCGAAGTTCTGTCATTTTCTTTCCACAGGTGTGAGGTCTAGGTGTGAGGACTGTGCACCCTAAAGCAGGACTGAAGTAAAATCGCGGCAGCGCCTTTACAGTCTTCCTTGAGCCGACGTCGCCATCTTGTGGCAGATTTGCGCTAACACAGGTTGGAGCTGGCTGCAGGTTTTGAAATCCACACTTGGAGGTTCCCAGGGCTTTACCGGAGAAAGTGCAGTCCGGGGCCTGGGCTGCCATCTCAGAAATCGGAAGGCTGCTCACGATTCTCCCTTTCTGGTTTTACTCTTGTGCTTCGCACTGTGGCCTCTGGTGCCACAGGTCATTTTCTTTTATGTGACTATCCATGAGAGAAATGATGACAGATGCCAGGTAGCCGGGTAAAAGCAATTTATGCCTGTTCTGAAGTAGGATTTATAGTTATGCTTCTACAGTGTCTTTTATGTGTCCTTCCTGGAACCCTCAGTATCTGTGAATTTCCAGTCTGTAATGAGAACCGGCCACCATCAAGCCACAGTGTGTGATTTTTCTCTTATTCTGTGATGATCTGAACTCACTCCACACAAGTCTAAGCAATTTTCAAAAAGTGCAGCCTAAATCCATTGCCGTATCTGCATCAGCAGGACTCTGCCACAACAAGAGCATGGCATGAGGCCACTGTGTTCAGTCTGAAAACACAAGGGACCCAGAATACGGGGGCAAGATTATTAGCTCAGTTAACTCAGACCCTTCCTGTTCAATGTAGTTGCAAGGCCAGCAGCCCCACTGCTAGGAGCTGCTTAGAAATGTGACTCTCCACAGCCTTACTCGTTCAGAATCTGGATGTAGTCAACCCCCAGTGACTGGTATTGACATTGAAACTTCAGAAGCCCATCAGGTAGCTTTAAAGATCTGCATATTTGGGCTTCACTGACAAATGGTTTCATCAGTATCTTTGGGAGTGGGGGTGGGACACACATTTAGGAAGATGCACATATTGTTCAGTAGCATACATACTAAAAAGGTACAAATTCTTGCTAGAAACCTTAAAACATGGTAGCCAGGAAAATAAACACTAGATTATAGTGTGATCAGAGAGCTACCAACTTACCCATCCTGCTGACCAGAAGATGATGCTTTGAGGACAGAAGTCGGTGACAAACATCGGAGAATTCTCATTAGAATCCACTAACGCCAGGAGAAGCAGCTCAGAGAGTAAACAGGCGGAAGGGCTAAGGGTGTTGTCAGTGTTCAAGGCCTCAGCAGAGGCAAAATAAACAAAGAGACGAAGAAACAAACAAACACACCAGATCTAGTTATTTTTCTAGGGATCCGCTGGAACTGGCTTATGTCTCTGAAAAAATCCTTTCATGGAAATAAGATTCATCTCCTGTGTGGGATATGCGTAAAGGATCAGGTTGACGGGCAGCCCAGGGCCTTCGAGAAGGATGGACGCAGCTCCGGAGGAGCTCCGGGGCTTCAGGCTGGGAAAATGGGCGGTACATACCGTGGAACCTTTGAACGACAGGGTGGACGGCACACAACTGGGTCTCAAATCGTTACGGAGAAGACTAAGCAGGTCAGGTGCTGCTGTGTAAGCGAAGTTACCTCCAGGGGCCAGGCAGGTGCCACAGATACGTTAGTCCTATTAGGCAGAAGACGGCAGGGAGCGATGGGGTCCGTGGTAAACTGACAGCAGAAGCTTCACCTCAAGCAGTGGCTCTTCAGATGCGGTCCCTGGATCAACGGTACCTGGGAATTTGTTAGAAATTCTGTTGTCTTAAGGCAACTCCGGGGGTGGGCTAGAAGCAGTTGTAACACGCCCGCCAGGTGCTACTGACACAGATAAAGTTTGAGAACCGCCCCCGTGAATGGTCTTCAGATGATTGTTGCTGAAAGTAGGGGTCCTACATGGTCATGTCTTCTGCTTTTTGACAGAAGCTGTAATTCTGAAATTTTATGTGGAACCCCCAATTTTTAAAGGTTGGAAATAGATTTGCACTTTGTTAAAAAATGCTGTAAACCAAATAAATGTTTCATGATTCTCAGTTTTGCCATATCTAGAGGGTGTGTGTGTGTGTGTGTGTGTGTGTGTGTGTGTGTGTAGGGGATTCGCTGTATTTACTTTCAGTGCTAGGAATCAAAACCAGGGCCTCAGGTATGCTAGGCAAGCGCTCTACCACTGGGCTACTTCCCTGGCCCGCACTGCCTGTGTCAACCATGAAAAAATGAAAAAGACAAGATGTGGTGCGTGTACAGCATACATCTAAACAGCATGCGAAACTAGAGGAACACTGCAGTGTAGAAGGAGAAAAGAGCCAAAGGAAAAGAGAGATGAACAACGAAATGATAAAATAGTAAGAAAATAGAACTGTAATTGTTATGGTTTGTGTCTGGATGTCCCCCCAAAGCCTCATGGGGTCATAGGTGGGGTGTTTTCAGAGGTGGCTGGATCTAGAGTGTGCGATTACTAAATTAGTCCACTGATTGGCTTGGCATAGCTCTGCTGGGATCAAAAATGCTAGGACTAAGGGTGGGAGTACTACCCACCCTAAAGGCAGATAGTCTGGGCAAGATATAAGGGACAGAAAGAGGCTTGTCTATGCTCCTTATTGCTTCCCTTGCCTACCTTGCTGCCTCCTGCCTGTCTGCCATGTCATCCTGCTTTGGATCCAGCTCAGTGTGGACTGAAACCTCTACAAACAGTGAGCTAAATAAACTTTTCTTCCCTTAACTTTGGGTGTCAGGTATTTTGTCTCACCAGTGAGAGAAAAGTAACTAAGACAAGGATACATTGAATAGATTTGAGACATATCTGGGTTTAAAAGCCTTTAAAAGATCAACTACACCAGAGCTGAGGGAATACGGTTTTATGAACTCACCAAGCATTGCTAGCACCGACTTTCTGTGAGGCAACCAGTCATGGAGGGCTTCACTCCAACTGAACACTCCCCCCAGTGCCAGTCAGGTCTCAACAGATGGTGCCAGCCCACCTGTGCCCCTAAACATTCTCCTGTCTGTAACCTGCACCTTCCTTCAAACCCTTTATGTGATAGCTTGCTGATCAGCACAGTTACCCTTTACAAAGTGACGCCACCAATTTTGTCTTTTTATTTCAGATATTGAATGGTGGTCTCACCCTTGGACAAGTTCAGGACTGAAAAGACTGAAGTAAAATTAAGAGGTAATTGGGGGAGAAGTGACTAATGTAGATAAGAAATAAAAATAAACAATGAAAGCTGGGCATGGTGGTGTATGCGTGTAATTCCAGCACTTTGGGAGGCAGGAGGATCACAAGTTTGAGTCCTGCCTGGGCTTGTAGCTCAGTGTGAAGGCCCCATTCAATCTCCGGTACTCCCACATCAGGGAGGGGGGATGGGGCGGGAATAAACAATGAAATTTATGATTATTAAATAGGATGTAACTGAGATAGACAACAAAATAAGACAGTAACAAAAGTAACAACAAAAAGAGAAGTTTAAAGAAAGGAAGTGGCCATATATAAAGTTTAATTTCCTAATTTTTTGTTTTTTACTTACCTTTATTCAGCAACATCTAAAATTTAGCAAAGGAGTTAGCTAAAAGATGATTCTGTCTTGTCTTAATGTTGTCCCTTTTATGTCTTCTTAAACTATTTTTATCCTAATATAATGTAAATATGTGCTAACATAACTAGATATAATCTTTACAGCCTCACTGCTCTTATACAAAGTAAATACAAACAAAACCAGTAAAATTCCGGTTAGGGACAATTTAAAGATAGATTTTGAGCAAACATATAAACAAAGAAGCAGCAGTCACGCTGTGGAGCAAAATGTGATTCGGGAGATGAACGCAGCCATGTGCTCAGTGCCCAGAGAAGACGAAAACGTAACCCGTGCTGTGGAAGGCCTCTCCTTCCTCCTTCGTCCCCTGAGTAACTCCCCATCTCACTTTTATGTGAGGTGGCAGATACGGACCCCCCTCACGCTAGACAAGGGCTCTACCCCTGAGCTCATCCCCAGCTGTCTCAGCTGACGTTGTAACACTGTAGTTTAGTTTTGCCTTTTGTGAATGTGACAAAACCAGAATCATTGTTTGCCCTGCTTCGTGTCTGGCTTCTTCCAGTCTCCAGCATCTGTACAACATATTCATATTGTTGCACTTAGTTGTAGTTTATTTTTGTGTGGTGGTCCATTGAATGAATACGTCCTGGTTCACCCATTCTGCTGATAACACACAGTCAAGCTGTTTCTGGGGTTTGGCTCCACCATGCAGCGCTTCTGCGAGTGTTCTCCCACATGGTCTTCGGTGAACAGATGCACAAGTGCGTGTTGTGTATATTCTGAGAGGCAGAACCGCTCAGGCAGTTTGTGCACATGTTTGATTTAAATAGATGCTGCCAAACAGTCATCCGGAAGTTTGTGGCAATTTATATTTCCACCAGCAGCGCAGGGAAGTTTGCAGATGTCCCCTGCCCTTGCCAACAGTTGGTACTGTCAGTCTTTTTCATTTTGTCCGTTCTGGTGGGCGTTCAGCGATTATCTCAGTGTAATTTGACGTGCGTCTCCCTGAAGACTAATGACGTCGAGCGCTCTTTCACGTGTTTAGGAGCCGTTTGGATGTTCTTTTCATGTAGTGGATATTCACATCTTTTCTTGTTACATTTGATTAGCCCTCTATTTCTCATTGATCTATATTAGACTCTATGTGCTGTGATTCAAGTCTGTTGTTGGATGCATTGATAATGGAAGTTCTTAGTTTTAATGAATTCCAAGGTCATGAAGATATTCGCTTATGTTTTCCTCTAAAAGTTTTATTGTTGCTTACTTCACGTTTAGATTTACAGTCCATCTGGAATTGAGTTTTTTATGGGGGATGAAGTAGGGTTCAAGGTTCATTTTTACTCTCTATGTAGATTTCCAGCTGACCCGGCACTAATTATTGAAATCTTTCCTCCATTGCAGGGCGTTACTGTCATAAATCAAGTGACTATATCGGGGTTTTCTTACAGTTTTTATGCGGATTGGTTAATTTGTCTATCCTCCTGATACCACATTGCCTTTACTATAGCTTCTTAATCAGTCTTGATATCTTGCTGTATAAGTCCTTCAATTTTGTTTTTTAAGATTTTATTGCGCTTTCTTGATCATTGCATTTCTGGGGTTGGGGGTTTAGCTCAGTGGTTAGAGTGCTTGCCTAGCATTTCTATGTAAGTTTTAGATTTAAATTATCAATTTCATGTGGGAGGAAAACTCTGAATTTATAGATCAATTTTGGGGGGACTTATATCTTTACAATATTGAATCATCCAACTTGGAGTATATCTCTCTGTTTATCTTAAGTCTTCTTGGTGCCCAATAGTATTTTGCAATTTTCTGTAGAGACGTCTTGCATATCTCTTATTAGATTTATCCCTAGATATTGACTTTTTGGTGCTATTGTAAATGGTACAGTTTTTAAATTTTCATTTTAAAACATTTTCTTACTGAAACAATTGATTTTGTACTTTGCCTTTATATCCAGTGAGCTTGCTAACGTCACTTCTTAATTCTAATAGTTTATCTCTTTGTTTTTTGGGGATTTTCCACTTCTGCAATCAAGTCCTCTGATTCTGGTGGGGAGTGGACCGGGGTGGAGGGAGGCTGACCTTCTCCAGTATGGGCTTGTGCTAATTAGGGACTGGATTTCTGTATTTGTGAGTGCTCTTCATTGTCCTTGATCCAGAGGAGAGGTTTCAAGAGCTCCAGCAGGAAACGTGGGATGTTTCACAAGGGGTGTGCCCCCAAACCTGGCTCCCCAAATTACCTGGTCTCTTAGCCTGAGTTACCAGGTGAGTACTGGAAAACACTTGAGGGGAAAAGGTACTAATTGGGACGACCACCTCTCCATACCTCTCTTCTTTCTAGGATCTCTTCCTTTCTTCTTCCCCCACCTTCCTCTTCTACCTCCTCCTCTTCCTCCTCTTTTTTTTTTCTTTGAAATTTCTTTTCTTTCTTTTAAATAGCCATTTTAGCGGGTGTGGCATGGTCTCTCATTGTGACTTTGATTTTCATTTATATAATGACTGATGATATTGAACATCTTTTCATGTATTCATTGACCATTTATTTATATTCTTTGGAGAAATGTCTATTTAGACCCTTCATCTACTTTGAAATTTGTGTTTTTTTATCATTGTGTTGAAAGAGTTCTTTATATATTTTGTTACCGGTCCCTTATCACATATACAGTTTGCAAATATTTTCTCCCTTTATGTGGGTTGTCTTTTCACTTAATGGATGTTTGTTTGTAGCATAAGTTTTTAGTTTCAATGAAGTCTACTGTATTTATTTTTTCCTTTTTTTGGCCTCTGCTTGTGGTATTGTATCGATGGTGTTGCATAATCCCAGGTCACAAACGTATACTCCTGTGTTTTCTCCTAAGAACTTTATAATTTTAGCTCTCAAACTCGAGTCTCTGATCTTTTCGAGTTAATTTTTGTTTGTGGTATAAAGAAGGGAGTGTGGCCCGTTCACCTGCATGTGGCTAGTGAGTGGTTAGCAGCACAAAGTGGCCTTTTCCTTCCCTGAAGGGAGGTCACAAAAGCGACCGAGGCCCAAGCCCCCCGGCCAGGCAGCCTCTGAAAACGCTCGTTGAACTTTTCCTGTGATTTTGAGCATGGCACTTCTTTTCCACTCTCTGCAAAGTGGGCGTTTTGAGTCGCTTTCTTGAAGCATTAAGAGACAACACGCTCCCTGTGAGGAAGATGAAGGATGCTCCCCTGCGTCCTTCCCGGACACTCGCAGTTGAAGGCGCCTCCTTCGAGGAGTCACGGAAACTCTGGCAGGGACCGCAGCCCTGTGACTCCTCGTGCTAAAAACGCGGCGAGCAGGACAACACCGGGAGGGCATCTGGCCGGCGGCGACACCCGTCAGGCCGAGTCTACACTCCAGCGCGGAGCTGGTCAGACGTGCGGCCCGAGCCGAGGAGCTCTGTACACCTCGCTCATGGTGCTGAAGAACTCGGGAAAAACTAGCCGGGAGGTGAGACGACGTGTGTGTGAGCAGTGGGCGAGGGTGCCCAACTGTCTCTTTCAGTGATTTACTCTGGGTCTGGCTCCTTGTCTCGGGTGGAGAGTGAACTTCCACATTCACTGATTATTCATTCAGTCAACAAATATTTATTGTGCACCTACTGCGTGCTGGGAACTTGCGATAGTAAGATGAAGAGTTCACTGGTTATAAGCTTATTGTAGTCCGGTGAGGAAATCTGGAAGCAGATATTAATCTGGAAATAAATATGAATAAAAAACTACAACGTAGTAACTACTCTGAAGGAAAAATAAATAAAAAGTATTATAAGGTAATAATAGCAAGGGCTCTGTTTTCTTGGGGGAGACTTTTCTTAGTGTGTGACATTTAAGCATAGACATGAAAGGGGAAGAAGGAGGAAGAAGGGTCTGGGGGAGAGAACAGCAGGTGCTAATGGCCTGAGGTCAGGGAGAGCTTGGTTCCTTCCAGGAACTGAAGAGGCCAGTGTGCTTGGTAAATGTGTAGAGCAATGAGGTGAGACTAATAGACTTATTCTAAGTATTTTGACTTTTTCTCCTGTGGAAAATCTTCCCAGGATTTTTAGTGAGGAATGAAGGCAGGAAACTCTTTAAAGCAAGGCCAAGACTTTATGTTTCTTTATATGCTTCACAGACCCCAGGGACCTAGCAGGGTGTACTAGCATTCTGATGCTTGGTTGTACTAGACAGAAAAAAGCATATTTATGTTCTCTGTAACGCAGTATGGTTAAACAGTCTCTTCACACACACTTATACTATATACATATACATATATATGTATTTTTTTCAAGAGGGAATATTTCTTACCACTGGAAATCCTTAAATCATTTATTACTTTTTTTCTAACTCTTCTGTGTTTCTACTTGAAGTCTTTTTTTTCAATTTGCCTACAAAAATTATCCAGCTAATAAACAGGTTCAAAGGCAGACAAAAGGAGCTTCCCCATATGAGAAAACACCAGACTCTTGAAAGACCTCCATCGATACTGAAACATAAATCACAGAAAGCTCTTTTGAAATGTCATTCACTTTCCTTTCTCATAGGAAATCAGGGTCCGGAGAGAAATCACCTAACGTTACAGTTCATCTGGATCTTGTTACTCAGGCTAGGATAAGGATGCTTGAGGAGGACAGATCCAGTAGAGGCAAATCCATTTGGAGTTTTATAGTTTCCCATTAAATAAAAAAAATCTCCTGAGCTTTCTAGGAAGACAAATGTATTTATTTAACATTCAGCACCTGGAAAATATTACTCATTGATGACAATCCAGAGAGTTATCTGTTCACCAGGGCGGGGATGGCAGCCGAACAATGGGGGAACAGAAGCTGTCATTTGGTTCTGAGGCAGTACTGCTCTAGCAGACGTGAAACCATCGAGGCTTCAACACCACGAAGCCCCTCGGCAGGCTGGGGAGTCTGCTTCTGATCATCATCAGTTACTATGATTAATATTTTGAGAAAGTATGGTTGCAGTCATTTATTTGCTTATTAGAGTTCTAATTGCTCTGCGTCATCACCAGCACTTGGTATTGGCAGTTTTTCAAATTAAATTTTAGCCATTCTAATAAATGCACAGTACTACCTCATTTTATGGTTTTAAATTACATTTCACAGGTTACTAATCACGTTAAACATCTTTCCATGGGCTTAGTAGCAATTTGTGTCCTTTTAATACAGTTAATTTGTTTTGGCCCTCATTGCGTTGCAAGAATTCTTTATATAATATGCTCACAAGCCCTTTGACATATATATGTGTTAAGAGTATTTTCTTTCAGATGAACTAGTCTAGCTTTTAAAGCCTTGTCTCTTTCCAAACTCTATGTGGGATATTGATCAAGAGGTAACTTATACCATCAAGTGGCCCCAAACAAGTGGCTCCCTTGGAGAAAAATGTAATTACTTGCTGAGGCAACTTAGTATTTCTTCCATTCTTGGAGCTAAATGTTTACATTTGGAGTTGAAAAGACACCCTTTGTCAGTGTGGAAACAGCATTCCATCTAAGGCTGTCACAAAAAACAGCTCCCAGGCTCAGCATTACCAAATCTGCGAGATGGAACAAACAGATGCCTTGTCCCTCACAGGAGGGAGTCCAGTAGGTTTCTGAGGAGTTGTCTCTTTCTTCTGCTGCATGCTGGCTTTCATTAGCAAGACTTCGGTCCAGATGGCCCCTCCCCGGCCCTTAGATTCTCTTCCAGTAAGGACCAAAGTCTTGCAATATGCCAAGGTGTGTCCTGCCGTTGCTATGGGCTTAGAGGATGGATGTTGGGGATCACTTTGGCTTCACAGAAGTAGAACCCAGAGGCATTTATCAGACAGGGAAAATAGACCTTTGAACCAAAATCAGTTGGAGGAGAAAGCGGCGCATAGGCTGCCAGGAAATTTCTAATTTCCATCATTGTTTAACATTGTAGAATCATAAAAATGCTATTTAATGTTACTTAAGCGCTTACTAGTTTCCAGGTGCCGAGCTAAACACTCGACACGCGACACACATCTTTATATGGAATCCTCATAACAGTCCAGCAGGGAAGGTGCTTTTATTATTCTCCATTTTCAGACAAGGAAACCGAGGCGTGGACCTGGAGCGTGAACACACGTCTGTTGCCGCACCTGTGCTTTGAGATCCTGCAGAAACCCTTTTCCACACATGTGTATGGCCCCATTTCTATCCTTGACTCAGGAATCAGTCTTTGTTGTTAGTTTGCACTTTGTTTTTTCTTTCCGGCTGCCTTTGCTTTGCTGATCCCCATGGGGCCTACTGCTTTTTAAAATTTTTATTAGTACATATTTGGAGTACATAATGTTTACATTCCTTGTGTGGAGTTGTTACATGTGCACAACATGTGCCAATTCCGTTTTTTACACTCCATCTCTTGGTCTCCTTCCCATTTGAGAAAGATTTATCTCCTACTTTCTATTATCTATCTTTTGCTTTGCATGATATTTATTCTTTAGGTTTCTCATGTAAGAGAAACCATGCAATATTTAAGCTTGCATGTCTGATACATTTCACTTAACATTATGGTCTCAAGATGCATCCATTTTCCTACAAATTACTCAAGTTTATCTTTCTTTGTGGCAGAGTAGTACTCTGTTGTGTGTAAATATCACATTTTCTTTATCCATTCATCTGTTGGGGAACGTACAGACTACTTTCAAGATTTAGCTGCTATGAACTGTGCTGCTCTAAATATAGATATGTATGTATCCCTGTAATATGGTATCTTTAACTCTTTTGAGAAAATATCTATAAGGGAGACAGCTAGGTCAAATGGAATTCATAGTTTTGGGTTTCTGAGGAATCTGTATACTGTTTTCCATAGTGGTTGTACTACTTTACATTCCCACCAACGACATGGGAGTGTTCCCTTTCTTCCCTGCAGCCTCGCCAGCGTTTGATATTATGTGATTTCTTGAAGATAGCTATTTTTTCTAGGGTGAGATGGAATTTCAATGTTGTTTTAATTTGCATATCTTTCATGGCCAATGATGTTGAACATTTCATCGTGTATTTAATGGGCATTTGTACTTCTTCTGTGAAGTGTCTATTCATTTCACTTGTCCATTCTGTTGATTGCATATTTTATTTTGGAAGGTATAATTTTTTTGAGTTCTTTGTCTATTCTAGATGTCAGTCCTCTGTCTGAGAAACAGCTGGCAAATTTTTTTCCCATTCTGTAGGTTGTGTTTTCACTCTGTCGGTTGTTTCCTTTGCTGTGTAGAAGACTGTTAATTTAGTGTGATCCCATTTATTGATTCTTGGTACCATTTTCTGTGCATCCAAGGTTCTATTCAGAAAGTCTTTGCCTACACCTATAACTTTAAGAGTTTTACCTATTTTATTTTCCAGCAGGTTAAGTGTTTCTGTTTTAATATTTAGTTCTTTGATCCCTTTTGATTTTAGTTTACTATATGGTGAGGGATATGGGGCTCGATTCAATCTCCTGCATCTGGATAGCCAGTTTTTCCAGCACCATTTATCCAAGAGTCTACCTTTCCTCTGGTGTATGTCTTTGGCCCCTTTGTCAAAGATCAAATAGTTGAATGTGCTTGAGCTTGACCCTCACGCCTGTTTTTGTGCCAGTATCATGCTGTTTTTATTACCGCAGCTTTGTAATATAACTTCAGATCTGGGATTGTGATGTCTCTCACCTTGTTCTTGTTGCCCAGGATTGCCTGTGCTATTCTGTCTCTCTTCTGATTCCATATGAATTTTAGGATTACTTTCTCCAGCTCTATTAAGCATGTTGTTGAAATTTTGATTGAGATTGCATTTAAATCTGTATATCAGTTTTGGAAGAATAGTCATTTTTGACTATATTAGCTCTGAATATTCAGAAGGAGGGATGTCTTTCCATTTCTGATGTCCTGTCCAGTTTCCTATTCCAGAGTACTATAGTTTTCTCTGTAAAGGTCTTTCACTTCCTTAGTTAGGTTAAATCCTAAATATTTAATTTTGCTATGTGCTCTTATGAATGGTATTTTTCCCTAATTTCTTTCTTGGTGGGTTCATTATTGGTGTACAGGAACACTATTGAACTTTGTGTGTTGATTTTGTGTCCTGCTGCATTGCTGCATTTGGTTATTCATTGTAGGAGTCTTTGGGTGGAATTTTTTTGGGTCTTCTATGTAGAGGTTCATGTCATCACCAAATAATAATACACACATTGTCTACGCACATCACTTTTTTTCTTTTTCTCGCTTAGTTGCTCTTGCTAGTGTTATGAATACTATGTTGAACCGAGTGATGATAGTGGACATCCTTGTCATGTTCTTGAATTTAGAGGGAACACTTCCGGTTTTTCCCCATTTAAAATGATGTTGGCTGTTGGTTTGACAAAAGTGACTTTTGTCAAATTGAAATGGGGTCTTTCTATACCTATTTTTCCCAGTGATTTTTTTTTTTAATCATGAAGGACTTTTGGGTTTTGTTAAAGGCTTTTTCTGTCTATTGAGATGATCATGTGATTTTTGCCCTTGCTTCTGTTTATGTGATAGTTTACATTTACTGATTTGTGTATATTGAACCATCTTTGTATCTCTGGGATGAAGCCTACCTGGTCAAGATATATGATCTTTTTGATGATTTGTTACATTCTGTTTGCCAGTATCTTGTTGAGGACTTTTACATCTATATTCATTAAAGAGATTGACCTGTAGTTCTCCTTTATGGTTGGATCCTTGTCTGGTTTTGGAATCAGGGTAATGTTAGTTTCCAGAAATGACATTGAGAGTATTCCTTTCCTTTCAATTTCATTAAAGAGCTTGAGGAATATTGGTTTTAGATGTTCTCTGAAGTTTTTATAGAATCCAGCAGTGATTTCATCTGGACCTGGGTTTTTCTTACCTGGTAGTTTTATTATTTATTTATTCATCACTGCTTCAATTGCTTTGCCAGTTATTGGGTTATTCAGTGTTATTAAATCTTCTGGTTTCAGTTTTGGTAATTCATATGTTTCTAGGGAATCTGTCTTAGTTACTTTTCTGTCATTGCTGTGACAAAATACCTGACACCCAAAGTTAAGGGAAGAAAGGTTTATTTAACTGAGAGTTTGTAGAAGTTTCAGTGTACCATCGGCCGGATTCAAGGCAGGGTGGCATGGCAGATAGACAGAAGGCAGCAAGGTAAACAAGGGGGGCAATAGGGATTTAAACAGCTTCTTTCTGTCCTTATATTTTATCTAGGCTGCTAGGATTAGGGTGGTGCCAAACCAATCACTGGACTAGTTTAGTAATCACACGCCCTTAATTCCAGCATCACACGCTCTAGATCCAGCCACCTCTTACCACATGAGGCTTTGGGGGGACATCTAGACACAAACCATAACAGGATCCATTCATTTCTTCTGAATTCTACTGTTTATTTTTGTACAGGTTTGCAAAATAGTTGCTAATAAACCTTTTCATTTTGGCAGTGTCCATTGTGATTTTACTTTTTTCATTTCTGATTGCATTGGTTTGGGTCTTTTCTGTCCTTTTTGAGGGCTAGATTGGCTAAGGTTTTTTCTGTTTTATTTATTCTTTCAAAGTACCAACTCTGAGTCTTTTTTTTTTTATCTCAATTTCACTGATTTCTGCTCTGATCTTTATAATTTACTTCCTTGTACCAGCTTTGGGTTCGGATTGTGCTTGTTTTTCTCAGACCTTGAGATACATTTTTTATTTATTTGGGCTTGCTTTGTTTTTGTAAGGTTGGCATTCATAGCCATAAACTTTTCTCTTAGGAATTCTTTCATCGTGTCTCATAAATTGTGGTATGTTTTACTGGCATTATGGTTTAATTCTAGAAACTGTCTTATTTCTTCCTTGATTTCTTCTGTGACCAATTGTTTATTTAAGAGTCCGTTGCTCAGTTTCCATGGATTTGCATAATTTCTGTGTTTTCTTTTGTCATTGCTTTCTAGTTTAACTGTGCTATAATCTGATAATACACATGGTATAATTCCAATTCTGTTACATTTACTTATGCTTTCTTGGTTGGCTAGTATGTGACCTATTTTTGAGAAAGTTCCATGTGTTGCTGAGAAGAATGTGTATTCTGTTGTTTTCAGGTGGAACACTCTGTGGATATCTACTAAGAGCATTTGTTTAAAGGTTTTATTCAATCTGATATTTCTTTGTGAGCTTTTTGTCTAGTTGATCTGTCCATTAGTTATAATGGGATATAAGTGAGGTCCCCCACTATAATTGGGTTTCTGTTTACCTGATCTTTTATGTCCAGTAGTACTTGCCTTATGAGTTGGGTGCCATTGTTTGGTTCATATATGTTAATAATTGTTATCTCTTCAGGTTGTATTCATCCCTAACTGATATAGTCACCTTCTTTCCCTCTTTTCATCAGTTTTGGCTTAAAGTTCACTTTGTCTGAATAGAGGATAGCTATACATGCTTTTGTTTGGGTTCCTGCTGCATGGAATAATGTTTTCCATCCTTTGATTTTTAGTCTATGAGTTTCTTTTGGGGTTAAATATGTTTCGTATACAGTGGTGCCTCAGTTCATGAGCTTAATTCATCCCACAGTTCTGGGGAAGATGGCTTGTTCATCTTCATTTGGGGAAGATGGCTGCAGTTGTGCTCATCATGTGATGTGGAGTTTGAGAACTGAAGCAAAATTTTGCCAAACACTTATTTCTTTATTTTTTTTGGTGCTGGAGATCGAACTCAGGGCCTCGCACTTGCAAGGCAAGCACTCTAACCACTGAGCTAAATCCCCAGCCCCTGCCAAACACTTCTATTTGTGAACCTAATTGTTCATGAACAGAAGCGTTTGTGAACTGAGGTATTACTGCACATATTTGTTTCTTGATCCATTCTCCTCTGCTTTTTAAACATCACTTCTTTGCTTAAGACAGAATTTCTGGTTTTCAGCTACTTCAAGACTGAGTCACGCAGGTCATGCTGTGAATGCAGGTCACTGGACTGAATCCCTTATCCCCAGCCACACTAGGGGACGTTTCCTGGTTTCTTTGTCACAGAGTGAAAAAAAGGAAAGGCTGACTGAGACTATCTGATAATACACTACAGACCTTTCTGAGAGTCCATGCACTAAATATCTTTCTTCCTCCCTCTTCTGCATTCTAGATCTTGAGAAAGGAGCCTCAGTGATGGCCTCTGAGGCATGTGTGGGGCCTCAGACTCACTCACTGAAATTAAGGAACTCAGTTCTACCCCAGCCATGCAGTTAGTCTGATCCAAATTTGTGCCCCAGTAAAAATCAGCAAAATCTGCCCACCCTGGGTCTTCCCTATCATTCCTGGAGAATTGGAATCATGGCTGTTAAAAATGGGAATACCACATGTGTACCTACTTAGTCCGTGATAGCCCTTGATTTCTGCCGAGCAAGATTTCTACTTCCTGCCATATTGAATTAATGGAGGAATTAGGAAAGTTCTTTTCAGAGAGCAGAAGATCAGGACAGTCTTGCCTGCCCTTGGAGATGCTCGAGGTGCCAAGAGAACCTCGGAGAGAGGTGTTTGTCCAGCAAGGAGAGGCATGAGGGATGCGGGAGGGAGACACAGGAAAGGAGGATGCGTGTGTGTGCAGGCAGGCCCATGCACCAGCAGGGTGGGGAGGGAGATGCTTGTGCACATCTGTGTGTGAAGCCACCCGGATGGAGAGCCAGGTGTCCGTACCTGTCCCTTCTGGCCGGCCTCTGACATGACTGACAAGGTTACCCACAAGAAAACTGCTTCAGGCCTACCGTTCAGTAGCCTGGAACCATGGAGCCTGCTAGGCTCCTGAGTAGTCCGGCACATGGCTTTTGTCAAAGCTCCCACTGAAAGCTGTTAAACATGCTCCTTTACCAAAACTAAGCAGTGGATAGAAGTTTTGGTTTGGTTCAGATCAGATTAGTCATTCAAAGGCTTTGGGCGAGAATGAAGCATACTTAATTCCTTAAAAAAACTGGTCAGTAAACTAGATTAATACTTACTTGTTTCTGATTCTGAAGATGAGGAAGATGTAGTAATGGTTTGATGCTGGAAGGAGGAGGGTGTATAGATCCAGGTTAGTCAGACCTGTGAGCTCAGCAAATGTGTTGCTTGAACTCTGATTCTGACCTCCACCTCCAGTCGTCCATCTTTCAGGCATTAGTTTTTGCCACATCCCAAAGCTGCTTGCAGGAAGGACTCAGCACCAACCATTTGCCTGCAGGACAGTTTTGATAGAGTCCTTCTCTTTCTGGGGAGGGGCCTGGTGTAGTGATTAAGGGTGCTGGAGCCAGCTCGCTTGCTGCGAAGCCCACACATAAGTGAAAGCGCGTACTTAGCCATTCTCACTTGTTGTTCTTCTTAGGCTGTCTCCAACTTCTTCACATGTTTAATAATGCTGCTATGAATTTTTTGTGTAAAGAGATTAACGTATTCACAGAAGTGGGATGACTGAGTCCAAACCTCCCCTGAGGGTGTGCAACCTTGGCAAGTTACTCAGCATCTCTACGCTTCACTTTTTCTCGCATGTAAAATGGGATTAAGAATAGCGGCACTTGCTTCACAAGTTTGTGTACCTGAATCACTGTATGTAAAATCCTTAGACTAGTACCCGGCACATGGCAGGTATTATACTTAATTTATTATGATGATAAAGAACTCTCATCTCTGCAAGGAGTGGATTCGTTTTAAACTTTATTTCTAATTACGAAATGAAGGGCTGTCTCCGGCTGAAAAGGTATCTTCGGTTTTAGGAGACATGGACCGTGGTCTCCTTTGAGCGAGGCAACTTTGCTGTTACCTGGATTGATTTCCTGGAGGACCGGGGTCCGTCTTGCGGAGAGAGTGCGCAGCTCTCAGAGGCGGTGGCAAGGGGTGTCTCTGGCGAGGACTCAAGTGACCATCGGCCCAAGACAGGTCAGTGGCTCCTCCTGCACAGTCAGTTCTCCCGGCTCTTGCCGGGCAGCCGGGTCTTCCAGAGAGCTGGGGTCCTGTGTCAGGCACAGAACAAAGGCCGAAGGAGTGTCAGGGGAACCAAGCTGCTCCATCGCCTGCTTCTGCTTTCATTGTCACTGTCCCCCGGAGACCAGCTGTCCATCGACATTTCCTGGGCTCTCTGAGGGCTTCAGGGCTTCAGTGAGTTTAAGCTGAAGTTTTAATACTTAAGTCGAAGTCGTGCGGTTTGAGTTCTCGGCTACTGCACGTCCTGGTCATTGGTGTCTGCCCTGATTTTCTTAAGGTCACATCCAGATGCCTTAAGTAGTTATGTGAGCTGCAAGGACAACTGCCATTCGCTTCCTTAGTATTAACACTGGGCATTTATTCTAAGATGGTTGGGGAGTGAGGTCTGTGCCAGTGGTCCCCTGAAGGATGACATTTCTTGATTTAAAGGGAAAACATTCTGTCACGCCTGTTATTGATTATTACCTTGGAGTGACTGGCACACTCTGAGGAGGGTGATTAAGCAATGTCGGCAGAATAAATGGAGAACACATCACAGTTCACCTAGCTAGTCTCTGATGTTGGGCTTTTAGGTTGCTTCCATTAAAAAAAAGATAAATAATGACATGTAGGATGTATTTGTGCATATAGCTGCTTCTTTCTTCTAGGTTATTTCTTCTTCTGGAAGTGGGATTTCTGGGTCAAAAGGTATGAACAAATTTATAGTGCTTGATATATATATATATATATATATATAAATATATATATATATTTCTGAACTGTTTTTCTTAGAGATTGTGCCAGCTGCTTATGCTCCTGGCCATGTTTTCTGTGTTTGTCTGTTTTTGTTTTTCTATGGTACTGGGAATTCAAACCAGGGGCGCTGTACCACTGAGCTACATACATCTCCAACCCTTTGCATCTATTATTTTGAGACAAGGGCTTGTGAGCTCGCCCAGGCTGACCTTGAACTTGGGATCCCTCCTGCCTCAGTGGCCGGGGGAGCTGCGATTACAGGCACAGGCCTCCTTGCCTGGCCCTCATGGGGACTTTCTCAGTGTCGCTCTTCTCTCTTCCTGGAGTTTTCTTCATGGCCTTCTCCAGCCTGGCTTCCTGGCTGTGTTTGAGGGTCATTTGCACATTGCTGGGTCTTCACGTACAACTCTTTATACTACTTTATTAGCTAAATAATGAGATCTTGATTTTTAATCTTCCATTTGATTTCCAGTAAGGATATTTTCCTGTATTTGACAACTAGTCGTACAGGTTATTCTGTGAATTCTGTTCATTCCTGTTTTCTATTAATTGAATAACACTTATCTGATTAGGGTTTTAACCCTTTATCTTATTTGCTGTAAATGTTTTCTCTAATATATTTTTCCTTTCTTCTTTTTTCCCCTCCCCATCTCCCTTCCTTTTTCTTTCCTTCTATTCTTTTAATATTCACGTAGTTGTGTTGATTTTCTCCTCAGACTTCTGTTTATAAACTGTAAGTACACCAATACCTGTCGCGGAGAGAGAGGGCCCTTCCGGCGTGCGGTGGGAAAAGGCTCTAGTTTTGGGTTGCTGGCTGGTTTACACCTTGCTGCATATTTACTTTAGGTTGTCCAGCAGCTCGATCAGTTCAGTTCACCGTGTGGCAGGAGTGAGGTAGCGCCTGCATCTCCGGGAGGGAGGACAGCCGGTCAGCAGGGCAGCCTCCCCTCCCTGTCCCGCATGCTCCTTGCCGGCTGTGATGAAGGCAGGAGGGAGAAAGGCAGCTGAGCACTGCAGGCAGGAAGAGGATTACCAGAGTGAGTACTTCGGAGGAGCGACTACCTTCTCAATGAGAGATATGGAAGAGAGAAGGACGGAGTCCATGTTTGTTGGCTCTGGTGCAGCTGGCCTGCGAGGGCTGGCTAGGGGTCTGTGCCCAGTGAGGGTGTTTGCTGGCAGCGGTGTGGGGCTGCATTACACGAAGGGAAGACAGCCAGTAAAGTAAGACGGCAATGTTAGCCGGGCCTGCTCTGGGTGTATCAGAGATCAGAACACAGAGGCTGTAAAAGGTTGAGGTCCATGGAAAATCTGAAGGCCCTGCCTCCCCAGGGCTTCCCACCAGGGTCTGCAGTACCTCAGTGAGCCCCCGACGTGGCTGTGGCTGCGGAGTACAAGGGCTGGTGCTGGGCGTCATACAGCCCCTCAGAGCGAGCACTGTCTGGGCCCCAGCTGCCAGGAACTGCTGCCTGGAGGTTCACTGGGCCGAGGGGCCTAACAGCTCCCTTCCTCGGGGAGGGCGAGCCCTTCTCTCCCTTGTGTTATTTTAAGCATCGAGCTAGTTACCTCATGGCTCGAGCCTAGGATGTGGCTTGTGTGATATATTTTAATAAAAAATAATTTTTCAGTAGAGTAGCATAATTGACCCCCTCAAAAACACGGAAATTTAACCCTTCACAGGAGGAAGGATAGAGAGAAATTAGATAACAGGCATCATAACACCGTTGGATGGAAGGAATTAGTTCTAGTAGGGTAACTACAGTCTATGACAATTTATTATATATTTCAAAACAACTAGAAGAATCTGGGAAACACATAGAAATGACAAGATGGAACCCTGATTTGATCATTACATTGTGAATATGTATCGAGTGATCACACTGTACCCCATAAATACATGCAAATATTGTATATCATTTTTAAAAAGACAGAAGAAAGAAACGTTTACTCATCTCTGCCTCCCCTCCTGGTTATGCGGCAGTGCAGCGGGCTGGGACAATTTGCTATAGTCATGAGAGGTGATGACATGAAGTTCCGTATCTCTGAGCTATTTAAAGGGAATGCGCGCAAAATACAAAGTGGGGATGTATGAAAGCTTAGTTCGAATTAAGTCTTGGTGCTTCGAATTAAGTCTTGGTGCTTCTCTCATGATTTAGTCCTATCTGATGCTTAAGTGGACTCCGTCGCTGGTAAATATGAGTGCTCTCCAGGCATATAAATGATTGGCTCGTGAGAACAAACAGCACAGCAAGTGTGAATGCCTGATGTAAGGATGCTTAACTCACATCCTTTCTGGGGATTTCTCCTGTCAGCCAGCGTCCTCAGGAGCAGATCTCTTTTCGATTCCAGCCACTATAGTCGATGTACCTTTTTGCTCTACTTGATCTTCATCACTTTGTGTGTGTGACTGGGGGGTCGAGACAGGGTCTCACTATGTACACCAGGCTGGCCTTGACTTCATTATGTAGCCCAGACTGACCTCAAACTCGAGGTGATGCTCCTGCCTCAGCCTCCTAAGTGCTGCGATTATGGGCGTGTGACCCCATGCCTGACCTCATTGCTCTTAGAGTTGGCGTGCTTGATGGACGCTATTGGGATTGGTTTGTTGACTGGCTGATGGACGGAGCAGCGAGGGAAGTGTGGCAGCTCTCCCTTGCTCTTCCTTGTTAAGCGCAGTGGAAGTTTCTCCGGAGGGTGGAGAGGAGCCCTTCATTTGTTGAGACCTGAGTCTTTGTGGTTGGTCTTGACTGAGAGCTCTGACCTCTTGGAATTGATCAGAAAGCCGGCTATTTTATGAACTCCTGCTGAAATCTTCGGGGTGGTGGTTCTCGACGTGTAGGTCCTGGACCTGCGTCATCGTGGCCACCTTGGACTTTGTAAGAAATGCAAAGTCCTCCCCAAACATGTTAGAAATGCAGTTTCTTCGGCCCCCACCCAGACACCTGCACTGGAGACTCGGGTGGGGCTCAGCAGGCTGTTTTAGAGCTGACGGGGGTTCTGGTGCGTTCTGAGTTGCAGAGTCCCTGTTTCGGTGTATGCAGGGTGAGTGCTTGGTCCTTACACGTCCCTAATGAAACTTTTTAGCTTTATTAAGCTGCAATTGACACACTAAATTGTGTGTGAAGTGTGATGATTTATATGTGCATTGTCCATCAAGTTAACGAGCACATCCATCACTTCATGGTTCCATTTTTGGAGTGAGACCGCTTCACATCTCTTCTCCTAGGCAGTTCTAAGTCTGTGATACTGTTAATGGTTCATTGTGCTGTGCATTAGAGCCCCAGAACTTATTCATCTTAAAATTAAACATGGATACTCTTCAGCCAGCATCATCTCATTTCCCTCACCCCAGCCTGGTCCCTGGTAACCAACCTTTACTCTTGGTGAGTAGAACCTGTTTTATAAAGTTTCAATTCTTTTTTCTTTTGCCATCGGCGGTGAAGCCCAGAGTCTCCTGCATGGTCGGCAGCGGTCTCTACCCGTGAGCTGTAGTTCACTGAAAGTCCCAGTTTTGTGAGTGAAGAAAGAGATAGGGAAGGGCTGGGAATTTAGCTCAAGTGGTAGAAGACTTGCCTAGCAGGCACAAGGCCCTGAGTTCGATCCCCAGCACCCCCTCACTCCCCCAAAAAGAGACAAGGGCTGGGCTTTGAGCCTAGATATATTGAGGGCCCAAGATCAGAGGGGAGAGGAGGACAAGATGCTGTTCAGATATGGAGGAGCAGGGGTGACTTTTATTCCAGTGTATTTATCTAACTTGAATTGGTGTGCTGGACCTACTCCTACTGGCTCGCAAGGTCAGCTGTAAACTTTAACCTCTTCTCAGCTCTGTTCAGAGGTGTCAGGCTGGGAGCTGGAAGACAGTCATGGTGGGAACATTTACACTGTAGGAACTGGCGAACACTGCAGATCAGGGCTCCCCTCCACCCTGAGGCGGCCACCTCAGCTAGCACTGGCCAGTGCAGCCCTGCTGAAATGTGTGTACACCCGCACACTTTATATATTCTCAGTAGATATTACATACACCTTTTACTGACAATTTAAAGCTAGCACCATTCATGAATTCAGTAATACTTTAGCCCCACTATGTTTTCTCTTATTTTCAAAATTGCTTTGACAGTATTAAAACTCCAGGATCTTAGAGTCAGAAGGGAGCTTCAGGCTTATCCTCTCAAGGGTCCTCTGACTTAATAAAAAAGGTAATTTTAATTATTTTAAATTTTTAATAAAGAACAAGCTAGTAATGATCACCTGCTCCGAGGAGCCCCAGCGTTTCAGACATCCCCTTGTGGCCCTCTTGGCACCTTGTCCTGTGGTGTGCGTAGCTTCAGCTGGCCCAGGCCTAAAAGGCAGCAGCTGCTGGAAAACTGGGAGAGGATGGCAGAGTGGAGTCGCCTCCTCTGTGGCCGGGGAGGGTATGAGAAGGAGGGCACGGAGGGCTTCCTGCTTTGGGAACAGGGCAGTGAATTGAAATGTCAACACGGGGCCTTCTCTGCACTTCTGTCTCAGAGGGATTCACAGAGGAACAACTGAGGATTTGAGATTTCAGGGTTCCCAGGCTGGGGGGCCGGGGTTTTCTGTAGTTTCCCGCCAGCCTCTAATTCCATCTCTGTCTTGGATGACGGGTTACACTACTCGCGAGCAGTGGATGGGGTGTCCCTCTCCCCAGACGGTATCAGGAATGAATTAGCATGTTTCCCTCCTGTAAGCGATCCTCTTTTTGAATAAACATCCCCTGGGTTTCTGTGATGTGTAACTAATGGAGTGCTAAACTCTCAGGGCTGGTTTAAGACTCAGAGCGCACACGTGTTGCCAATCCATCATGCTCCTAATACTAATTAACATAGCAGGGACACAATAAAGCCAGAGATCCTACACACATTACCCGGCTCTGGTTTCACTCTCATAACAATCTCGCTATTGACCCAGTGAGAGCACGCACTGGGAAAAGGCGCTCCAGCCTTTCTCCCCGCTCAACCTGCCCCACCAAGTAAGAAGTGCTGCTCTGTGTCATCGGTAGGGGTGCCGTGCCCACTGTCCACTGGGGATGGTGCCTGGGTTCCCAGGGTGGCAGCTGGCTCCCCAGCTGTGCCTGAGTGGGAGGAAGGAGCTTCTCTCTGGCCCCCTGGGCTACTGTTTCCCCTGAGATTTTAGGGCCTGAGTTGTTCCCAGCTCTTAAGTGATCCCCCCAGGAAGGCTTTCTGCCCAAATGAGAGCTGGTTTACCTGCACACCAACGAGCCTCTGTCCCCATCCCAGTTTAGCCAAACAGCAATAAACGCGCCTATGTCTTGCTCAGAATGTTCATGATGTGGTTATATACATTTGTCAAAAACCATTCAATGGTACACTTAATAGTTGGGCTTTTCATTGCATGCAAATTCTCTTTGATAAGAATATTAGAAAAATGACCTTTTGCAGCTACCTGTCTGAATCAACCAGGAGTTTCTGGATGTCTCTTTTAATCAAAACAAGATATAGATATAGCAATAGATGCCGGGGCTAATATGTCACCCATAGTCCTGTATGTCAAATCTTATGATTATTATTCTCCAATGACATTATTTTCGTTAATGTAAGTGATTATGGATATAAACTTATAAATTATCCTTAAAACTAAAGAAATACACATATGATGCACATCCAGGGTGGAGCATCATGTTCTAGCAGTGGTTGGTGTATGAAATACGATGCATTCCTGCTTTAGAGGCCCCCCGTGGAGGGCCGAGCCAAGGGACACATGATAAAGTGTTACTAGTCTGGTGCTGAAATGTCCAGCAAATAAATGCTGCATAATATAGTGTTGGACTAAGCCTCACTCTCCTAAATGAGCATCTGTGATTTAGGGTTCCCTGTAGTGGGCTGGGCTGGCGAGACGGGGAAGCTGAACATTCTCACTTCTGATTTGATCAGTGAGGCTCAGAATTTAACTGTTTCACTCTGGGCCCTTCTCCGATGCTTTCTCTTGCAGACAGGGTTCTTGAGCTAAGTATGTCAAAATCTCTTGAGTAAATGATCTCTAATGTCTTCGCACTGAGCTCTCAATTTTAGGAATTTATTATTCTTTGGCATCATTAGGGGGTATTTGTACAAGCATGTGTTATTATGGGAGGGGCTTATTATTATCTTTCCAGAATCACCAGTCTTTTCACATTGAAGCATGCCTAATGTGTAGGGGAAAAACATAGTTATGCATAATGTAAGATTGCAATTTTTTGGAGGGGTGCTGAGGATTGAACTCAGGGCCTTGCACTTGCTAGGCAAGCGCTCTACCACTTGAGCCAAATCCTCAACCCTCAATATTGCAATATTTAAAAAAATTGCATACTAAATAGTTACATGGCACAAGAAACTAGAGGGCTGGGGATGTATTTCAGTGGCAGATCACTGGCCTAGCACTCATAAGGCCCTGGGTTCAGGAAAAATAAAAAAAGAAGTAACTGTGAGCCATCTATGGTATTATGTAGTATTTTAAAAATTATATATGACACTTCCATAAAAATAGGAGAAAATAATTTTAGGAGTTGTATTGCCCAGCAAGAGAAAGATGACCTAAGAATGATTTCTTTGTGTCTTCCCCCGATTAAATGTTCTTGAAATTTCTGTGTTTTGGGTGGTGCTGGTGACCTCCCATGTGCTAGACCAGCCTAAATAGCCTAAATACTTTTAAAGATCAGGATGGTGGAGATGATGGCATCTTTTTCATATATTCCCAGCCCAAGGATTTATTTATTTAAATTTCTTACCAGTGGGCACTTTGAAAGAATATTAGAAGCAATGAAAAATAAGCCTTGGGAGAAAAGACAAAAAACAGCATCACACTTTCAAGCTCAAAAAACAGACTCAAAGCTGATGCTAGAGACCATAGTCAGCAGTTAAATAAGCAACCCATTAGATTAAGAATAACAAGGTCAGTACACTGATAATTTGCTAATTGGCTAATTGCTGATGATCTTGATCCAGCTTCAGGGTTACACTAAAATATAGTCTCGCTCTCCCTGATCATGTTTGATAAACCACATGATGACTAAATTAGCACTGGGTAAGGTAACAAACAGTGTTGTTAAAACTGGTGTTCCTATTGAGATCTCAATCTGAATGCTCCTTTGGTTGCATAGAGAATTCATGGAATTTTACCTGCCTGATATAAATTTTGATTGCAATTTATTTCTGTGTAAAATCAGGTAGGATGTCTTTCTCTAACATCACACTCTCCCGCTTAGCCCTCCTGTGTTGTTTCATCTGCACATCCGTGGTGCACACTGCTAAGCGTTCACTTTATCTTCCTGCCCGGGCTTGGAATCTCTTCCAGGGCACAGTGCTCCAGCAGTCACATGGTGTCCATCTGAGTTGCTACTAGAACTGAGACCCATTTTCAATCCTGCCCCTGACCACTGTTGCTCTCTGACTCAGGGATCTAGTTGGCCAGTGGGTCCCTTTCTTTGCAATGACAATACTTCCTGCTCACTTTTTAAAAAGTTGTTAGAGTGCTTGTTAATATCTGCTCCTTTTACATGCCCAGACCCACATACTAAGTCTAGAGTTCACCCTGGTCGGTGAGGGCATTCCTACAAAATAGCCTCTCACCCAGTGTCTGCATATCTCTCGCACTCAGGTCTTTCTTCATAGTACTAATCATGATTTGACATCTTTTGTACTTTCTTAGTTTTTGCTTATTTTTCATCTTCCCTTCACAAAAGGACTTTGGTTTGATCACTGCTGTATTCTCAGAATTTAGAACAAATCTTAACACACTAAGTGTTCAGTAAGTATCTCTTGGGTTAATAAATGAAGGACCTTTATTTGCTACTCACAAATTAATGACTTATATATTTAATCAGGAAATATTTACTGACCACGTATTTTCTTCAGGGTTTTTTAAGGTACTATTGGAACCATGAAGGGTATTAAGATATGATCTCTACCCTTAATAGATTCACAACATAGATTTGGAAAAGTGACTTATCAAAATTATAAAATCTCAATAATACAATATAAAATAACTAAACATACAATGTGGTAGATTATAAAGAGTGCAGAAGTTAAGATAAACCAGAGGTCAAAGGAGGAAAGTATTTCTTGGATGAGGTGAGCAGAAAACTTTTGATATAGAACATGGGATTGAGCAGCTCCTTAGGAGATTGCAGAAGGTGACTGGTGGAGAACTAGGGACTGGCAGAAGTGGAAGGACATAGAGCAGGCGTCAGTGGGGACCTGCAGGTGAGTTAGCCGGCATCCCAGTCCAGCATGGGAGGTTCTCACAGGCAAAAGTGAGAAGCGTGGTTGTGGAGGGCTTTGCAAGCTGGACAGGTGTTAGGGCTGGTGGCCTTGGACTGGCGGCACTGGGAAGGGTGGTGATGTTTGAGGGTGGACTGCAGGGATGTCTTCGGCTGATATGTGCAGGAGAGTGGAGTTTGCAGAGATTGTCTGACAGAACAGGCTCTAGAGATAGGCCAGCCTGTGGGCCAGGAGATTGAGCCATGCCTGACAGGAAGGATGGCCTTGCAAATGAACTCAACTGAACAGGCTGATTAGGGGGTTTGGTACCTGTCCAGGCCAATTGTCTCTTTTTATGTTTCTTTTAAAAAACTTTTATTATTATTATTATTTTCTTTTTTACCAAGAGCATGTATTGGTACATTGCATACATAATGGTCACATTCATCATGGTTATTTTCTACCTGTACATGATGTATCTTGGTTGTCCCCCCCTTCCCCACCCCTCCCTTCTGCTGCCCCCTTCCCTATTTACAGAAGGTTTATTTATATCTTCCCATTTTTTCCTTTCCTCTTTCTTTCCTTTTTCCCTTCTTTCTTTTCCCCACTTCCCCCTTTCTAGTTCTCCTCTATTTTGACTATTATCTTCACTTGATACAATATCTATTATACCCCTTTGTCCTTATTTACCCTTATGGTTACTCATATCAGAGAAACAATTCGATGTGTACTCATGAGTGTCTGATTTATTTCGCTTAAGAGTATGTTCTCAGTCTTTTTATCTTTCTTATACTGTATTAACGTTTAGTCTTCTGGTTGTGCCATAGCTTATTGGTAACTTTACCCAGGCAAGAAGCATGATACCTAATCTTTTAACACCTTTTACAGTCCCCGCTTAAAAACTGGTTTGCAGGGGGGTCGAAAACTGGGTCTAGGGATTTTATAAACATTAAAAATTACAAATATTAATTATAAATTTTTATAATGTTTCATAAACATTAATTAGAGCAGGATTTGTGTTTTGCAAGGCTAGTTTAAGTCACTTGCTTATCTCAGTCCCAAGTGCAGAGAGGACTAAACTGTCCCCTAAGCTATTTTAGCTGTCTTGCCACAATGCTCATAAGCATGTTTTGTTTAGAAACTTTTCTACTGCTCAGGTACATGAGTGGAGTTCAACAAAGTTTTGCTGGTCTGTGAGGCCCTACCAGGTCAACGTGCCTGTAAGAACGTTTCGTGTCTGTCTGGAGACATAGCCTGCTCCCCAGTTCCCCAAATCCAGGTGATAGAGGCAGAGCCCTTTGAGCCTCCGAATGAGTCACTTGCTTGTTGCTACAACAGCCTTCTGGGTGTTCTGGTAACGGCCTTTGTGATGGATGTGAACTGAATTTCCTAAACACAGAACAATTTAATTATGACTTGGAATTTTGGAGCACCGTGAAACTTGGCCTTAGCATTCTACTTACGATTTCCTCAACAGCTGAATTAAAAGAAACACCTCACTGCGTACAGAGAAAGGAAGCTCCTTCGGTATATGTCACTGTTAAGTAGATGGAGGTGATAAGAACATGAACAAAAGTGGAAAGAAATGCATTCATAGAAATGCCTGCTAAAGCCCATTAGGATCTGTTTTCACCAAGGAAATAAGTGGTAGAGTATTATGTGTAGCTTTTCTCTCCATTCTGGTTTTTCTGTAAGCAGCTGCCTAACGTTTCAACATGATTCGCTGAAGCTTAGTAGGACTGACTTGGATTGAGATTAATTACTTTTTGGTTGGATGAGAGTCCAAAGGAAGGCAAAACTGGGACCAGAGTCCCTGAGGATATCAAATAACACAGTAGCTTAAGTAAGCGGCATCACATACAATATCCCCTGCCTGTCACTCCTGAATAACTCCAGTGCTCGTGATAAATTACTCTTCCGAGTTCTTTAGTTAGAATATTGTAATTAACGAATAATTTAAAAATCGTCTCTTTTGGCTGCCTTCATTTAAAATTTTGCAAACAGTAAGACATAGAAATGAAATGGTTGGCTCTCTTGGGATATCTCTTTCCCAAAACCAGGCACCACAGACTTAATATTTTTCATGTCAATTTAATTAGTTTTATAGATTGAGGAAAACTGATTTTACAAGAGAAGTAAAAGCTAATAGTAGTTTTAAGTAGTCTTAAAATTGTGTTCCTGACTTGTACCAAGCATGATAAGTTTGGTTACTAAAACTTTCATGCTTTATAAACATATAGACAAAAGCAAAGTTGAGGTCAACCCACTTAAGATGTAAATTTATCAAAATTTCTAGATTAAATTCCACATTTTAGAATTAATATCATCTCAGCAAATGCTATGTGTGTGCAATGTGAATTACTTAGTAAATATTCTAAGACTTTTGGGTTCATAGTTTGTGTTTCTGTACAACATAGTATCAGGGCTGCTTTTATTTCCTTGTGCTTTTTTTTTCTTAAAGGAGTTGTTGCTTTAAAAAGGGAACAAAAGCAACAATAATCTTTCTTGTAGCTGCAATAATAAACTTACCATTTTTTAAATCTGAACTATCAAATACATATACTCCTGTAGCAATACTGCTTATTATAATTATGGCACCTCAGAGAAATGGAAATAAATCTGTCACCCTTTTAAACAGTTAATAAATGTTGCAGAATCTGTCATCTAAAATGATCTGTAAAGCATTTTTGTCTTAAGTATTTGGTAACTTCCAAAGGAGTCAGGAGTCTTTCTTTCTATAGGCTAATACATGGATTTGTCTCCTCTTTGAATGTTTAATGACCAACGCAGCTGAAATCCAGGTTTGAAAACGAATGTATGTGTTAACTCTCTCAAATAACTAAGGATTACTTTTCTCAAACTTTCTAAAAAAGAAAAAAAAAGTCAACAGTCAAGCTGTGTTTATGAGTGAAAAAATTTCCCCCAGAAGGATAATATTTTTTGGAACGGAGTGTGAACAGGACGGAAGCGTGTGTGAGCGTAAGTGCCGGGCAAAAGGCTCGAACTGACGGGTCCCCTCTGTGCTGCGGAAGATGCGACCTCAGCCGCATTCCGCTGTGCTCAGAAGGCGGCTCCTCCGCTTGTGTCTTGACTTGAAAAACGTTTGAAATTCGGGAACCGTGATCTCGTAGCCAGAAAGGAAAATTAAAACATGTGTTAAGCAGGGAAGTTCATTGGCTTTGGAACTATTTTATCTTCAGTCAGCAACAGACAAAAAGACCTTTAGAGAAAAATGTTTTAAAACAGCAACAGTCCACAGGGACAGATAAAAATTTAAAAAATAGGAAAATGTTATAATGAAACTCTGCATCTGGATGACATTTAAATAAAGCTGCCAGAGTACAAACTAATTTCAGGACAACAACCCTAGTGACATATTTTTGAAAGCCAGTGCAGAAAAAAAATTTTTTTTGGCTAAGCAAATCTTACCACCACATGTGAGGGAGCCATCAATATTTATTACATTGTGTATTTGCCAAACAACACGGAGCATCTGGGAATACTACAGAGACAGCCATCACTAGGGATTTGGTTATGTGCTTTCATGTATTGGACTGTACACTAAGGCGAGATTTAGTTCTTTTGGAAAAGATAAGCCAAGTCTACTGACTTCGTAATTCTTAAATGGATGAAAGTTAAGCATACAGATGTCTGCATGCATCATACATAATGGGATGAAGAAAAACTTTAAAACATAAAAACAACAAAAATATGAACCCCATTGTCCTGAGATGTTGAGAAGTTACCTGTTGATATGAATGACACGGGTCTTAGGCAGAGCTCATAAAGTATTCCTAGGGCTGGGGATTTAGCTCAGTGATTAGAGCGCTTGCCTTGCAAGCACAAGGGCCTGAGTTCAATCCCCAGCACCACAAAAAAAAAAAAAAAAAAAAAAAAAAAAAAAAAGAACCTTTAAAGTATTCCTAGTCCTGGGCAAAGAGTCAAAGTCCGAGTTGGGAGGGGTCCAACAAGTCTGTACCTCTAAAGCCAGGGCTAAGATAAACTCTGTGCTAACGGCACTCATTCTAGGCCCTTACAGTGTAACAGTCCTGGACCATTTGAGGGAGTCATGACCGTGTTTTAGAAGAAATCTGTTGAGTTGGTTAGAGAATCAGGTGGCACAGAATTCAGTTTCTAGAGTCCAGAACAGTGATGGTGAACCTTTTAGAGCTTTCGGTGATACAGATAGCCCACTGCGGCATGCGTGCCGCAGGTTCGACACCGCTGCTCTAGAATCTAGAGCCACGATTCATGTCTGCTGCCTGTGTCCATATTTCCAGGCCAGTGGCAGCAAGCGTGTGCCCAGTCAGTGAGCACCTTGCCCAAATGATATATCATAAGGTTGTGGATGCTACAGGGTATCAACTCCGAGGCTCCAGAAATTCCATTCAATTGGTACAATCATGTCTCGCCAACTCAGTCATTGCGATTGCAAGTTTTAACTGACAGAGATGCAGGAGACTTTCTGAAGCATGCTTGCCAATTGTTGCATTTGGCTGATGGATATATGGATATTATATCCATGTGGATATACAAGATATCACAGATATTCCATTAGATTATGTTAACAGAGTTAAACAATTTGGCCTACTGTTGTCCATTGTTAAAAATTCCCATAATGAAAAGATAAGTGAAAGAAAGGAAAAGAAAACAGCCCAGCTTGGAGTTCCATTTGGAAATCAGCCTTAGCTAACTGAGACAGGAGAGCTGAAGTCAGGCCCATTTCTTCCAGCACAATTACACAGAGTTTCTTAAAAGAGCAATGAAAAGCATTTGGATCAATCCGTTTACTTAGAAAGACTTTATTACCTTGTTGCATCTCTCTTCCTCTTCAATGCAAGACAGACATTTCTTTCCCAATGCTTCCGTAGGGAGAAAGAAATCTATATAAACATTTGAAAGCCTTGTTCCTTGTCTACCACAAGGGACAACTTTTTATCTGGCAGATGGAGGAATTACAAACAGCAGCTTCATTTGAGAAAGGCCGTGCTTGAACAATCATTACTAAAACAGCACCACTATTTCTATGGCTCTGCACAGACTCCATCTACTTTGACCATATCAACTTGTGAGCTAGAACACGAAGTTCTAGATTCGAAGACAAAATATGATGTCATTAATAGTTTATAATCAAAATGCTTTCTGATTTTTCAAAGAATTAGAATTACTGTTTGGGTTTTTTTTTTCATTGTGAACTTGGGAAATCATAGATAAAGGCAAAAAATTTTTTATCTTCAGTTTTACAAATGAGGTAACAGGTTTACAGAGGTTGGAAGGACTCTGCAGACCTACTCAGGGGTCCCAGAAATGATTTGTGGTCTCTTGTACTTTCAGAACCCACCTGGCTGGTCTACACAGCTTCCTATGACCCCTCTCTTAGAGTACAGATTTGTCATTGGGTCATTTCCTACCACCACAATTTAGTCTTCCTCACTGGCTATAAAGTGAATTTCTGAAGATCTGTTTCCCACCAAAACTACTATCTGCCTCTCAGGGGCTATTTCTGATTTGCAAAATTGAGGCAGGAGTAGGGGGGTTGTATTAGTTACTTTTCTCGTTGCTGAGACAAAATACTAGACACCAGACGTTAAAGAAGGAAAGATTTATTTGGCTCACAGTTTGTAGAGGTTTCAGTCCATAGTTGGCTGGCTCCAAGACAGGGTGGCATGGCAGAGGGGCATTCTCAGAGGAGAAACGGTCCACAGCAAGCAGGCAGGCAAGAGCACATTAGCCCTCCCTGTGTCCCTTATATTTGATGCAGGCTACCCAGGCTAGGGTGGGCATAACACTCACACCCTTAATCTTAGCTAGAACCATGCCAAACCAATCAGTGGACTGATTTAGTCATTATTCACCCTTGATCCCAGCACCACACACTCTGGATTCAGCCACCTCTGAAAAGCCCCACCTATGACTGCATGAGGTTTTGAGGGGACATCTAGACACAAGCCATAACAGGGGTGCACATAGAAAAGGACAGGAGCGAGGACAATGATACGGTACAGGGTAGACTGTACCCCTCTCAGGCTCAGCTCTGAGAGGAGGGCCTGCCGACTCTGTGTTCAGGGAGATTAAATTAGCTTCTGGAAGAAAAACTTGGAGACAGCAGGGTGGGTTGGGATAAGTTTCATGTGGAGCCGCTGGGACCCATGTTCATGTTCCTCTGGGCCGCTCAGCTACTTAATGGTGGGAATGGGGTGGCTTGGAATTGAGATCTGGGTGCTGTTGCTCCCTGCTGTGTCCCAGATTGGGTAGCCTTTGGGAAACTGGTTCCTTAACTGTGAAATAGAGTTGAGAGAAGAGCCAGTGACACCAAGCCGGCAGAGTCTGACAAGGAGTCTGACAAAAGGTGGGCCCACACTAACTTTCAGTCCTTCTGCCCCTTTTCCATCCTGGCAAAATCATCCCAACAATCCATGCAAAAAGGGCACCTCCCCATTCTTCCCAGAAGATGCTTAGAGGCTGGAAGGAGCAATGAATATCCACCACCCATCCCCTCTTCATTAAGGATCCTTCAGATTAAGAAAAATATGATAGCACGTGTTTGCAGAACACAATGGGGAGCTGGTACATACATGTACAGGACACATTTTAACCCTTCAATGTCTAGTGATCCAATTTTGGAACGCCCATAATAATGAAATGTGTTACCTTCAGCATAAATGGGTTCGTTTTACTTCTCTTCCCCTTCTCTTCCTCCCTTACCCCGCACTCCGTCTCTTGTTCCCCTTCCCATTTGCAAAAGACTTATCTCCCTCTTTCCTATTACCTATTTTTTATTTTGGTCTTTATTTATACTTTGGTTTTCCCATATAACAGAAAACATGTGATATTTAAACTTGTGTGTCTGATTTGTTTCACTTAACATTATGGTCTCAAGATGCATCCAAACTTGTAAATCGATCATCCTTCACCACCACCCGCCTGCCCGGCCTGGAAAAGCGGGCCGGGGCTGTTCGGTTCTGGACCGCTGGACTTGGGCTGCTGGGTCTCAGGCTGTGTGGGGAGCCCGCAGCACAGCACCCCCTCGCGGCCACTGGTCTCGGGGAAGCTGCGCCCTGGAGCCACGACCCGCCGCGGGGATCCCTGGCGTTGGGCAACGCCATCGCCTGGAGACCACTAGACCTGGAGGGGGATCAAAGCATTCCCGTGGAGCCCGAAGCGCCTGAGGTTGCAGTTTTCTTAGCCCGGGTTCGCCTCCTCAATAAATTTTCTGCGAAGGATGGGGCCGGGGTGGAGGGCTGGGGCTCGGTGGCCGGGCGCAGGACTCCTACAGCTTCCTGCACCTGCGCTCCCGCCGCGCTAAATCAGCGTGAAACAAGTGACATCTCCCCCTTGCCCGCCGCTCTGGAGGCACCTCTCCCGCTCTGCAACACCCGCTTGCTCCCGTGGTCAGGCTTGCAAAGCGACTTCCCCCCGCCCTCAGAGTTTCTGCAGCCCGCCCTTTGGTCTTCCCCTCTTTGCCCCTTACAATCCCAGAGGAAAACACTCACGCAAGACCTTTCCATTTTTAAAAGAAATCTCAACTGGAAGTATAAAACACGAAGAAAAAGCCCTCAGAAATGATTCGGTTCCGCACCAACCCTGTCCATTTGCCCTCTGCCTAGAGGGTGATGTGGGAGGAGTAGTCCAAGGTCAAGGATTAGTGTAGTTGGCAAAATCAGGAGTAGGACAGGAGATTCCCTAGGACAGGAGTATTTCTTCTCTTCCCTTCCCTTCCTTCCTCTCCTCTCCTCTCCTGTCTTCCCTTCCCTTCTTTCGTTCTCCCCTCTTCTTTCTTTTTTTCCCCTTCTTTCTTTCTGTTATTTTGTGGATGGAAAGAATCCCTCTTTTAGTCAGGCCGAATATTCTTTGTTTTTGCCAGTTGGCTGCAAGTACACAAGATCACACTTCAGTCACTTAAATGTCAAGGACAGTCATCTGTTATCACAGATGAAGCCGAAGACAGCTTGCTACCTCTTCTTACACTCTCCCCTCCAACTCTCCCGTCAGGACAACAGTGTGCTATGTTGTATTTGTTCTATGTTAATCAGCTTCTGGCCTGGAATAAAAGCTATGCATAGGGATGTTTCTGGCAGAAATTAGGAAGAATCCTTCTTCCCCAAAAGAATACTTTCCAGGGTTAATAGCAAAGGAAATACTTCAGTCCTCTTCAGAGCCCAAACTTGGACCCAGAGTGAGCATCACACGGTTGAGACTTGGGAGGTCTGAGGTCTGTTAAACTGATCTGGGTTCTTTCTTTCTTTCTTTCCTTGTTTTTCTTTTCTTTTCTTTTCTTCTTTTCTTTTTTGGTAAAATCCAGCCAGACAGCCCCAATCTAGAAGCTATGGGATCACAGGCCTTTTGTGTCTTGCAGGAAGTCTTTTTGTCACTTGGATGAATCCTTCTTGGGCCTAACCTTTAGATAACAACATCTTTGTGGAACAACTCTATGCTTCCATTCTTTTCCTAGTTGGCAGATTTATGTTTTTCACCTGTTTGGTGGGCTTTTGATGAGATGAGAGCAATAGCACAACTATGGAGGGGCAGAAATGTCGCCAAAATGTCATCGTTAATGTTCGTTTCTAATTCTTTTTCCTCCCTTTTTTCCTCCTTCTTCAAGTGCTTGGTCTTGTCCCCTGAGCAAGCAGTCCACGAAACAGGTGTTCAAATTCATTACAGCTCTTCAAGTCTGAGAGTGGAATTAGAAATAATTGAATTTTATTCCTTCACTTCACAGTCAAGGAATCTGAGGCCCAGGAAGGTGGAAAGATGTAACCAATGGTTCATACACAAAGGAGAAACGAAGTTTTCACCTTGGCGCTTGCTCCACCATCACTCTGCTTCCTCTTCCCTCCCTTGATCCTTTCTCCCTGGTGGTTGGACTGTGAGGAAAACAGTGATCTGAGTGCGGATCAAATGTGGCCCTGAAGTGTTAAAGTCAGTAGTGGGGGGAGTAGAGCGGGGTCCTGAGGCGGAGGAGCTGCCAGGGAGCTTTCACACTGTCTCCCCATGGGGCAGCAAGCCAAGTACTCGCTCAGTGGCTGCTTTCCATGGCAAGGCCACTGTCCCCGAGTGGAACCTGGTCCCAATACAACCCCAAGTCTCTACCTCCCCTGAGGACCATTTGGAATGGGCACTGAGAAGTCTAGGAAGCCTGCAGTTGCCTCATCTCCTGGTTGCTTTATGACCCGCAAGTCAGTTGAGCCATGTTTCTCAGCCTGGGCTGGAAGGGGGCAGGCAGGTCGGCAGACAGACACTCCACATATGCAGGCAGGATTGCTTCACAGTCCCTGCTTCTGCTTCAGTCATGATGCAAAGGGCACTTGTACAAAACCATGAAGGGAAGTAACTGTGGCCTCTTGGGTCCCAAACAGCCACTTGTAGCTGTATGTCCCTCTAGATGTCCTTCACTAACTCTTCCGAGTGTCAGTTTTCCTTTCACTAGTAAATGTCCAGGCAAGGACTAAATAACTCTTCCAGTCTTCTGTGTTTCTGATTCAAACCTTGCTCCCGATCAAGGAGAGAGAAGTGCCCAGATAGACTTATCCTTTGCTTCTAGGACACACGGAGCAAGGAAAAGAGAAAAATTCCAGCTGCCTGGTGGAGAACAGTTATCTCCCACAAGCTCCTCTCCCTCATCTCCACCCCCATTGATTGTGACAGGTCATATATTTGATTACGTAAAGTAAATTGGGAAATCGTATCTCTGCGGTCCCATCTGGGATTATTTATTTCCCTGAGTCTGCAGCCTCCAGAATCTTGAGACTACAATGTGAAGAGTCACTTTCCATGGGAAGAGGTGGATTTGAGGTCATCTCTGGAGAAACCAGAGCTATTACTAGCCACAGCAGAGCTGTCTACCCACATGCACTTCAGTCACCGCTAGCTGGCAGGTCGATTGAGGATGGACATCAGCTGGTGATGGAGGACAGGAGCTCCTACCAGCCCCTGTTTCATCTGGAGGTGTGAGGCCGTGGGGTTGGGCTTCGAACTGAACCAGGCTTTGAATTCGCTCCAGTTTAGAGCTCTCAACAGGTCAGGTCGCTGAGATAAAATGATAACAATAAAAATAATACTAACAATTCTCAAGCCCTGAATGCTCAGTGTGGGCTGGCCACCATGTGGTGAGTCACCTGCTGAGTCCTGGAGGGAAACCCGCCCAGGACAGGAGATGGCAGCGCCAGGCTGGAGAAGGGGGATCCCAGCCCACATGGCCACTCTGGAAAGAGGCAGAGCGCTGTGTGGCTCTGAGGTCAACTGGGTGGGACTCACTCAAGGAATTTGATGAGTGAAACACACTTCTGTCCTTTATTTATTTTTATTTTTCTAGAAGAGTCAGGAGAAAAAAAGGAAATAAAAAGCTACCATTACCAAGAAAAGAAAAAGAACTCTGCCCCCTCCTGCCTTTCGGTGGTTTTCCTGGATAAGCTCGCTAAAGAGGGCTTCTCCCTGGGTTGGTCTGAGAAGTGCAGGGACAGAAAGGGCACAGGATGGGAGCAATCTGGGGGACAGGATGGGGAGCTCGGGGAGAGACTCCAGCCTGCTCCACAGCCAGCTGAGCGAGCCAAACCGGCTGGCTGCCCCCACCCAGCTCCCAGGCTGAGTCAGTAGTGCCCACCGCTCTGTAATTTACAAGAGGGGCTCCCTCTCTTTGTAATTTGGTGTCGGTTTACAAGCCAAAAGGACTTACATTTCCTAACAGGTCCTCAGTCACGGCTTGACCCCTTTAAAGAGAGGGACCGTGAGAGGGGAGCTGGATTCCTTGCTCCCTCCTCCTTCAGCAGAATGGCTGGGCCTTTCCTCAGACTGCAAGTGCCGCTCCAGGAAGGGAATGTCTACATGGAGATCCTAGGACAGGAAGACGGGAGACGCTCTATCCTCATTATTACCCAGTCTTCATAACAAGAAGGCAAGGAAAGGCTACTCTTCCCATTTTGTAGATGAAGCAACTGAGGCACGGAAACATAACTGATCAGCTCAGGAAGCCAGTGGAATAATCACTTGGAGCCCAGGCTCTCAGACGCCAATTTCTTCTGAACATTTATATTCCTAAATAGTATGTGCACCTATGAATTCTTCTTATAACTCAGTTAGAGGGCATTTGTTCCCAGGGAAAAATGCACAGAATTTTGCATTCAGTATGGGGAAGTGGTCCTAGCATAAGCCTCCACTGACCTGGCCAGTCTCTCTTGCTTCCTGGCGAGTGGGGGGGCCTGGGTCTCTGGAGGCCCTGGGGCTGCAGGACGGAGTGTGAGCCAATCCGATCATGGTTACAGCTGCAAGTCCCCAAGTGCACACCCAGATGGAAGCTCAGAGGCCCGGACAGTGGCTGGCAGGGTGTGGGGCACCTGGAGTGGGAGGAGCTGGGCTGCGGCTTTCCCTGAGAAGTGGAGAGCTTGTTGGAGAAGAACAGACCAAGGGCCCTCCCCGTGTAGTTGGAGGAGCCCAGGGGCACAACTTTCCCTAAAAGGAGCCACCGGAGGCTGGGGAGGGGAGAAGTCAGCCCTCTCTTGCAGAACATTCCCAGGCCACCCCAGTCTTTTCTCCCATCTCGGCTTCTGCTGGCACGGTTTACTGTACACAAATTCTATTTGCTTTCTCCTTGTACAGTTTTTAAAGTTCAAACTAGTTCGAGGGCTGCTTGGCTATCCTAGTTTACTTTCAGTTTAGAAAACTGCAGCTCGCACCGTTTTCCTCTTTGATTCCCTCTTAGGTCCCCCTTTTCCTTCACTCTAGTTACCCAAGACCTGGTTTTTTGATTTTGTTAATATTTAAAATTATGGGCGAAGGGCTAATGATTTCATTTCCTTACTCCCATGGTGGGCTGTCAAAGCAACAAATAAAAGCCTAGCCTGCCAGCCTAGTGCACATGCGGCCTGCGGCGCTGATTGGGGGTTTACAGTTCGGCCCCCAGTTTCCGACCGAAGCTCTGGACTGCCTGTTTGCAAAGGTAGAAATGTAGCTAGCAGGGGAATATGCCAAAACCCCGGGAATGATTTAATAAAAAAGTACCGGGTCCTGTTGCAGGAAGGCCTCTTTCTAAGTCCAGGTACTAAAGTCAAAGGGACAAAAGAACGGAGGCGAAATAAAATTAAAAATAAAATTAAAAACGAACCTTGGAAACCTACCGCGAGCCTTTTCGCCTGGTAGCTGGGGGCTTGGCCAAGTCTCTGAGACTTCGGGGCAGCGCTTATCTAGGACCAAGGTGCTCGCGCCAGTCCAAGGCTTTCCCTGAGACTCCTGGGCTATCCGGGTCCTCTTTGAACCTGTTTGGTCAAGAAAAATCGGGGATAAAAACTCATTTCTGCTGTAGTCAAGAATTCAAACGCTCCAAGGGAGGTGAAAAAATGCGCTCTGAAGGAATAAGTTGCACGAAAGCGAAAACTCTTTGTTATTATTAGATGGTACCAAGCAAGTGGCACCGACGGTTCCTGTGACCTTTTGTCCCTCCTGGGAGCGAGCGCGCACCGCCCTCTAGTCACCCTCCAGGACCCCTAGAGAGACGGAAAAGTCTGTGGGATTCGGGTGGGCAGTTTCTCTGCTTCTTTCCTTGGGCGTCGCCCGCAGCTCTGGGAGCAGCACCGCACAATTGGGAATCCAGTGCCAGCCACCGGAAGGACTTTACGCCGGTCCAAGGGCTGAGCGCACCTGCGCTAGGGCAGGTACCTTTAGTTCACAGTAATTCCTTCGCTGCCTCTGTGCCGTCTCCGAGCTGGCTAACTCCGTCAGGCTCAGAGAAAAGTAACGTTTGAGTCCGTCCAGCAATCTCCTTCCTTCAGCAAATATTTATTGCAGGCCTACTATGTGCTCACCACAACGGCAGCCAATATCCTAATGTTTCCCAAACCGATTCTACTTAAAAGGGCTCGATTGTTTAAAAGTTCAACTAGAAAAGCATCTATATGTGTTTAAATTTAGCCCAAGAAATAGAATACAGGGCTGAATTAGGGAACTAATTCCTTCTTTTCGATTTGCTGGAAATTTAATTTGTTTGAAACAGTTTTGCGAGGGACCTTTGAGGGAGATAGAAGAAAATTCTGTTTAAATATATTCATGCATACTAAAAAGCAGTCATCTTTGTAATAAAGAGCTTTGTATGCTTAGAGTGAATATATTGAACCTGGATTTCTTAATGGTATGCACGCCTATTCTCTCCGAAATTAATAGCGATCGATTTAGGAGAAAAATCCAAGTGACTTGTTGTTGACTTGGCCACCTTCCTCACAAGCTCGGTGAAAGTTAACGAGAAACTATTTTGCACGTTGAGGATGAGCGGCGCTACCCGTAAAGACATCTACAGGTCACCTGGCTGCTAAGCGGTGCAAGGTGACCGTGGATTTATTCTTGCAGGAGAAGGAAGGCGGCGTCCGGGCGCCCATTGCAGCGGCCTCAGCTCGGCGTCCAGCTTTGGGGCCACTGCTGAGTGCAGAACACTGGAGACGCTGATAACATAGAGGCCAGCGCTAGCCCTTTTGATCTTTGCCTCGTCATTTATTACCTTCTCCTGTGGGCAACACAATTCTTAAGTGTGCATGTTTCCCAGTCCGCCGAGACGAACGCGCCTTCTCCCCGCAGGCGCCGTCCTACCTCGGTTTAGCTGCGGCGCTCGAGACCCGGCTGCAGCGAAGGCTCTGCGGGCAGATTCCGGCGAGCGCCGCAGGGTGGAGGCTGCTGGGAGGAGGAGGGCGCCCATCCGCACGCCTCGGCCAATCAGCGTGCACACCGTCTGACAACCGGCCAATCGGAGGGCTCGGAGCTCGGGGGCCAGAGTGGTTAATACTAGCAAGGGGTGCGGACGCTGGAGACTAGAGCGGGTGGCGCCGAGCTGAACGCAGCTGCGTGAATCGCCTGGGGGCCGGCGAGCTGAGCCAGGCCGGCGATCCGAGACGGGCCGGGGCTGCCCGACCTTTCCGGCCCAGCTTGGGTCAGAAGAAGCCGAAAGCGGCTTCAGCGAAGTGAAGAGCCTCAAGCTGCAGAGGACCAACCGGTGCTTTGGAGAGTTCGGGATGTGTGGAGGGAGGCCGCGGAGGACTTGACTCCTCTCCCTTTTCCCTCCCCTCCACGCCACCTTCCGGGGAGCGTCGAGTCTCCAGCTGTCAGATCTGATTTCGTGCCAAAGGGTGGCGATCCCGCTTTCTGTGTGCACGCACGGCTCGCAGCCAGAGATCCAGATCCTGAAGCTGGGTATCTCTGAACTCGGCTGCTAGCCCGGGTGTCCAAATTTTGGTGAGTGCTGTGATGCCTTTCGGGTGGGGCAGGGCGGGAGGCAAAGGTTGGAACCATCTTTCTTTACCTTTTCTTCTTTGCTCGGTTGCCTTGCCTAGGGGTGTAAACTGCGCCCTGTGTCCACGGGGCCCCCGCCGCTCCAGCACCGGCGCTCGAGTCCAAGCGCTATGCTATTGAAGCGCGGGGCGTCTGCAGATTTCTGCCCGTCCGTCCCTCTGGTTCCCTAAGGACAGCAGGACGTTTTCAGTGGATTATCTGGGGATAGGGAGTGATGAGAAGGCCTCTTCCAGTCCACGATCCTTATGGTGGTGTAGGCCGATGAGAAAGGCCTTTGGCAAGCATGGAATGGTCTGGAGGGTCTCTTGTCATCAAAGAGAAAAAAAAAATCCCTCCGTGGAGGTGTGCACATTTATGATGGTCGTGGGCACTGGGTAAGGGGAAGCCTGACAAGTGGCCCAGGCCGGCCTAGTTGGACACCATACTTGGCGTGTGAGGTCAGTGAGTTACTTAGAGGCGTGTCCGGAAATCCCGTGTAGAGCCAGGGATGGCTTCGGTTAAAGGTCAGGTGCTCACAGAGCACTCGGAATGAAAATAAAAGCCTCGCTGGGTGTGGGTCCCCGGGGCCCGAAAGGTGCGTGGAACACGCCTGTGGTTTGGGGGACGTGTCGAGAACAGGAGCTCAGGAAAGAGGCTGCGGGCCAGCAGGTTGGGGTCGGGCCGGGTTCCTGACGGCCCAGGCCTCTTCGTGTCTCCCCAGGGTGCGGGCGGCGGAGCCCAGGAGGCCCGCGCGCCATGGCGGACCGGCTCGCAGGCCCGGCGGCCGGGGACTGGGAGATCGACGTGGAGAGCCTGGAGCTGGAGGAGGACGGCTGCGGGGCGGCGCCGCCGGCCGACGCGGACGGCGAGGACGAAGAGGAGGACGACGAGGAGGACGACGACGCCGAGGAAGAGGCCGATCGGGAGGAGGCGGGCGCGTCCCCCGGGGCGCCGGGCGGGCCGGAGCGGCGGGGGCGACAGTCGCCGGGCCCGCCGGCCGCGCCCCGCGCCCCGCCGGCCGCCGCCGGGCCCCCCGAGCGCGGCGCGAACGCGGGCGGCGGCGCGGAGCCTCGCAAGCTGAGCCGCACGCCCAAGTGCGCGCGCTGCCGCAACCACGGCGTGGTGTCCTGCCTCAAGGGCCACAAGCGCTTCTGCCGCTGGCGGGACTGCCAGTGCGCCAACTGCCTGCTGGTGGTGGAGCGCCAGCGCGTCATGGCCGCCCAGGTGGCGCTCCGGAGGCAGCAGGCCACCGAGGTGCGTGCCGCGGCCCGGGCGGGGGTCGGGGGGCCGGCGGGGCGGGGCGGGGCTCGGCGCTGCCCGGGAAAGGGCTGCGGACGCCTCCCGCCCGCGGTGGCTCCCGGGCCGGAGCGGGAAAGCCGTGCGGGGCTTGGCCCAAGTGTCCGTGTTAACAGAGGAGAGAGGGAGAAGGCCGTGCAAGTGCTTAGGCCTATTTGGGAGACTTCGAGGAAGTCCTCAGCGTTAATTCCGGCAGTGGTCGGGGGTAGGGGGGTGGAGGAGAGAGGAGGGCGGCGTAGCGGAGCGTTTAAAGCTCCTTACGAAAGACCGCGGCGCGCGTGCTCTCGCATTTCCCCTCCCCGGCCTTGGGAGCCAGGTGGGATTTGTGCCCATTTTACAGATCAGACAGAAAGGGCGTGGGGAGTTAGGTGCCTGCAGCCAAAAATCCGCGGAGGGTCGGGTTGTGAGGAGAGCCGGGGTATTCTCTAAGACAGAGGCCCGCGGGGTGCTCAGAGAAAGGCTTCAGGGAGCCTCCTCCCAGACTCAGGGCAAGGGGGATTTTCATATGTTAGTGTTTCTGAAGGTAGAGACAGAATAGGAGGAACTCACTTAAACTGGGAAAATGCTCCACCCCAGCTGCACCCCTGGCCTCCAGGCTTCTTGTTCACGAAAGGGTGCTGTTTCTGTTTTTGAGGTGCTAGGGATGCAAGCTCTGGCCTCCTGCACGCTGGCCAAGCGCTCTACCTCTAATTTGGGGAGGACTTTAGATTTTATTGTTTGGGCGGAGAAAGGCTGGGAAGCATGCTCCCTATACCCCGGAGTCAGTAACTTCAATGGAAAGCGCCCGCATCCCCCAGCCCAGGAGCGCGGGGAACCCCAAGGTGGCCCTGGTCTCAGGTTCATCCTTCAGGGTTGCGCCTGGTGATACCGGCCCTGCGCGGGCAGCAGCCGGGTGGGTTGGACGCGGCCACGGAAAGGCCTAGAATGACTTGGTGGTGACCGCGGGGTAAGGGGTGACCTTATTCTGAATCCCTGGCTGCCGCCTAGCCTAGAATTTTGCTCGCTTTCTAACGCCCCAGTCGTCCAGTAAACGAACAAACAAACGAATTTGCTGGAGGACCCGGAGCCTCTCTTTCTACCCCTCTGTTTCCAGTGCTCCCACCCTTTTGTCCAGAGACCCCTATCTGTATTTCTGCCCAAGCACAAACTCGGGCGCTTTCAGCCCAATAGGTGGGCGCCCAGAGCTCACTCAACACCGGAGTCCCTCTCTAAGCCTGGCCCCTCACCCTCTGCTGAATTCCACCTGCCTCCCTGGGCTCTCTGCTTCTGGTCGAAGCTCTTCCGTCTGGAGAGTCTGGGGTGACTTTTTGCTGGAAGAGGGGAGATACACTCAGTTTGCTGATTTGGAGGGAGTCTCCACTTCTTGCCCTGGGGTAAAGAGGTGCTGACATTAATTTGGGGGGGATTTTTTTGTTTCTTTTTCTTTGGTAGTTGGAATTGAACTCGGGGCCTTTACACTGAAACATCCCCAGCTCTTCTGTAATTTTTTTTTTTAATTTTTGAGACAGAGTCTCTGTAAATCCCTTAACTGTCTAGGCCAGCTCGAATTTGAGATCCTCCTGCCTCAGCCTCCCAGACTGCTGGGCTTTTCTGTTTAGAATCTCTGTTTAGAATCACTTTTCTCACAGGATGACAAAATAAATACAATTAGGCTGGGCCCCTTCTCCTTTCTCTGTTACACTGTCTTTCAGGGAATTATTGATTATGTGTCTTGTGTTTACAGGACAAGAAAGGGCTTTCTGGGAAACAGAATAATTTTGAGCGCAAAGCAGTGTACCAGAGGCAAGTCAGAGCGCCTAGTCTGCTGGCCAAAAGCATTTTAGAAGGTAATGCAACACCAAAGCAACACTAAATTATCTTTTAGCCTTTTACACTGAATAGAGTGACTCTATGTTATTCAGTCTTGTGGAGTATTTACTAACCTGTGCAGGAGCTATTTGAGCGGAAGGTACTTTGATGAGGTTCCCAGAAAAGGGATCTCACCTGCTGCAGTTTCTGTCAGTATCAGTTTAAGAATCCTGGTGCTTAGTAGTTAATGAGTTAAGATGGAGTGCATGCGACATTTGTGAGAAGGTGTACAAAAATACACAGCCAAGCAGTCCTGGAGCAGATGTGACAGGAAAGAAATTGCTGAATATACCCCCCCCCCCAGTTTTCCTCACAGGCAGGCTGAGTGTCTGTCCTAAGTGCAGAGGAGAGAGAGCCTTAACCAGTTTATGTGAGTGGTAAGACCTCTACTCCCTGGGTTCAACCTCAAAAAGGATCCCTCTTTTTCATAGTATTTTCCTTCCCAGATATTTAGACAGTGGCTGTTATTCCACACTTCGCTTTTGACCATTTTGGACAGCCAACGTAGAATCTGAAAAAGGCTTTGAATCAAACAAGCAAAGTGGAAGCTGATTTTGAGCAGTGTGAAGTCTCTAACTCTCCCCATGTTTTTACTTTCTCTAAAGCCTGGGGTTGCCTGAATTTTTCTTAAACTATTACTGATTTCCTAAAGCATCTGTATTTTGGTGTGTAATTTATTTCATGATCTGCTAAGTAATATATTGACTATAATTTACCATTTCCCCTTAACTTCCTTAAGTTTTTCTTGAACACAACTAAAAGAAAGTTTGTTTTTGTAGTAATCACTGCACATCATAAAGTTCAGATTGAAAAGTAGATTCTTTTTTCTTAAATCAGATATGTGGGTTCTGTTTTTTCTTGCATAGCTTCCGAATTTTAGTTCTAGACAAAAAAATTAGGTTGTGTCTCACCCTGTGTTGTGCATTTCTGACCTCATAGTGGGTTCTCATGAAGTAAGAATGAATTGGGTTACAACCTGGCTAAACATATTTATAACTGTAGGGGCCATGTTGATAAATTGAAATTTTGTCAAAGCAACTTGAGAAGTTCTAGGACTAAATGAAATAGTAAATTCATGTAAATAACTTCCTGGCAACACATACTGTAGGAATAGAAACACTAATTTTCAAATTTTATTTTATTTGCAAACGAGTATGTTGGGCTTGCCACTATGTAAATGCAAATATCACAAGGATCCTTCAGACACATTTGGTAGTGGTGAGTGTTTGGGGTGATGAAATGCTTGAAGTATTTTATGCCATTAGGAATTCTATTTACGTTCCACTAATCTTTGTTTTTGACTTTGTGTCTATTCATGAACTGTGGGATGACTTAATCTGTGTTCTAATTGCTTGTTCAACCATTTTGGCTTCTGGCTGACATGGTTAGAGCTTGGGAAAAATGCTTTAAACCTATTATTTTCAGTATAGCAAGAGATTATCTACCCTTCTCCCACATTTTGTTTTGTTTTGCTTTATTTGCACTGGTAGTCAGGGGGGAAGGCCTAGCTAAATTGTTCACTGCAGAGTGTTTGACTAGTTAACAGCTCTTTTCAATTTTCTATGCTTCTCTGTTTCCTTAAGTCTTTTTTTCTTTTTCTCTTCACTAATCTCCTGTAACTTCTTTCTCTTTTTTCCTAGTTCTCCTTGGATTATTCTACAACTGTAACAATGTGTACATAATGAGCCATCCTTAGAAAATAAAAGTGACATCAGCTCTAGGTATAGATATCTTTTTTGATAATGAAAAAAGATGACATGGATAATAAAATGTTGCTTGAAGCAAGATGGGCAGCTTTGTCTCTTAATATGTAGGAATTGGGAAGAATATTAAAATCTCAGTTGATAAAGTACACTTGTCAAACGAGAGAGTAAACAAACCTATATCAATCAAAACAACTGTAACAAAATGTTACAGTATGGGTATCCTTCCTCCAAAAGGAATTATTTTAAATTGAATCTATACTTTTGCTTTCTGCATAAAAATGATAGTGATATAGGACTGTAATCAATTGTCCTGCCAATTTGTGGTGTTTCTTTTGCCCTCTAAATTTTCAGATTTGTCTTCCCTCGATGGTAATTTCTTCCTGTGTAATGCTTGCTTATTTTAGGTTATCGCCCTCTAACAGCGGAGACTTACCTAGGAGGGACCCTACCTCTACCTCCCCCAGTTAGTGATAGGATGAGGAAAAGACGGGCCTTTGCTGACAAAGAGTTGGAGAACATTATGCTGGAGAGAGAGTATAAAGAGAGGGAGATGCTGGAAACTTCCCAAGCTGCTGCCTTGTTCCTGCCCAACCGAGTAGTGCCTGGACCCGAATACAGCTCCTACAAAAGTGCCTACAGCCCCACCCCAGGGGAGCTGCCGAGCAAGGACTTCTGCAATTTTTTGCCCACCTGCCTTGATCTCACCATGCAATATTCAGGATCTGGGAATATGGAACTGATTTCCTCTAATGTTAGTGTGGCCACGACTTACCGACAGTATCCTTTGTCCTCAAGATTTTTAGTTTGGCCCAAGTGTGAGCCTATTAGTGACACCCTTCTCTACCAACAGTGCCTTCTAAATGCCACCACCTCAGTTCAAGCCCTGAAACCTGTGGCCAGCTGGGACTTGAAGGGAGCAAGGGCCCAGGATGGCCTCAGGGCAGAACACGACATGATGCCACGGAAACTGGAAAGCTCCCTGGGGCTGCCTCATCCTCCGGAGGTCCAGACCTCGAGAAGTGACTTTCAGGGTCACCAGGCTGTCCCTGAGAGGTCTGCCTTCTCCCCGCCCCGGCGGAATTTCTCTCCGGTTGTTGACACGGACTCCCTGGCTGCTCAAGGGCACGTCTTAACCAAGATCAGCAAAGAAAACACCCGGCATCCTCTGCCACTTAAAAATAATCCGTTCCACTCCTTATTCCAGCAAACGCTTAATGACAAATCGGGTCCTGAGCTGAAAACACCATTTGTCAAAGAGGCCTTTGAAGAGACCCCAAAGAAACACAGAGAGTGTTTGGTCAAGGAGAACCAGAAGTACACATTTACAATAGATAGATGTGCAAAAGACCTTTTCGTAGCCAAACAAGTTGGAACAAAACTCGCGGTGAATGAACCGCTGTCATTTTCTGTTGAGTCTATTCTCAAGAGGCCTTCCTCTGCCATCACTCACGTCTCCCAGTGAAAGCTGCTTAAATAGAGAGGTGGATTTTCTGCCATCTCAGATAGTTCTTACCGTATCCTTCTTTTTTTTTTTTTTTTTTTTGTGGTGCCGGGGATCGAACTCAGGGCCTTGTGCTTGCAAGGCAAGCACTCTAATCACTGAGCTAAATCCCCGGCCCTCCTTCTTTTTTTTTAAAGTTAAAATGTTTGTATAAAGAAATTTTTAATGTAAATAATGATGATTTCTAAAAATTCTATATATTCATGTGCATGTACCTTTTCTTATCACATAAATATATTTAAACTTAAGGTGGAAATTGCTTAATGTGCAGACTGTAAAGCACTATGCCTTACACAGCATTTCAAAGAGGAATAAAACCGATACCGTCTTCTAAAAGATCCAGTGTTTCCTAAAGCAAATAGCTGTCTCTGGCTAGATGAAAAACCTGGTGTCTGTGAAATGTGCCCTTTATTTTTCTGTATTTCCGTGTATTTTCAAGCACTGTTAATGATCACTGGGGGCTGGGGGAGAACTCTTACAATGTTTTAGCTGGGCTTTTCCCCCCGTGTGTGCCTGCTAGGGAAGCACTTTGTCACTGAGGTGTGACCCCAGATCTAGTTTTGCCTTTGGAAGGGCATATAAATGTAGCTGTTCAAGACTGAGGTAGAAATAGCTTAAGGAGAATATTAAGGCTGTTTAATATCAAGGAATCATAGCTTCATGTGGCTGGGCAAAATTGAAATAATTTGAAGGGAAGTCATGTATATGATGATGTGTGTTCTTGGAATGGATTTCTTTTGACTCCCCGGGCCCAGTTTCCTTGCGTGTTCGGACTATGTATGGAGGTCTGAAGCCACCTTTTTAAGAAAGGAACATCCCTTTGGAGATTTTCAGTTCCTATGATTTTGGGTTGCTGGGGGCCACAAAGCAGCTTCCCTGGAAGGGTGCAGTCTACTCAGCTCACGGTGGTGACAAAGGCCTGTAGCTTCTGTGTAGGCAAGGCCTGGGGTCAGCAGGCATTTAGATGCAGGCCAGTCCCCAAGCTCGGGGTTAGGCCTCTCACATTCGCACCGGTGTCAAGGGTTACTTCTGAGATAAAAACATTCAGTATTCAAATTGTCTCAGCCGACGGTTGCTGAAGCCTGTAGATGTTTTTCTCAACATGAGGGAGGCTTCTGGAGTCTTATACCTTTTCTCCCCCATTTAGTTCCTTGTTACCCTCTTGTTTTGCTCAATGGAATGTTAACTGTTGTTACTTACACTTCATGACATAAGAGTGAGATATTTATAAAAACATTAAATTGATCTCTTAAGATCTCATCAGTGAATCCTAGATCAGATCAGGTTCTAAGATGTCAAAGTCTCAACACAGAAAACGAGGAGCCAGTACGAGCCATCTTTCTTGCTGCCCTGGGGTGAGGTCTGGGTAACAACACCAGAGGACACGTGGAATGTGCCAAGTGGTTGAGCAGCTTAAATTTATGTCTTGTTCTTAAAAAACACTTAAAATTATTTTAAAATGATTTTGCTACTGATGAGTTCATGTAAGCCTCTAGGGGTTTTCTAAATCATTGCTTAAAATTAGTATCAGTTTCAAAAACAACAAGCCGAAACTTTCAGTTTGTTCCTGTAAAACAATACTTAGTTTTGTTGAGTCAAATTTACTTATTTTTGCACTTGCAAAAGCCGAAATAAATGGAGGTTTGCCAGAGGAAGAAAATAAAAGCAGGCAGAAATTCTAATAACTGTTGAAGATTATCATTAAGTGGAAAAAATGTTTTCCAGCCAAGTATGCTCTAGTGTCAGAGACAGAATCAAACTCCAGTTTCTTTCCCAGTCACCTCGGCTTTAGCTATACCGTCACTAGTTTTTGTCTTCTTATCAGAAATTTATTTGTGTGTGTGTTAAGTGTCAAATGTAAACCTAGTATTGAATCACACTTCAGGAGTATTGAGGGAAAATATGTTAGAATAAAGTCACTTAAAACCCTAATGAGAAGAGCTTCTTAATCCAAACACGTATTTTTTCTTTCTTATTCCATTTTTGTGTTTTTGAATACTTGTCAATTTCTTCCCCCTTTTATATTCAAATGAACATGCTGGAACTTCTTTTCTGTCCTGTCTCCATATCATTTTAATCCTATTAATTGAATCCAGTTGGCTGTGGGTATTAGTGGTTTTTCTCACATTACTGGTGGCCAGAATTTTATTGTTCTTGAACGTTTATGAGGGGCAATATTTTCCCTGGCAAATTTATTAATATGCCATGCATTAGTTCTGCTGTATTGATGAGTTATTGGAATGTAAATCTACTAAGTCTACCACTAACCACTTAATAGGGGCTTTGTACTTAGCTCTTAACTCTCTCTTTTTTTTTAAATTTTAAACCAAGAACATGTATTGGTACATTTTACATACAATGGTCACATTCATCACATTTATTTTGTACCTGTACATGATGCATCTTGGTTCTCCCCCCTCTTCCCCGCCCCTCCCCTCTGCTCCCTCCCTCCCTCCCTATTTACAGCAGGTTTATTCATCATTTTCTTTTTTTTTTTTATTTTATTTTAAACCAAGAACATGTATTGGTACATTCTACATACAATGGTCACATTCATTACATTAATTCTGTACCTATACATGATGTATCTTGGTTATTCATCATTTTCCATATTTTCCCTTTCCCTTTTCTTTCCTTTGTTGCCTTTCTGCTTTTCCCCTTCTTTCTTTCTAGTACTCCTCTCCTTTGTATATTAGCTCTTAACTCTTTACTTAGCATTTTACTTCCATGAAAGCTACTATAGTCTTCAAAGAGAAGTCATTGACACATTAAATCAAACTTGTGGTTCAATTTAAGCATTTTCTAGTTTAAGGCAATAAATGGATTTGGTCTTAAATATTTTTGAGAACTAGAGTATGTATCTTTTTTTTTTGTATCTTTTTCTTAGTTAAACTCACTGCAATAATGCCTTCTTTTCTTTCCATTTCATCCGAAACCGAGTGTTATTTTTTGCTCTACTTGCAGTTTTCGAAATTCTGTGACAGTGCTTCTCAAATTTTGCTGAACAATTTAATCTCCTGGAATCTTGATAAAATTCATATTCTGATTCTGTAGGCCTAGCTGGGCCTACGTTCTGCAATTCTAACACACTCTCAGAAGCCGATGCTGCTGGTCTTCAGGCTGCGCTTTGAGCACAAGTTCACATTGCTGTATTTTAAATGCACATTTAATACAATCTGCTATTAATTTTACTTTCAAATGCAATGATACTATTACTAGCTTGAATAATATATGTAAATGTTAAGCACTTCAATTTCTTCTAAAGCTTTGGTTGTTAGCATAGGACAAGACTTAGGCAAAGACATACAGTACACACAAAATTAACTTCCTTTCTCTTTTTTTCCCCCAACTGTAGACGTTCTTTCAATTTGATTAAAAATACAGTGGATATACTTAATATTGATCTATTTATATTTATTGTTTGCAGTCCTGGGGATTGATCCTAGGGCCTTAGCACCGAGCTACAACCCCAGCCCTTTATATTTTTGGTTTTGAGACAGGCTCTTGCTAAGTCTCTAAATTTCCCAGACTGGGCCTGAATTTGTGATCCTCTTGCTTTAGATTTCCAGAATGCTGGGATTACAGGAGTGCAGCACCACACCCAGCCTATACGTAATTTTTAAGCGTGGAGAAATACATGTAACTAAATTTACCATCTTGACCATGTTTAGGTGTACAGTTCGGTGTTTTTAAATACATTCACATTATTGTACAATCATCAGCACGATCCATCCCCAGAGCTGTATTTATCTTGTAAACTGAACTGCCGTACCTGGTAGCAATAACTCCTTCCACCTGGGCCCTGGCACCCTCTATTCTACTTCCTGTCTCTGTAGTTCACTGTCCTAAGTACCTTAGATAAGTGGCTTCATGCATTTATCTCTTTGTGACTGGTTTATTTCATTTAGCATGATATCCTCAAGGTTGGTTCATATTGTAGTGTGTGTCAGAGTTTCCTTTTTAAAAAGGCTGAATAACATAATGAGGGTGATGCCTGCAGTGAGCTAGCAAATTTCCCTTAGGCCCGACCTCTTAAAGTTTCCACTACCTCACTGCCACCACACTGAGGACCATGTTCCGGGCATATGAACATATGAAGGATGCACCAAACCATACCCAAACCCTAACAGCAGAGATCTCCCTGAGACCTCGCTTTCAACTTGTTTGGGTATATATGTCCTCCTTTCTTCACCCAGTCCTCACTGCTTCATTTCACCTGTGTCTCGTCTCTAGGAACTGAGGCCTCCCCAGAGACACTGTCCCTCTCCTCTGGCATGTGGAACATTTCCTGTTAATGTCGCTGGCACCCAGAGAGTCTCCAGTATCAGTTGTACAACTTTTAGTGTGACTTTCTGTGTTACCAGATCATCTGCACTTAAAAGCTTACTTCCAATTATGAAAGACTGTAACTTAATATTAAGACATGTTTCAGAATTCCTTAGGCAGAGTCTCAGAAGTGCTGAAAAGCAAAGAAATGGTTGAAGGTCAAGATGAGGAAATAAGCAGAATTCACAATTCTCTGTAGAGTAATAAAGACATCATTTTATATAAAGGCTAGGTTTTTAACTGGGGTTGGGATTATGACAAGCCGGCCTGATTTCATTAATTTTTGATTAAGTTTCTTTGTTTCTATTCTAGTTCTACAAGCTTAGGCTTATTTCTATAACTAGAGTCCAATTTGCAGGGCTGATAGTTTTTGAGAAGGCTGGATTCACTATTACATAAATTTGGGCCTGTAGCACTCACTTATATTTACTTTAATAATTACACTAAGCTTTCATCATGATCTACCCCCTTAGCTCTTTTGGTTTCTAACTTGTTAGGTCTAAATACACTTGGGTATGCTGAACAGAGACACCTGGAAGTAGGTTGGCATTTGGTGTAGTGGTGAATGTGTAATAATAATAAGTACTGTGTTTGGCATTTCCAATTGACAGGGCATATTTACGTTTATTATTTCTTGTATCCCTTATAAATTCTATAAAGTTTGGCAAATGAACCTTTTAAGAGCTGAACCTACCTCTTTTCCTCTCTCAATATGTCCACAAACCTGAAGACTTTCCCAATATACAACATGACCCCATATAGCTAAATCTATCTCTGAACTTTTGTGTGAAAATATTAAGTGCATCTAAAGCTTATAAGAAATACATAAGATATATTATGTGTATACTTTTACTTGTACAACTACATATATCTCCATGTAGAAATGTGCACACTCATCTACCTCCATTACGTTACACACATGCACGCACATACACTTACCTGTCTCTTGGAATTGTAAGATCAACTGAAATAAAGAGTGAGAAGGGGAACTAACCATGGAAATACTGTTGACTGACGGCTCTAGCTGACACGCCTTTGGAAAGGCTGTGGCATTCACACCAAGGTCACACTTTGTTGGGCTACTTGCAGCACATGACTGAGTAGAGCAGGGTTACTAGAAAGGAACCATTTCTGTCCCATCACTGGATTCCTCTAACAGGCATCTTTGGCCGGGAACTCCCCATCTAGGTGTATTGTTACAACGTTTGATGAAACTGAAAACTAACATCCCCATTCTATGTCTGGGTTTCTGAACCAATAAAGGCATAAGACAAAAGAGCTGGCAGTTGGAGACTGAAATATTCTTATCTTATTTCTGATTGCCATTACACTGGAGATGCGACTTACATTGAGGAGCAAGAGGATTTTCCAATGCCTGACTCCAAAATTACAACCCACCTAGGAACACTTCACTGACCATATCTTCTCTGCCCATAGGAGTAGTGGTTGAAAGTCCGTGTTCTCTGCCCACAGGTGGGCTCTTGAAAGGAAGGAGAGAGGAATGAGAAGAGCTACCTGCACCCTTTCCTTATCCCAAACTCACTCATCAGGTAAGTCACTCTCCTCCCACCCTTGGCTTTACCATTTATGCTATTGTTATTTCCTTTCTTTTGAATGGAAGTTAAATCAGACAATATCCACTTGAATTTGATGACTATAGTCAGAATTTAAAGATAAAAGCTGGGGCCTGGGAAGTAGCATGATTGCTTCATAGATGCTAACTAGAGTGAAGACTATGTATATATTTTGGAATAAAAGAGAAAACTGGATGAATTACTTTTTTTTTTAAAAAATCACAGCTGGAACTAGGACATTGAGGACAGCATACTGGTGAGTGCTGAAGTACTTTCAGCGATGAACATATCATGTGATGTTATTACTTAGCATGGTCCAAGGGATGTGTTCCGATTTTATCAGTCATCACCAAATTGTTTTCCCGAAATGTTATCATGAAAGGTCTCTGAGATGTTGTGAAGCCCAATTAATATTGTTTTATCAGTTCCTCTTTTGATAGGTACTAGAGAGGTATCAGGAGGATGTCATGGAAAGGTTGTGTGCCAATTTTTTTTTTTTTGTGTGTATGTCAGTTTTGCAAGGCATTTGACAAAGTCTTTCATGTTAGGGAACTTTAGGATTGCTAACAGTGAAGTCAAGGGAACTTGTAGCTGTTTGAATACATAGCTTCAAGAAACATTGAGTGATACATCAATATAAATTTCAGGGGTGTTCTTTAGTCTCATGGCTCAAGAGTCCTCTTGTTTTAGACTATATGATGGATGGCAAATGAAGATAAATAACAGTGTACTTATCAAGTCTATGGATGATATTAAGTTAGAAGATCTAGCCACTATTGTTGATGGTGGAATTGGGCTAGACAAACACTCTTGATCAAAGGGCAAATCTTATATTGGATTTTAAAAATAGCTACCACCCAGTGATGAAACTATTTGTCAGAAAAGAATTGATGTTAGTTTTATGTGAAAACAATCTGGTAATCATAGAGGACCACAAGCCTAAAAAGGAACCAAGTATGAGTCAGTTATAAGAAACTGATAATACAAACTTGGATTCCATTAATAGAGTTTCCAGATCAAATAACATGTTAGCTACAACACAATCCCCTCATCAGATCAAATATGAGAATTTATGACCTGTTCTGAGCATTGCATTTTTATGGGGTTATTGATGAATTTGGCAATGAGGATGGTGAAGAGACTGTAAGTCTTGTCCAGCTACATAATTAAGGGCATTAGAGATGTGGCCTGCAGAGGAGATATCTTAAGGTGGCCTGATTTGTGTCTTCATATATTTGAAATATTGTTATTTGGGAGAGGGAATTATGGTCCTTTGGGAGTCTCTAAGAAGAGGATGTACAGGAGATTAGATAAGCACAATAAAAGGAAGTCCATCTTCCACTCAGCCTGTGGAAGGGTGCGCTGGAGGCCTTCATGTGGAAATGAGAAGGAAGCTTTGCACAGAGCATGATATTGAACCAGCAAGTAGAGACTTCTCCAGTTATTGTCATACCCGTGTCCTAGCATACGCTAGCATCAAGAAGTGTTTGCTGAATGAGAAGAATTTTCTTCAACTTTGAGAACTTCTGATTACATAAGTAATCTGAAAACATCTCTGTGATTGCAGGAGCTTGGCCTGGACCTGGAGAGTAACTCGGTCCCCAGGACACTAAAAGATAAATGACATGGTGCACTAACAGAAAAGATGAGTGACAGAGTGATCCTCGGAAGGGTGATTTCAGCTGGGATAATGAACAGAAGAGGAACATGGGGATGAGGGAGGCACTGGAAACCACAGAGACATGAGAACTATTTGAACAACCAAGGATCTGTGCGTTCTTCTGTGGCAAAACTGAGCTTTGACCTTGAGCTCTGCAGTCCTCCACACAGGATGTGCTCCAGAATGACGCTGGAAAGCAGGAGCATTAGGAAAGGGCTGGAACCTTTGGAGGATGGGTAGTGGAACGACCCCTTGACTCTGCTTCCCTTTCCTGCTTTCTTCACCCTTAACGTCCCAAGTTACAGCCAGAACACTGTTCTCTTTCTCTCCCCTACATCCATTCTTCCTCTCAGTGTTGTCTTGTTCCTCTGCTACAGAGCCACAGATCCCACACCCATTTGAGCCGACCAGTAACATTCATACACTTAAAGTAACTGGAAGTTGCTAGGCAAGCGCTCTACCACTGAGCTAAATTCCCAACTCCAGTTGTATTTTCAATAATGTCAAATATTTCAATATATTTTGAACTGTCTGGAAGGATGCCTGACAAATGAATACCACCATTCTTTCTGGCCTAGAAGCTAAAATCTGTGTTCCTCAGTACAAGTAGAGAGAGGCCTTCCATGACCCCGCTGACAACCCCCCCGACCCGCCGTACCTCACTGCACTTGATTGGCCCACGTAACAGGTTTCTCACGTGAGTATTCTTTCTTAGTCTGTACGCTCTCCCCACATGCCTACCACACCTCTTGTCTTTTGTTTTGAGATCAGGTCTCCCTGTGTAGTCCCTGCTGGCCTGAAATTTGTAATCCTCCTTCCTCAGTCTTCCTAGTGCTGATATTACAGGCTGCACCACCAGGCCTGCCTCTCCTTACTTCTTTTTCTCCTCACTGACCTCCGTTACTCCATAAATTTTTAGATCAGGGCATGTCCCCAGGAGATTATTCCTGCTGTCCTCCCCAGTCCCAGCCTGACTGCGTGAGGTACCCTTCTAAGTCCTCTCGTGACGTTAAGTTCTTCTGCTACCCTTACACTCTGTCCTCTACTAGTCTGTCCTCTAAAGAGGCTCTAAATTCCCTGAGGACGTAGATCATCTTCGACTCTATAATAAAAGAGGGAAGCGACCCCAGGCATCTGTGCTTCTGCCAACAAGAAGAGTATTCTTTAGCCCGCATGGTATATGTACGGAGTATTTTGGAAGCAAGGGGATAGATCCTCTGTGCGCTATCCCTTTTTTCTCTCTTTCCCTTCTTCCATTATAACTCGGTTCAGATATTGCCATGGTAATCCGCAGTCATAGAAGACAGACTCATGTGTTCTCCTGGCCACAGAGACTCAGATCTGAAGGATTTGCCCCATATCCTGTTCATGCCTCGGATGTTAAGAGCTTGTCTTTTGGATGAGCAGCCACCAGGGCAGGGCACTGAGGCTGGGAACATGTGTGTGCATGTGTGTGTATGTGAGGCGAGTGTGCCCTCGTGCTCTTCCATCCCTACTTCATAGCTAGAACATCATGGGAAAATGTGGACTAAATACGCCTATAGCAGGTGGGATGATGACCACATGACTGGATTTAAGCTGTCTGGAAAGCAATTGGTATAGACCAGTTGTGGCGAGCCTATGGCACTCATGCTGCAGCTGGCTGTTTGTTGTCACTGGAAGCTCTCGAAGGTTCGCCATCACTGATACAGACTTGTTATGGTTTGTGTCTAGATGTCCCCCCAAAGCCTCATGTGGTAAGAGGTAGCTGGATCTAGAGTGTGTGATTACTAAATTGGTCCACTGATCGGTTTGGCATGGTTCTGCTGGGATCAAGGATGTGACACTAAGATTAAGGGTATTAGGATTAAAGGTGGGAGTGCTACCTGCCCTAAGGACACGTAGCCTAGATAAGAGATAAGATACAGGAAGAAGCTGGTTAGCTGCTTGCTTGCATCCCTTGCTTACCTTGCTGTGTTCTGCCTGTCTGCTGTGCCCCACTGCCTCGGACCCAGCTGACTGTGGACTGAAACCTCTACAAACTGTAAGCCAGATAAACCTTTCTTCCCCTAACTTTGGGTGTCAGGTATTTTGTCCCAGCAATGAGAGAAAAGTAACTAACACAAGACTATCATAAAACTCCAGTATATTTGTGGACTTATGTCCACAGATCCCATATATAAAAATGTAATGACAGATGCAGCCAGAAATTTATGGATACATGAATGGGGTTTTCTTGTAGATTTATACCTACCGGTCATTCATAGGATGACTGTTACTGGTCATAATATTATAATGCTCGTTAACTGATGGTTGATGAAGAATCATTGATAAGAGAGCAGCTAAGAATTACTGAGTAGCCATGTAGGATTACCATGGGCTGTGCCAAACAATTGAATGATCTCGGTTTCTCTTGCTGTGACAAGCTCCCATATATGGATACATGTATGTATATATAGGTGCAATAGACACACATGCATATAACGTATATCAGAGTTAAAGTGAAGATTATTTAAAAAGCCACCAAACTGCTGCAGTGATGTTGATCCTTATCCCGGATGGTGAGATTAAAGGCATACTCTTTTCATCTTTATACATTCCTGTGTTTTTCAAATTTCATGCAAGTATCATTTCTTTTATGATGCAAATTATTTCAATGATCTTAAAACTAAGGATGAGAGGAATCCAGTCCTGTTTGGTAGAGAGGATTATTATACAATGACACTAGAATTTGAAGAGAGAGAGCTGCCTCTCCTGCCCCTCTTGGGAGATGCCTTTATAGGATGCACTTTCATCTGAAAGGGCTAATTTAGAATAGAAAAAGGAAACGGACCATAGTACTGCTTAAGTATATGACTCTCTTCTCTCCAACATCTTTTCCTTTAACTTTTTCTTTTCTTTTCTTCTTCTTCTTTTTTTTTTTTTTTGAGGTCTTTTGAGACAAGGTCTCGCTGTGGAGTTCAGGCTGGCCTAGAACTCACCACGTACCCTGGGCTGGCCTCGAAATCACAGTGATCCTCCTGCCTCAGTCTCCTGAGTGGTGGGATTATAGGTGTGAGCCACCATGCCTGGCACCCGACATCTTTTCTAAATTTTTTCTTTGGAAGCCTCAGGACCTGAAGGAGACTGAAGGTTCACTGTATGATTTGATGGCATCTTCAGTCTCCAATAGTGACTCCTCAGTCTCAGAGGAGGCCTATTTGAAACTCAGTTCCAAGGAGGGCCTCTGTGGGCAAGCTCCCTTCTTCACATGCCTTTCCCAGAGGCCACGACCTCCCTCAAAGGTTGTACCCGTCGCCATGAAACTGTAGCCCTGTGTGTGAGTTGTTCGGCCAACAACTTCCCTCGAGTTGAAGTGACAGAGGGAACAGAAAGTACAAGGAGATGTAGCAGCAGGAAAGTTCACACTCAAGACAACCCAAACCACGTTTGCAAACCAAACACTGACCGAGATTGTGATGTGGGCTCTGAAAACGGAGACTCAGTAGCTTGTCCGAACGTCACTGGAGACAAACAGCAGATGAACCAAAGTCTGGAAGGATGAATGCAGCCGACTGACTGCCCAGTGGATTGGCCAGAGAAACCGCATGAGCCATTTCTAGGTTATCAGGAAGATGATGAAGAAAACAAAAAAAGAGGACAATGAAAAACCAGGACAAGGAAGAAACCCAGAAAAATGAAGAAGACAATCAGGAACAAATCTGATGAACGGATTCAGAACTGTGATGAACATGGTGACTTGTTCTCCCCAAATCCCCCATGGAAGGCGAAAATCAGAAGGACGAGGAAGAAATTCACATAATCGAAGAAGAGAATCAACAACCTGATGAGCAAATTCAGAAACACAACGAAGGTGCTGACTTTGCTGGGTGCCCTTGATCCACTCGGGAAGATCCCCGGCCAGGGAGCAGCTCCCCTGCACGCCCGGTGCAGGTCAGTCGTCAACAACGTGAAACAATCCAGACTTACTCAGGTGCAAGCCCCTGGAAAATAAAAACACTGCCAGAGTCCTAGACATGCGGCTGATGCTTAAGGGACATGAACTTGCAGAGGCGAGCACAGAGGTGCCGCCCAGGAGAGGAGGGCACAAGACTGGCAGGGGGCTTGAGGTTGAAGAGCACAGGACTCACTGTGCGAAACAAGGCTGCACCCGGGTGTCTGCCATTGACCAGCAGGGGGAGAAGGTTGATGGCAAGGGAAGGAATCAGAGGGATGTAGGGGAAATACCAAGGAGCCCTGAGGGAGATGGACGAACAAAGGAAAGGGTTAATCATCACGCCAGGGCCGGGAGAGTTGTGTTTTGCTTTCTTTTAGGATCCCTGTGGTGTTTCAGTGTTAATGAGTTTTGAAACTGGGCATTTGCCATTGGGCTAATCCTAGTAAAAGTATTTGAGTTCCATGAGTGAGTAAATACTGGCTCCATTGCTTGGACATTACATTTATCGAACTCATCATCCTTTTCTTGGCAGGTGGAAAGTGAAAAGACTGACATCCAAAAGACAAGCAGGAAGGAGTCCTCCTCAGTCTCCTCAGTGTACAGGAAAAGGAAGAGGACACTTTCTGACCCACGAACCACAACCGTCTCAATCTGAGGCACGCCTTCCACTGGCTAAGGAGGAGGGTGCCGGTCAGCAGGCCACCACAGCCCCAGGCAAGAAAGGAAGTCTTCCTGGAGGCCACAGAGTCCAACCTCAAGAAACCCTTGCTGAAGGTAAAGTCAAATCCCCAGATTTTTAAGCAGTTTGATGGCACCAATTCTGTAATTCTCGCAGGTTTGTTTTTTCTCCATAAAATAAACGTTCTTGTTCTCAGCGTCTGCCTCTTCCAGCACATCTTCTTAATGCAGGATGAATGTAGAGATGTGCAGAGGAATGAAATTCATTCTCAGAAAATTTTAGGTAGTGCAACGCTTCCTAAACAGAAGGTCTGCTTCTTCTCTCCTCTCGCCCCTTCTTCCTGGATTTTATTCAATTTTATCAACTTTATTCGTCTTATGTATTTTGTTCTATTTTGTCATCAACTCACATCCCCATGTTTAGAGGGCTGCCGTGCAATTATCTGGCTCCTGCCAGGGTGGTGTGCTTTGGGGTGAACTTCCAGGGCCTGAGCAGGTGGCAGTGCAGATCTAGTCACTCGGGAAGCTAACTCCGGGCGACAGTGTTGGGACGTGCTCCTGAGGCACCACGTCTGTCTGGCATGTGGGAGACCCAGAGGCTGCTGTGCTGGTGGCTCCGGGCTGGGCGCTTAGCTAGGGCTCCAGCCGAGGAGGAGACAACAGATGGCAGGTGCGGGGAAGTCCAAGTTCCGGCTCCCGCAGGCTACTCAGTGCTCTCCCGACCTACATCGTTATTTTTCTCTCCATACGCTTTGTGAGTACCGGGAAGCCCTTCGGCTTTCCGGCTTCCTGTATTGGCTGCTTGGGTACAGTCCACGTTACCTCCTTCCCTGTCAGTTGGATCGTCCAGATGTGACTCAGGTCTCCTTCACTCCCTCTCTCCGTACTGTGATCAGAGTTTTTTAGATGAACTCGTAGAGAACTTCAAGCGTTCCCTACAAGGAAGTAGTGGTTTTAGCATCAGTTGCCCGAATTTGCTATAAAACTCAAGGTTGATAACAACGACCAGAAAATCGACAAAGGACTATCCTTCTTCAACCTATATACTAAAGCACCTAGGGGCCCAGTGTGATCCATAAGCCAGAATGCACCTAAACACTTGCTATTACTAGTGACTTTGGATGAAAAATGTGCAAAATCCCAGTGAAAAACAGCCACGAAGAACTTACTACTGTCTTTTGAGGTCAGGTGGCCAATCTGCAAAGAGCAGGTGTAAGAAATAGAGCTGTGTGACTGCTCATGGAATTCAGATCAGTTTAGTGAATATTTACAGAGAAACTTCTGTGTGCCAGATGCATGCTCAAAACTAAGCCTGAGTGTTTAGTTTCTTTGAAGTGGAAAAAAATCCGGAGGCTAATTTATTTTTTAAATAAGTGTTTATTTTAAGGATAGAGAAGGGAATAAGGAAGATTGGAATCTAAACACTCAGCAGGCTCTCAACACTTAGAACTTGGTCTGGGTGCTAAAAGATGACTCGCCTCAGGTCAGCAACCTTGCTTCCTTGTCGTACCCTTGGCGGCTAAATGCTCGATCCAGAGAGAGTATCAAAACTGCTGGTTGCCTCCTCAATATCTGCTCTTGTTTTTGTTAGCAACGGAGCCCTGATTTTGTTTGGACTGGCCACGCACCAAGCTAAAAGTCTGCACTCCCCAGTTTTGTTTGCATCTAGGTGTGGCCTGTGGTTGCAGGTGGATAACCAAGGAAGGGATGTCAGGAAATCTTTCTAAAAGGGACTCAAACAGCAGAGAGGAGCACCTTTTGTTTCATTCTCTTTCATCTTTTTTCTTCCTGGATTTTGGATCCCTTTTAGCGTCTTGTGACCTGGAGACTGGCAGCCATGTTCAAGGGATGCTGGAGCAAAGATCAAAGACGACTAGATGCCTATGCTCTTTGAGAATCTGCCACACCAGTCCTGGACTGTTTTTCTCTACTCGTTCATGTTTTATAGGAGATAAATAACTCTTTATGTGTGCAAGCCATTTTCATTGGGTCTCCTTTACAAGCAGTTGAATGATAAAGGAGGATTCTGCTGACTTTATGTGCTCTTGCTGTGGTCTCTGTTTTTCTTCCCTTTGGACCTTCCCTTCAACATTTTCTCTGTGTGCATCTTTTGGCTTCTGTCTCTACTACCTTGTGTGCCCTTGTATTGTTAAATCCTTTGTTCAAATCTGAGAGTGAGATCAAATGAATTCAGTTAATTCCTATTGTCTCCTTTGGGCCAAGTCTTGTAGCAAGCACAGAGACTTTTTTAAAGGACTAAGAAATGATGCATTTAAAGTGTCTGATCCATAATTAAGTTTTTCTTCTTGTCTCTGACTCATGACATTCTGGAATAGACATTTGGATTCAAGAAAAAAATATTCCCGATTAGGAATCCAACTTTATCTGGTTGAAAGTGTTCTCATAAAACCTTAGGAAGAACTTCTTAAACCAATTGTTCCATTTATTAGGAATGACATGAGCAAAATATAATCTGTTTTACCTGGATCCAAAATTCTACCTGTTTTCTCAAGAGAATCTTAGTATGTAACAAATCATGTAGCACACTAACCCCTCATAAAATGTAGAGTGATACTGAAATGAAATGACACCATTGCTTAATACAATCATTGGCTAATTTGTTTTGTACCTTGGTCAAATCATTATATCAGAGATGTGTGAGGAAATCAGTGAACACATCTTGAGCTCCTCCTGTGTAGATCCGTGGCCCCCAGCCTATTTGGCACCAGGGATCAGTTTCACGGAAGACAGTTTTTCCATGGACTAGGGGATGGGGTGGGGAATGGTTTCGGGATGATCCATGCATTATGTTTAGTGTGCACTTTATTTCTATTATTATTACATTGCAATGTGTAATGGAATAATTATACAATTCACCGTTACGTAGAATCAGTGGGAGCCCCGTGCTTATTTTTCTGCAACTAGACGGTCCCATCTGGGGTGATGGGAGACAGTGCTACCTGAAGTGTTTGTTTACATCCACTCTACTCAATAATTTCATTTTGGTTGCTGTCACAGCAGAAAACTGCTTCATAAAGATAGGATGTTGGGAATGGAGGAAAAGCAGACTTTTCAGTGCTTTTTAAAATTTATTTTTCATTTTTGCTTTATTTCATTTCTATTAGTGCATGTTTGCCGGACATAGTGTTTACATTCCTTGTGCAGAGTTGGGATGCTGGCACTCTCTTGACTTTCATCCAGAGTGTGTGGAGAATTGCAGCGTCTCAGACGTACATTTAAGGCCACCACCATCCGAGATCTCGAGAGGCTGGTTTTCCAGTGCTGAAAAGTCAGTTTGCCTGGCTTATTCGCCAATGGGTCATGGATTCATTTCTCCCCAATTTGGGAGTCTTCCTTGGTTGGGAAGTAATGCTCCAACTCTTTTGAAAGCTGGGACAGGTGACCGCGCACCACCAGGGAGGAAGGAGGCCTTGGCCCAATCTCTCTCAAACTCCGCCAATTTTGTGGCATATCAAAAATCAGAATGTTCACTTGTCACCCCCATGATTCCATTTTGGCTTTGGATGTAGCTACTTTATCTGCCAACCTGAGTACAGTTATGTTCATCCCCTGAAGTGGGGTGAAAGACCGAGTTCACTGAGAAGGGTGCATATGTCCCTGAGTAATCGAGTTTTTTGACCATTCTGTGTCACTGAAGTGTGCTGTCAGTGGTGAGTCTTTTCTGAAAGCCATCTCCGGAGCGGCTCACATAGCTCAAAAGCTTCGGCCAATGATCTGACATTAGAAAGCCATCTCGCTTCTGTGCAATAGAGAAGCTGAGAGTGCTCTGTGACCACTTCCTCACAGAGCTGCGTGAACAGATGATAGTTAGGAGCATGTACTTGACTGTAGTTGATAATTTTAGTCACACCCTGCAAAACGTTGATTTTTTTTTTTCAGGTAGCTAGAATTTCTTTATGCATGATACAGTGTGAGACTCACATTCAGAAACAACCTCTTCGACCCATGTGGTGAAATCAGGAATTTGTTCACTCATGGCAGCCACTCTGTCTGTGCATATATACTGACACAAAATGACCAATTCAGATTTCCTGATATATAATCACTCAAAGAATCGAACAGTTCTGCAGCTGTGGTGTTGGTTGGCAACAAAGTACACAGAACATATCCTCATGAAAAGTATACTACGCAGAAGCAAGCGTTGTTACACTGTCGTCATCGTCAGTGCACTTATCAACCTGGATTGCATACCACCGTGGCTCATTAATCCTAACGATTGTACCTCAATATCCTCTGCCGTTTCATCAGTTCATCTAGTTACGGTGCTAGCTGAAAGAGGAACACATGCCGCCTTTGAACTACAGCCTCTTCTGAACGTTCATGACAAATGTCCTTAGCAGCAGGCGGGATCTGCTCTTTACCAACAGTAGAGTTTCTTAGCTTTAGCAGTGTGATTAGCTACTACCAATGACGCTTTCTGTGGGAACAGATTTGATGAAGTGGTGGCCTTCAGTAATTGCTCTGTTCTCCACATTCATTTTTTTTTTCTATTGAAATACTCCAGAGGTTGTCTTTTAATGCATGGTGCTTGGTTTCCATGTGGTGAAGCAGTTTTGATGGGTTCACGGTGTCATTGGATAGCTGGGTGCCATATACTATGCAAAGTGGGCTTGAAGAATGTGAATCACCAGTTGCAATCAACCTGTAATTTAAATAGGACTCTTGGTATTATCGTTTGTTGGCAGTCTTACAGTCTTCTGCTGTGTCATCATTAGGTCTCTCTCACTTTTCAAAAAACCTCTCCAGCGACATTTGTTTTTTACCCATTTTGGCTAGAGTTAGCTTGTGGGCTCACCAACACTGTCACAGAGATGTGTGAGCAGTGTGAGCAAGAGGTGCAGACAGAAGTGGTAAGTGAAATAATGGGCGGGCTATGTGCACACCAAAGCAAGTGCTGGATTATCACGTGAAGGCTGCCACCAGATGCAGCTTAGGTGTCACTTGCCGCTCACAGGTAGGGTTTTGACACGGAGAGGGTTCTGCCAGCATCTGATTTATTATGGTTCCTGGGGAGTCCAGGCCCTGTGCTGATGCTCATTTGTTAATTCAGCCACTCCCCAGTGCCAAGCCCCACTTTAGGTCATTAGGCAGGAGATTCTTGTAAGGACCACACAACCTGGATCCCTCACAAACACAGTTCATGGTCGGGTTCCCGGTCCTGTAAGACTCTGGTGCTGTTCATCTGGTGATGGACATATGGGCCCTTCCAAGATTTAGCTACTGTGAGTTGTGCTGCTAGACACATGGCTGTGTGCGTGTATTGCTGTAATATGATATGTTTAACTCTTTTGGGAAGATACCTAGAAGGGGAAAGCTAGGTTAAGTGGAATTTCCGTTTTCAGTTTTTGAAGAATCTCTATACTGATTTCCAGAGTGGTTGTACTAGTTCACATTCCCACTAACCTTGACTATAATATACCATTTTGTTTTATAAGGGAGCAGTATTAGCACATTATTTGTAGAAGTGCTTTAAAAATACACGTACGATTTTTTTTGGGTGCTGGGATATAGGTACAATTTTGATCCAAATCAAAAGACAAAATTTTAAATAGTAAGGTGATATTTATTTCTAGGAATTAACAAAGTTAACAAGTTATTTTAATATATAAGACCCAAATTACAAAAAAATAATTTCTTAAATACTTCTGGATGATTGAAATATAACACAAACTTGATTAATAGCCAAATACATGGTAGAGAGTAGTAGTTTAGAAATTGAGAAGACAGATAACAGACCAATCTCCATTCCAAAAAGGTCTAGGCTAAAAATTGGTCCCCTGTATCAATATATTCTTTTATTTGCATTAAACATTTTTTGAATATATAATATGTTTCCGTGGTTTAAACTCTGAGGTACACAAAAGCATATTCAATGAAAATTCATCTTTCTACCCACCTCCCTTGGCCACCTGGCTCACCTCCTCAGGTACAAGCAGTGTACTCTTCTCTAAAATCTTTTAGCGTACATGGAAAATGTACAAGGATATTCTTCTTATTCCTCCTCAGTGAAAATTGTAGCAAATTATTCTCCTTTCCTCATCTTGTATTTTTGTTCAAAAATATCTTTGAGAACATTCTTATAAGTATATAAAATACATTTTTCTTTTATTCGAAAGTAGTACAGAGAAAGAGAGAAAGTAGTACTGCTTATTTAAGGGTGTACTATTGATGTAAATATAGGTAACAGGCATAATGTTACTGGATTATCAGTGCATTCTTCAGTAACTCAACTGATTCCTAATTGCTCGTGTCCTCCTATTCCACGCTGGGAATCAATATCACATGTTTATGCTCATTAGCTATTTTAGGATTAAAGATGTAGACAGTAATTCACAGGGGCTCTTGATTAGCTACACTGTAAGGAATAGTCTTTCTGAAATAACAAGGCAGGTTATTAGATGCTACCAGCATTTCCCTAGGCTGTGGGTAAAACTATTGCAACAGCAAATAGTTCATTGGTTACCATGGGCCAACGTGGGAGTTTGCTGAGTGACTGAAAAGGGAAGGAAATTTGGGGCTGATAGAATCTTGTGTCATCATCACAATAATGGCCATAAAACTGCATACGTTTGCCAGGGAATGACTTCTGGTCAGACTGGGATGAGCAGCCTCCTTGGACCTATCAACCTGGATCAGGAAGATAGAAGCACAAGAGGCGAGCTCCTGGAGTCCAGAAAGGGGACCATCATGCCCAGACCTCCATTTCGCATCCACTGAAGTGTGCCGGTCTTTCCAGATGCCCCAGAATCTTTCCACATTTCCCCAAAACAAAACATCCCCATCCCCAGTGCGTGCACCTGATTTGATATGCTTCCCCACCGATTTCCCAGAACAGAAATCTGGGGGAGCTCTGGCTGATCCACCTGCATCCTACATCTGAATCTCTAGCCCAGAGGCAAATATTCTCCAGGCCAGAAAGAAAGTGTGGAAAAAGGGTAGAGAAGTTTCTTGTGCTGTGTGTCCCAGAGGAACACTCATTTCTGAGTGACAGGGTGAATGTGAGCACAATGACACTTTCTTTTGCTCAAAGACTTGTTGAATCACCAACTCATTCATTTACCTGACTAGCATTCAAAAGAGCCTCAGCCCATCTCTCCATCTTTGAGGTACTCGATAGAGACACTCCTTGGGTTTTATATCACACATGATTTGTTCTTTGGATGAAAGTGTTTGCTGAGGCAGCAGATTCCTCTGATTGATTCTTTATTTGTGCATTAAAATATAAGAGGTCTGTGGTATTAATCCTTGACCAGAAGGAACATAAAAGGCGTTTGATCTCTAGCTCATGATGGAGCTCCTCAGGTCTTGGATAGATTATTTCTGAATAGGTGCCCTTCGCCCAAAATTCCAGTGAGTACTCCAGGGTCAAAGATAAACTGTGTATCCAGAGATGAAAGGACAGTTGTTTCCCTACAAAGCCTCATAAATCAGTTTAGATATCATTCCTGTTCTATTTTATTATTTTATTTCTGGCACCACAACATTGGGGCTGTTTGATGCCTTTTACTGAAAATATTTGTGTAGAGACCTTTACTTTTATTTTGTGATGAAAAGTGTTACCTCAAAAAATGAGCTGATAAACTGAGAGGAAAAGCAAAGTGAACATCCACCCAGCATCAGGCTGAGGATCCAACATCTGATTGTACTTAGTGTGGAGGAAACTTAAAAAAATGAACCCAACTTTCATTTCTTGCTTCTTTTATCCTTAAGCTCAGCAATAAACTAGCACTCTTTGGTTAAAAAGTCAAGGCAACAGATGTACAATTCTGGTGCTTCAGCATCTATATTTCAAATGGAGCATGTAAATTATGGGAGCATCTCTCGGGATTGGGGAGCCTCCAGGAGCACGCGTGGTACTGCCAGCAGTCACCTGCTTTCTGTCCATTGTGGGAGCGCTTCCTCCCCAGGCCGGCTTGCTCGGGGCTGCAGCACGGCACAGGGGATCCTCCTAGAGGCTGCGCCTTCACAGGCAGGAAGTAAGCCACAGAGGAAGGTGCGATGGGCCTGAAGCGATCCTGCTGGGAAATAGCGACACAGCTCAAAGGCAGAGAAGGCGAAGACAGTGTAAGGTTCTGTCCCACAAGACCTGGGTTGTGTTCCATCTCACTTTTTGTGACCTTGAGGAAGGTACCTCACAGTTTGCTGTTCTGAAACCTTGGAATGCAAGTGCCCACTTTAGAAAGTGAATCAGAAAGTACGGTGTACAAAATGCTTAGCTTAGTGCTCCAATGTAGGTGTCTATTTTTAAAAATTGATGACTCCTTACACGTAAAAGGTGGTAAAGTATTAAAGTGACATTTGAAATTTCAAATTCTAAAGCTAGAAAGGTCATTTGAAGCCACCTAGTTGGACATCTTCATTTTTCGGATGGGCAGTGGCCCTCCCCAGAGGGTGGCTCACAGTGTCCGATGTCCCAGCTGTAGCCTGGTGTTCCTTCTGGGAAACTACCCTGCTGTCAGTCTCTAGCACCACAGAGTAGGGCCCCAAAGTGTAGTCAGCATCTGCTACAGTGCCTGACATGTGGCGAAGATCTGTTCAACTGGTGAATGAAATGGGGGCACGTTAGACATGTCACCAGAAAAGATCATTTTTTGCTTTGTGTTTCAGGTTATAAGTCTTTGTGAAGAGCCACTGAGCATTATACTGAGAACTGCTTATTGCATGACACAGGTTACTAATCAGCTTAATATGTGAAGTGAGCCAAAATATTGGGATATTAAAGAAAACTGCTAATTTAGGTATGAAAATACAGGTGGAATCCCAATTCATTATTCAGTAACCAGAAACTTTTTTAGATGCTTACTTACATTTCGGATTAAATTGTGTTAAATAACTTAACAACCAAGGTTAAGGAATTATGGGCTGCCAAATATCCCACTGAGAAGTGTGAAGACAAACAGTTCTTTTACTATCATCAAAGCATCGTTAGGAGTTGTAGTAGTTCATGCCCTTTTCTGAGGAATTAGGATAAACACAAACAGCTTCCTCTTCCTAAAGACACCCTTTTGGAGAACGAGGTTGAGATCTGTGACTTTGTTCCTTAGCAAATGGCACCCACAGAAGACCCCTTCACTGCCATTTACTGTGTGTCTCCTCCTGCCACTGAAGGTAAGATGGTGGAAGAGCACAGTTAGACTCTGAATGCCGGCCACACTGAGCAATGGTCACATTCTTTTTTCTTTTTCTTCAGTACCAGGGATTGAGCCCAGGACCTTTGCACTGAGATATAACCTGTACCCCCTTCAATTTTTTTTTTTTTTATTTGAGACAGGGACTTGCTGAGTTTCTCAGGTTGACTTGAACTTAGTTAAGGTCCTCCTGCCTCAGCTTCCTGGGTGCCACCATTCTAAAATGAAGGAATTTCTGTGCCTCTGTCCTCTTTTGTTTGGAAGCAGGGCTAGACAGTAGAGGCTGCATATCTATTTGTGCAGCCTCCCACGCACAGATAGATGGCTCCCCAGGTAGCCGAAAGTTTGTTCCCGGATAGTCTTTGAAGATGCCTGCTGTGTTTATTTAAGCTACATTGGAGACAATAAACTACTAGCGGCAGTTTTCAGTTTCTCCTGTTTTTCTTCAAATAGTGCAGCTCTAGTCTCAAATATGATTATCCATTATGCAAAACAAAAGCCTTGTATTCTGACTGAGTGGGAGACAGTATTTGTTCCCTCAAATGGTGAAGTCACCCTCCTGAGGAAGCAGCTTGTACATGGCTACCACGGACGCTTGCTGAAGTTGCACATCACTCTGCACTGATACCTTATAGCTCTAGGTTTAAAAAACTCTTACTATTACTCATTTATTTCCCTGGGAGAGGGGCCACACACAACCCCACCCCACATGATTTACTACCGGATTCCTTTTAACCTTACAAAGTGCTTTCGGTAACAGGAGTGCTAGGAAATTAATTTTTTCCATCTTGCTATAATGCGAGTGATATTTTAAGCACCTCTTAAATACTAGCACTGCAGGCAACTCCTGTCTGACCCATTCCTTAATCCAACTCTGCTGAAATAGAGTACAGAAAATAGGAATGAAGAAATCTGTAGTAATGAGAGATCACTGGAGACATTTAAAATTCATAAAATACAGATAACTTCCATTGGGTGATGTAAATCACCATTTGTCAGAATACACTAAGGATCCAAAATATTAAGTATAACATCTATTTTGGTCAGTTCAACCCACTTCAAATGAAGGAAATAATGATACAAACAATAAAGCTTATATCCTTTCAAAGGGTTTTTGTGTGTATGATGTAATTTCTTTCCTGCCAAAAGTGCAAACTTCACAGTGTGTAGTAACTTACCGTCATTCATCTTTGATCTACATAACACTGTTCTTATTCTATTTTTTGTTGTCCCACCAATCTCCATTCCTAGTCCCCCTACCCAGTAAGTTTCCAAATTAATGTGTTGATAATCAATCTTTAAAGATGCACACATCTTAGTAAACTAGTGAGTGTTGTTTAGAACATGTTTCTGTTTGAAATTTATCATTCATCTTGTTTTTTAAGATAGATGTTGCTGTAAGTATAGTTAGCTTATTATTTTTAACGCCTTTAAGCCATTCCACAGTGTGCATTCACTCTAGTTTTTAAAATCTTTAAAAAATTGTGGTACAATAGAGACAGTAAAACTTTACTATTTTAGCTATTTTTATATGTAGAGTCCTTGATGTTATGTATATCCATAACCACCATCCCATCCATCTCCGTAGCCTTGTCTTCTTCAATGGAACCTCCAAGTGTTAAACACTGACTCCTCACTCTTCCTTCCCTTCAGCCCTTGGAAATCATCACTGTACCCCCTGTATTTTACTATTCTCCTGCAGAAAGGCACCTCTGTTGTTTTCAAGACCCGCTGTGCAAACCACACTGCATCTTATGACCTCATGCAGATCTTATTGTGAAGTTGTGTAAGAATTTCTCTGACGTCTCAGAAGAAAATTTTGGAAACAAAGAAGATACATTGCTTTCCAGAATGACTGTACCAATTTACAGTGTTCTCAAGAATACACCAGATTACATCCTGACATCTCTGGAATTAGCTATCTTTTAATTTTTTTACTTTCTAATAGTCTTATTTTCTTTTGAGTTTTAAAAAAATTGACTAAAGAGTTTGAGCATTCTTAATATTCTTATTAGTTACTTGAGCTACTTTTTCTGAGAGTTGCCCATTTAATACTTTGCTCGTTTTATCATTGAGGTTCACACCTTTTTTTCCTGTTGATTTTTAGGAGTTGTTTGTGTATCATAGGTGACAAATTTTTGATGGTTTTGAATGTTACAAATATTTTTTTCCAAACGAATTTGTTTCTTTGTTTATGGTTTTTTAAATTTTGACAGCAATAAATCCATAAGTTTTAAAAAATTTTAGCATTTATATTTTTAGAAGTCTAAAAAATTTTAGCATTTATATTATTCTAGCAGTCTTTTCCTCATGCCATGTTAAAAATATACTGTTCTGAATTTTCTTTAAAATTTCTTCACATTTGTTGTACTTTTTTTATATTTCTCCTATATTTTCTTTATAATTTTACTTCTCACATTTATTTCTTTAATCCACCTGAAGAGCACCATTTTATATATTTTATAATGTCCAGCCTTTTTCTGCCTGATCAAAGTGACCCACTTTCTCGTCTTAATTTGCAGTTCATCATTTCCCCACTGTCTTATGGTTCCAGTTATGTCTTATGTGAAGTTCCTGTGTATGTAAGACTCTCATGTATAATATTGCTCCAGGAACCTTATTCTTTTCCAGTGGTCTAAGAACACTGATTCGATACCATGCTGGTTTTATGGCTGCATTATATGTCTCCATGTCTAGTGAGTGAGTATCCTGTCCTTGTTTATCTTTTTCAAAATGGCCTTAGCTATTTGTAGCATCATTTCCATATAAATTTTAGAATGAGTTTGTGGTTTAAAAATAATCTTCTGGAGCCAGGGCACATACATATAATTCCAGCCCTCTGGCAGGCTGAGGCAGAAGGATTTCAAGTTTAAACCTAATCTGGGCAGTTTAGCAACATAATAAGACCTGGTTTCAAAATAAAAAATAAAGAGGGCTGGGGATGTAGTTCAGTGGAAAGATCCTGGGTTCTGTCCTCAGTACTCCCCAAACATTGTTTTCCTTTGGAAATTTGGTGAAATTGCTTTGAATATGTAGATTAATTTGGGGAGTATTTGTACCTTTACTCTGGCATATCATTCTATAAACAATTGATATCTTTCTTCTTAGCCAGTCTTTCCTTTATGTTCTTTAATAGAATATTATTAGTTTTTAATTCTATAAAGGCCATATGGAATTTTTGTTAATTCATAGATACATTATAATTTTTATTAATATTACATGATATATTATTTTCAAGATCATCATTGCTAGTACTGTGTAGAAGAATATTACTGATTTTTAAAAATTTATCTTATAAAAAAATTTATCTTATAACACAGCAAGCTAAACTGTGTTCTAATAGTTTCTTGATTCTCTTGAATTTTCTGTGTGGATAATACTACTCTCTGAAAGCACTATATTTTACCTTTCCCATTGAATCCTCATACTTAATGTCTTTTTCTTGTGTATAGCACTGTTAAGTTCCTCTTGAACTATTTTGAATGGAGAAATAATAATGGGAATTCATGTCTAGTGTCCAATATTATTGGAAATAGGTTTTTCCATCACATATGATATGTAATGTAGGTTTTTGGCTGGTATCCTATTTATAGTGAAGAAAATTACCTTATAATTCTCTGGGGCCATTGAAATTTGTGACATGTTTTGTCTGCACATGCTTAGATAATCAGTGATTTCGTCTTTCGTATCAAATTGCCTCTTACTCTAAGGTGCAAAATGAAGGGAAGAGAAGGAACAGTCATCCAGCATCTATCTTATCCCAAAGAATCACGGCAGGCTAAATGAGAATTAGAGATTATGGGTAACTTTCAGTGAACACTGTTACTGTCAGATAATCTGATTTTTCTAGGGCTTAATAAAAAAACAATGAAGGAGGGGTGTGTGTGTGTGTGTGTGTGTGTGTGTGTGTGTGTGTATGTGTAAATAACATCAAAGTTGTATAATGCTGTGACTAAAAGAGGAAAAGTAATAACATTATTGAGTATTTATTATGTGTTAGGCTCTGTGCTGGACAATTTTAAAACTATCTCTTTTAAGCCTCTTAAGAACCTTGCGAGGTGAGCATTATTAGCTCTGTTTTGGGATCAGGAAACATAGTTATAAAAAACTTGCTCAAGTTCTTGTAGCACGGAGAGCCAGCATTCAGTCTCACATCTCTTTCCAAAGCTCAAGTCTTTCCTCCACATCATAGTCTGTTGCTTAAAAGACGTCTAATGATAATTACATATTAGATGTATAACATATGAAAAAGAAACCTGGGCACTCATCAAAAACAAATGAAACAAACCAGTTCCATCTCAATATGTTATAAATTTAGGACAAACAAAATGAACCAGAGCTCCTTTGAGAAATGAGTGATTCCAGTACTAGAAGGTATAAGATGAGGTTGGAATATATTATTATGCCAGAAAGTAAAGAATTCCTCAGGAGACATATTAAAAGGAGTATAGGAACCAGCTCAAAGAGAGTTCAGCTGGCCAAATCTGAAAAAAAAAATTGAGTATGAAAAGAAATCAAAACAGCAATTTGTTGTAATCCATTGAGGAAAAACCCATGAGTCCTGATAATAAATACATAGACAAAAAATAGGGAAAAAAGGAGGTTCTTCCTGAGGTAGAATACCAACAGAAAAATATGATATGGAGGGAGAGTTGTAGTTGGGAAAAATCACTATTTTAAGATCATAATAGCAAAGATAGTCTTAGGCTTGAACCATCAGGGGCTTCTCCATGTAAGGTGTACATTTGGATGTAGATCATGATATTTTCATGTTCTCAAAATGTTCCCTGTAGATTATTAGGTGCAAAAGAAGAAAGTAGTAAATACATAGTGGAAAAACTGAACAACACCTTGACCAAGTAATAAAAATTAATATCACCAGCAATGAACTCCTGTGCTTCCAGATGTGGTAGTCTGAGAAGGACACTGTGTCACTTTATGTAACAATGTGGCTGAGCAACTGTAACTTGAAGCCAATCACAAGGAAACATCAGCCAAAATCATACTGAGGAACATTCTACAGAATATCTGACTTCTATTAAAGAATGAGAAATTGTTCCAGCTTTAAAAACATTAAAAAGATGTGACATAAAATCCAATATGAGGTCCTTGATGGGATCATGTAATGGAGAGGGAAATGTTTTCAAAGATGTTATTGATGCAATTGACAAAACTGAATTATGGACTGTAGAATAATGGGCTATTTTTTCTATATTGAATTTCCTGAATTAGAGAAGTACTTTAGCCTTGTAAAAATATACCCTTATTCCTAAGATATATGTATGGAAATATTCCAGAGAAAAGGGACATTCTCAAGTGGATAAGAAAAGAGGAATATAGGTAGAAGACCAAGAAAGCAACTGTGGCAATATGGTAAAGATTAGTGAAATTAAATAAAGGGAATATGGAGTTCTCTGTATGATTTTTATATATTTTTTGGTAAATGTAAAATTATTTCAGAGTTGAAAAACTTGGGATAACATTAGTAAGTGTGGCTATCTGTCGAAAATACTGGTGAATTTTGTCAGTTGACATTGGACTTATGCCATCTCCATTCCCAGGAGAATGGATTAATATAACAAGAATCCCGACTGGCATATTTGTCCCTTAGACAAATTCAGTAGGAGTGAAGGAACTCTCCTTCATTTTGCTTGTAAGTTTAGTGACACTTTTAAAAGAACAGGTAGAATTTGTTGGTGAATAAAGGGTTTTCTTTATCTTTACCCTAAACGTGGTATGACAAGTCCAACAATTTCAGTTTTACCAAGATTCTCTCATCTCCATTTCCCAACATGATGTATTTATAATAATATTTCTTGAGAAATCACCCCTTTAAGACTCTCTGTATCTATAAGGACTAAGAAAACACTTGAATCTTTGCTCTACAGCCGTGCTCCAAGATTCTGTATGGAGTTCCAAGTTAATTTTGGGATATGGTTTGGACAGCAGCAGGGAGGTCACCCTGATTATATTATTTCTAATAGTTGCCTGTAAGGAGTGAATAGGAATTTCACAAGTTGGGTTGTATTTCTTTTCTCTTTGTTAAAAATATGTACACTGAAAATTGTGATGAAATACACATAAAATATATCATCCTAACCATTTTACAATGTACAGTTCAGAGGCATTAAACATATTCGCATTATTATATGACTGCCACCATCATCCATCTATAGAATTTTTCATCTTGTGAAACTGAGAGTAGTCATTTTACAGTCTCTTTCCAATCTCCCTTCCTCCTGCCCCAGACCATGACAACTGCCATTCTACATTACTTCTCTATGGATTTAACACTCTAGTAAGTGAATTTATATAATAACCCTGTTACTGGTTAATTTTGCCTGGCATGGTGCCTTTAAGTTTCAGTCATGTTGCAGCATGTGTCAGAATATCCATATTTTCTAAGGCTGAACATTATTCCATTGTGTGTATATACCACAGTTTGTTGATTCCTCTGTGGACATTCCTTGATGGGTTACTGGGGTTGCATCTGCCTTTTGGCCATTGTGAATAATGCCATGCACATTTGTATGCAAATATCTGTTTGAATTCCTATTTTCAATTTCATGGCATATTGCTAGAAGTGGAACTTCTAGACGATATGGTAATTCTATTTTTAGCTTTTCAAAAGTTGCATACTATTTTGTATGAGTGGTTGCAGCATATTATATTTTCACCACTAGCAGTTTCCCAATGATTACTTCATATTCTCAATACTCATTTGCCTTTCTCTCCCTTCCCCCTGCCCCCTTTCCTTCTTTCTTTCCTTCCCTCCTTCCTTCATTCCTTCCTAGCAGCCATCTTAATGGGTTAAGGTGTTGTATTGTGGTTTGAGTTGCATTTCTTTTTTTCCTCTCTCTTCATTTTTGTGGTGTTGGGGATTGAACCCAGGGCCTTGAGCATGCTAGGCAAGTGCTCTACCCCTGAGCTGCAGCCCCAGCTCCAGATTTGTATTTTTTTAAAAATAAAAATTCCTGTGAAGGAAAACAAAAATATCATCAGTAATCAATACTACAGAGTCAACTGGTTTGCAAGATTAGTTTTCTTTCCTTAGTTCTTTCTCTTTTGGACAGCAGTTTTCTCTAGAATGAGATCATCAATAGATGTGTCTAGATGGAAAATCTTTCTGTGTAGTAGAAAAAGCCTGATATTGGAACCAGGGCCAATCCTTAATATGTTACTATGAGGCCTAGATAAGTTAGTACAACCCACAAGTACTTTAATTTCTTTATCTGAAAATGTGCATAGTGCCATGTAACAGTGGTTCTCAAACTTTATCACATGTTGGAATCACCTGTAGGGTTTGATTAATGCACACAGATTGCTGGACCAACCCTCAGAGTTTCTGATTCAGTGGTATTGGCTGGTCCCTGAGAAGTGCCTTGCTACGTTCTATGGGGTGATGTTGCTAGCCCACAGACCACTGCTCTACCTACTTGTTCTAGGAGTGAGATAATATAAGTCCAAGATATGCAGTGAAATCCATGAAAACAGGACTTTCCAGGACTGCACTATATTTTTGGGGACTTGACAGTCTGAGAAGTGGGCTAATGAGAGCGTATCGAGAGGAAGGAGTTGAATTTGTGGGAGTGAAGCTGGGAAGGTGTCAAAAACTCAGTTTACCTAAGGCACAACATTGCCAAGGAATAATCTAATATCCCTTTGAGGGTTACATATTTTCGTTTGGTCAAAAAGATGGAAAACCTACTGGACAGGCACGATAATATCTAGTTAAACAATATTAACCTTGGTTTTTTTTTTTGTTTTAATCATGTAATAAGAATCCTAGAAGTAGAAAGCTACTGGTATTGATTCATTCACACAAAGATTTCAGTACTGAGGTCTGCGGTTTTCCTGCCCTTTCATGTGTGCAACATAGCTGCTCCAGGCCCAGTCAAAATATCTGCTTTCCTTGAAGGAGGGAAAAAAAACCATGAGGAAAGGTCAGTGTTTATATTAGGAAACCACGACTTTTCCAGAAATTCTTGACATTTGCTGCTTATGCTTCCAGTGTCCGCGGCTGACTCTTGGCTGTTTTGGCTTCAAGCACAGCTAAGAAATGTTGCATTTGGCTTGCTTGCCTCCCAAGCTCAATCAGGATTACCTCGTAAGATGAAATGGGGTCTTGTTTGTTCCAGCTTTGTACCTTTTTTTTTTGTGTGTGTACCTAGTGACTTCAGAGGATGGTAGTGAGGTCACTATGAGCAAAGCTATTCGTCTTTCTCAGACTTCTAATACAGTTGAGTATTTTTGGCTGTATGACCTTTTTCATCTTTAGTATTTTAGCGTGAATGGCAGACAGAAGCTTCAGAGTATTAGCTTAGTTGTTTTCTGAGTCACCTTGAGAGGCAATTTCAGCCCTATTTTGTATGCTGTGGGTGGGAAAAAGAAACCCTTCTACATTGTTGCTGGGAATGTAAACTGGTGCAATGGTTATGGAAATCAGTATGGAGATAGCTCCAAAAACTAAATTAAGAAATTTCTTTTGACCCAGCTATTTCCCTTCTAGATATCTTCCTGTAAAAGTTAAAGGCATCATGTTACAGTGAAACTGTATGTTTATATCTATGTTTGTAGCAACACAATTCACAATAGTTAAATCTTGGAAGCAGTCTATATGTCTATCAACAGATGAATAAAGAGAATATAGTGTTTACACGTAATGGAGTAGTACTTTGCCATAAGAAGGGTAAACTTGAGTTATTGGTAGGAAAAGAATGAACCTTCATGTTAAGTGAAATAAATCGAGTGTAAAAGTTTAAATATTGCATGGTTTCTCTTATATTGTAAACTCAACATATAAATAAAGAGAAAATAGGACATAAGAGTATAGGAAAGTATAAGAGCTTTTACAAATGGGAAGGAGACCAAGAGATAGAATTAGGAGGGAGGAAGGAGAAGGGTAGGAAATTCAAAAAAATAATGAAGATGTGTTATGTACATGTACCAACTCCACACAAGGACTGTGATCATTACGTACTAAAAATATACTAATAAAAAATAAAAATTGAAAAAAAAGAAAAAGTGAATATTCAGGAAGACTGAAAGAAGAGTGTGTGGTAACAGGGCTAGCATGAAGATGGCAGGAGATGGCCTCAGCCACAGATCCCATGAGAAAGACAGTGGAAGGGAGTAGGCGAAGGCAGTGTAGGCAGCGGCCAGTGGGTAGGTCAGGGCAGAGGAGATAGCAGGGGGAGGAAGTTGGAGCTGGGACCGATAGTCTTACAGGTACAGAGTGGAAGGGTGTGAGTGGCAGGCAAGGAGAGGAGGGGATGGGATTAAAAAAAGAATAAAGATACATTATGTACGTGTACTACGTGTACCAACTCCCCACAATATATGTCATCAGCATGTGCTGCAAACATGTACTATTAAAAAAGAAGGGACCAGTACTGGACACTGTATCCAGACATAACCATGTCTGAAAAAGGAGACAATGACAAGGAGATGACTGATTTGTATGAGGCCCTGAGTGCCTGGAAGGGAGATAATGTTTCTGAGAAAGTAGCAGGATGGGGTGAAGTGAGCCACCACGCAACAGTTTATTACATTTGAATCCAATTCAGCATACATGAATTGAGTGTCATAGATGGAATATTAACCTGCTCCCCAAAATGATGTCCATATCCTAATCCCTGGGACATGTGAGGAATGTGAGAGTGGTTTCAAGATGAGGAAATCATTTTGGATTATCCAGATGGGCCCACAGTAATTACAAGCATCTTGTAGTGAAAGAGAGGGGCGGAAGAGAGAGGGAGAGGGAAAGAGGGAGAGCATGAGCTGTGATGTGAAGATATTACACTGCTTTTTTTAAAGTTGGGGAAAGGGAACAGCCAAGGAGTACAGGTAAGTTCCAGAAGCTAAGTGGGAAAGGAAACTGCTTCTCCCCCAAAGCCTCCAGAAGGAACACAGCTGATAATATCTTGATTTTAACCCAGTGAAACCAATTTCGAATTTGTGGCTGCCAGAACTCTAAAGCAATACATTTGTTTTGTTTTAAGCTTCTAACCTTATGGTTATTTGTTACAGCCCCAGTGAAGAACTAATGTACTGAGCAAGTATCAAATGGCTCAGTGGATTTGGAAACATAAAGATGAGTAAGATTTGATTGTAATCTTTAAATGATTACTGGCTTAATGTTCAAGTCGGTGATCTTCAGACTGTAACGTGCATGAAAATCATCTGGGGTAATCTCTCTGAACTGCAAGGTCTGGTTAACCAGATCTGGGTGGCCCTGAAATTCTGTTTCTAGTCAGTTTCTAGCTGATGTGATGTTAGTCTGGGAACCATACGTTATCAACTGGACCCTAAACTGTAGCTCTGTTCTAGGATTTGGCAACCAAGAACAACACAGCTTTTTAGCATGTAGTTATAATGGGGGCATGGTCTGGTTTTAGGTAGAGAAAATACTTGGAACGATGATCTGACCTTAAAGTTCGCAGATCTGAAACTTTCTTGTGCCAAGAACCTGCTGATTCAAGCTCTCTTGAAAGATTTTTGTGATAATCAAATAAGAGGATACATGTGAAAGCAAGGGGGTAATTTATAAAACATGACACACAAATGTTATCTATTTACATGTTGGGCAAGAGCAGATTTGGCAAGAAGGTACACGTGTCATTTGGGACTCATCATTTTCTTGATCAATTGACGTAGAGGAATAAATAATTACATGAAAATATTTCCAATACTTATTTTAGTCATTTTTGTTTTATTCCTTTTTAAATCCTCTGTTCTATTACATTTATAGTACTGTACATATATGGAATGGAACATTTGGGAAATAATACATATAAAAATATTATAGAAAAGAAAATAATCATCTGCAATCCCATAATTGAAAGATACCCAGAAACTAGAGCTTTTCCGAGTGTGTATTGAGTTAGTGTCCTTTGAGGGTCTTTGTAGAACTTTGTCTTCCTTCAATATTATAGAAAAGTGTAACTTTATGCTTTTGTGTTTTATACCATTATTGATACTCTATAGAGTCCGTAATAATTTCAGTCATACCAGGGAATGCTTTATCAGTAAAGCAATAGTTCTCAACTGAAGGAGTTTTGCCCTCTAGGGGTCATTTCACAATGTCTGGCGATGTTTTATACTGTCACAACCGAGGGTGGGCTGCTGTTGGCGTCTAGTGGATAGAGGCCAGGGATGCTGCTAACCACGCCACAGTGCACAGGACAGCACCCGCAACAATAATGTCGGTGACATCAAGGCTGAGATTTCCAGCTAGGGAGAAGTGGGTTTCAATCTTAGTGGGCAACAGATTCGTCTGAAAGGCTTAAAACACAGTTTGCTCACTCCTTCCTTCTATCTTCCCCAGCTTCTGATTTAGTAACTCTGAGAGGAGGCTGAGAATTTGTCTTTCTAACAAACTCTCAAGTGCTGGTCTGGGAATCACATTTTGGGAACACTCGCCATGGAGATTAATAGCTACACAACTGTGATTGGTCTCATATAAATTGTAACTCCATACTTTGTACTCTCACTCATTTAATTAGGCTGACCGTATATCTCTGGTATGTTGCAAACATCTCCTGGGCACAGGCCAGGTCTCCTTCCCTTGGCTTGTCCTGCTGCACCGAAAATGGGCCTCTTTCATTACTGTGGACCAGATGGTTTCATTTGACCGTGGGGACCTGGCACCATATAAATGACTCCAAGGACATATGAGTGAGCTGTTGGCTTGGAGGAGATTGGTGGAGAGATGCGACAAGTGAAAGTGGAAAGAAAAGAAACAGCCATTCTTGTTGTGCTTAAGACATACCCTGGTAGTATCCCGAAACCTCAACATGATTGTGCACAGCTTTGTGCTGTTTAACTAAATGGATGCGGTTTCAGCCTGGAATGGAAGCATGTTGTCTTATTGGTGTTGGAGTCAGGTTTACTGTTCACTGTCAATGCATCAAAGGCCCCGACGAAGAGGGATTTATCTCCTCTGTTTTGACTTCATGATTTTCTCCCCAAGGATCCTTTCTCCCACTCAGCCCCCTGTTGTCCCCTGCCCATTCAGCCTGAGGGCAGAGCTTACCCACCTCTGATAGACATCATCTTGAGATTTTGGACTGAGGTGGGACTGGATTCAGCATGGGAAAAGTGAAGCAAGCTTGGGATTGAAAGGCTGGTGGCCAGTTGCAGGCACAAGTTGGGCCAGGAAGTGCCCAGAAGCCATCAGTTGAAAAGCAAGGAACACACTGACCTTTGTTCTCAAAATAAGTCAGTGGGTCAGCAATGAGGTCAAAAGTTAGGAAAACACTAGGGATGGGGCATTCAGGAATGGGAGAACTCAAGACTAAAGGAAGGCCTTGCTTGGAATCCTCTTGTATTACTTCTGCTGGTCAATGAATAAAACAGGTGGGCTCCCTGAAGCGCTGAATGGGTTAGTCTGGCTGATTGGGTAGACTCAGGGCAGGAAGAACAACTGACAATAATCTGGGGAGATAGAAAATGGCCCACAGAGCATTGCAAAGGTACTGCTAATATGGTTTTATTGGTACTCAAATACCTATAATAAGTAACATTCTTCTGTAATTAAAATTGAAAAAGATCACAGAGAGCACTAATTATATATTATTCCTATCAACAGGGTTGCAAGCTAGATTTTCTCTTCTTTTTAGAAAGAAACTGAAGCTGAGAGAGAGGGTGGGGGAGGGAAGGTCACTTGCCCAAATTAGAGCTGGAATTTGTACTCAGTTCCATTTGTCTTCAAAGATCTGTACTCTTTTCATTAAAGTATGAGGCAATTTGAGTCATGGGTTGGTGCCCAAGTTTCTTCCTGGTCTATTCTGAAATTATTCTTCTACAGAGGTGCTGCCTTTCTTTGCTCTTTGCTGGGACTGAATACCGGACACTGGAGACTTCAAGGAGGAGAGGTTTATTTTGGCTTGTATTTCAGAGTTTTCAGAAATTGCATAGTCATGGGCAAGGTGGAAGGAGCTGTGGGGAGAACCGTTTAGATCATGAAAGTCGGGAAGCAGAGGAAAGGGGGGAGCTGGGAAGCAAGTTGTATCCTACCAGATGACAACCCCAAGATATGCCTCTTCTGACCGAACCCCAACTCCTAACATCACATTTAGCTATAGCACCTCCATGATTCAATCACCCTTCAAAAACCCTGTATAAGAGCACACAAGGCTTTGGAGGCCACCTAGATATAAACCCTAACAGGAGGTCACCCTATCTTCCAGCAATGGGTTCTTCCAGCTCTAATAATCTAGCCTGGTGAAATTCAGCCACCTATTCAGAGAAATTTAAAAAACTGTTTTCCCTTTAAATATTAAAAAGTTCTCAAACAGCTACGATGTCAATTCACTTCCATTCTAACCTGTAAATTTTAGGGAGGGAGGAAGGGTGGACTTTTTCAAGCACTGAGGATTAAACTCGGCAGTGTGAAATGTCACTCTTCTATTCCCCGTGACACTCCTTGGTGACGCACAGCTATAGTGCACACGGTAAACATCGTCAGGCGTGCATCTCACCACGAAGAGTCTTTCCCCTCTTCACCTTGCGAGAGTCACCCCCGAGTTTCACATAAAACACTTCTGTATCATCCAAGATGTTCCACCCTCTCCATATGACTCGAGTTGAGTCTACATGGTGCTGTAAAACCCAGTTTATAGCACCGATGAGTCACAGAGAAGGGAAGGCCCGGGCGGCAGCTGCGGCCAGCAATAGACCCAAAGAAGAAGGCAGGAGGTGGAGGCAACGGTTTAGGGGTCACAGGGGCTCGCGAGTCATGGGCAGGGAGCCACATGGGGCACCGTGAGGAACCACCGCCTCCTAAAGAGCATTAAGAACAAAGCGGCAGGAACCTGGCAGTTCTTCTAGGACATCACACACTGACAAAGCCAGGACTGTGTCATTTGGCTACAGCCGGATGAAAGATGTGAGTCTTCATTTGGATAAAAAATTCCTGCTTCAGAAACCCAAAAGTCAGGATGTGATAAACTTCTCGGATTTTGTGTTTCAATGTGGTATTTAATAAATAGTATTTTTAGGTATGTTCTTCTTTCAAGGTACCCTTTCACCTTCCCAACTTCCATCAGAGCAGCTGGGCACTGCCTGATTAGAACCTCAGCCCGTCTGCTGCGGCTGCTGCGCCCGCTGTGTTCTGGCTTCCCGGCTGCGTGACATTTTGCTGCAAAGTGAGGTCTCAGCGGTCGCAGCTGCACGTTGGGCCTCTGGGGACTCCTCCCGGGCCGTCCCTCTCCGCAGTGCCCACTAGGGGACGCCTGTGAGCGGAGCCGGCTCTCCGGAGCGAGAGCTGCCTTCTTCTTGGGTCCCCGTCTGAAGCGAGGTTCTTTTGCGCTTGTGCTGGGAGAGAAGGCATGTGATTCGCGTCGGCTCCCTTTCTTTTGATGGGAGATCCGGATATTTCTGTGGAGTAATGTGAGAGTTGAATTATAAAAGCAGGGCAGCCCCCCCAAACCTTTGTACCCCAGTGAGACTTAGATTTCTGAGTAGATTCATCACTGTTTTACAATTGCAAACAAAATTCCCCAAACCAAGTGGCTTCCAAAGGTTCGGGGGCAATGAACTGAATACGTGAGCTCTCTGGAAAGAAGTTGGAGACAGGTGTGACGATCTTTTGCTACCCAGGTGACTCCAAACTTGAGTGTGGACCAGAGTCACGGGGAGGGATTGTTAAGCCACGGATCTTTGAGTTGCGCTCAGAGAATTTCTGATTTAGAGGCTTCGAGAGGGGCTTTTACACGGGTAACTAGTTCCAAAGAGCTGCTGCTCCCGTTCCAGAGACTTAGTTAAGGACCACAGCGTGAGAGTGTTCTGTGGTGTTTGGAAGGGAAAAAATGACGTGGCGCGAGCAGAGGACACACTGTGAGTTGGTATAAACAGATTCCTTGTTAGCGATAGCAAAAGCTACCTTTTTGCTTTGCTTTTATTGCTTTTCCAGTGTTCTCACTCCAGGCAATGCCAAGAGCACATTGTGCTTTTGTTAGCTAAATCTACCAGGCAGAGATGCGTTACATGTAATGGCAGGTCAGGGACAAATAACCAGGCAGCTGGTCCATTGCTGGAGATACACTGAGGCGATTTATTTAAATTCACTTGATTGTTTTTCTAGTAGGGAAATGAAACATTCTCTCTATAGTGCAGGTGTTTCAGTGCTTTTTAAAGTGGCTAAATATTTAAAGTGACAAGTCAAGGTTAAAAAGGTTATATGAAAATACATTCATAGATGGGTTTCTGAGCACCCTAAATATAGCTCTTTGGGTACCTTAGAAAGGCCGAGAGAGCATGTGCACGAGCATACGAAAATACAGTTACTCTCGTTACACCTCGAACTGCTCACTCAGTGTGCTGGCACTTCCCAGAGCTTCTTCCTGTGGCCCAGCCTCTTTCTGTATATTGTTGGTTGTTTACACCTTTCTGTTTTCTCTAAACTATTCTATGCAGCACAAGAGAGATTGGTTTGAGGTGCTCCCTCCTACTAGTCAGGACTTTGACCCACGGCGGGTTAACCGAGAGGCCAAAGGTGCTTGGTGTAGTGTCCAAACTGGAAACAAGTTCTTGGGCTAAGTTGCTAGGCTCTGTCTCTATTTTTCAGTCCTGCTGTTCTACCTTGGCTCTTTCTATGAAAACAGCTTCCGGGTAAATTCCCACCAAATTTAGTGTGGTTGCGTCTGGTCTTCAGCTCTAATTGGGTTCCCTTAGGAGGCGGTATTTCTCCCATATTGAAATATTCATCCCTCAGGTTGATAATATGGCAAGCAGGCATTTTCCTTTCTATCTTTCATATAATGACTGTGAAATCCCTTCCACAAGAACGTAAAGGTTTTGTTCTGTTCTGTTTCTAATTTCAGAACAATAAGTCTCCAATGTGCCACCACCCCCCGGAAAAAGAGCTCACGGTGACTGACAAGGTGAGGTCTTTGTTTGGTTGTATTTCAAATCTTTCACTCTCTGAAATCTCTAACACTTTGGCTATAAATCACTAAAAGGTAGATGTTCTCTGAAATGAATTTTGCATGAAATGTCAGCCAGAGTCTAAGGGACAGCTACAATATTTATGACTGGTGGTATTTCTTAGGGGAGGTAAGAGAAAAGGCAACCAATATAGTTTAGCTTAGTGCTGGGGACTGAGAAGAAAGGGAGGAGAGAAAGAGCAAATCTTTTTCACCCAGTTATTTTGTTTCTGCCATTTTTAGTGCAAATAAAACCCATTATTCTCAAAGCAAATGGTTCTGGTGTGTTTATCCATATGGGTAAAGTATGAGTTAGGAGAATGTGGGCAGCTGTGTAAGGGGAAATAAGCAAACCTGAAACTACGTTGGGAATGTAGTTGTTAATAAGGAGATTGTTTTACGAAGTCCTCCATTTCTGAGATACTATTCAGTCCTCTTCACAGCTTCTTGTAGTTTGCCTTGGAAATTAAACTGCTGTGTTAATTTGGGGGAGGAAATGTTGCAGAGCTAATGTACCATCCATGTGTCCCCCAGCACGGATAGTAAAATACACAAACATCTCTGTCTGCTGTCTGACGACCCCCAGGTCTAGTACTAATGTGTAATTTCAACATTTCTCCCACTTTTCTTCCTTGTTAACTGGATTCCTGTCACATGGGCCCCTTGAATATTCTTGTGCTTGTATTAGCTTTCCCCTCCACGAGACAAAATACCACATACCCTCAACTTAAAGCAGGAGAGGTTTAATTTGTCTCCCAGTCCAGGAATTCATTCCATGGCTAGCTAGCTCCAAAGCAGAAACATCACGTGGAAAGATGTGGAGGAAGTCAATGGGAGACGTGTCACTTCATGACAGCCAGGAAGTTCAGAGGAGAGGAGTCTGGGGACTCCAAATCACGCCTCCTCTCTAACCCAGCCTCCACCGCCTAACAGCATATTTAGCTGTGAACTCATCAATCCACCGGTGTGTATAGCGTCCCATGATCCAATCATCTTCCAAAAAAACTCCACCTCTGAACACATGAAACTTTTGGGGGACATTCTAGATCTAATCCAGAACAGTCCTGGATTGGAATTTTGATATAAAATGTGATGAGCCTGTAGTCTGGTGTCTTTGCTTAAAAATTCTCTGCCTGTGGAACATTTTCTTCTCTTCTTTTTGTGCAAGTAGCTCTTGTTCATCAAAAAAACCCTTAATTGAAATAATTCACATATGTAAACTTATCAGTTTAAGTGTGTGCCTGGAGGCTTTTTTTGGGGTCTCTAAGAGTTGTACAACCATCACTCTAATTTAGAATATTTTCATCATCCCCCAAAGAAACTTTTACCCAGTAGCAATCTATGTTTGATATATCTATAAATAGATACATGATTTCTCTATAGATTTGCCCATATTAATTGAATTATACAATATATGCCCTTTTGTAACTCACTTTTTTTCACTGAGCAGAATATTTTCAATGCATTTCCAAGTTTTAACATGTATCAGAACTTCATTTTATTGCCAAATAATATTCCACTGTGTGAATATATCACATTTATCCACTAATCAGCTGATGGACATTTGATCTGTATCTGCCTCTTGGCTGTCATGAATGACACTGCTGCAAATGTTTGTGTTTATGTTTTCATGTAGACATGTTTTTTTTCCTGAGTATATATCTAGGGCTGAAATTGCCGGATCAGATGAGATCTTTGACTAGCTAGCTGAGAAATTTCTAGACTGTCTGTCAAAACATCTGCACCATTCCCGATAGCAGTGAATGAGATTCCCAAATATTCTACACTTACGCCACTGCAAACTATTACTGGTACATGTTAGCTGTCCTAATGAATGTGGTTTTGATTTGCATTTCCCTTAAGAACTAAGGAAATGATTAACGAAACATTTTCTAATTGGATTATATATATATGTACATTCTTTACATGGTGTGAGGAAAGGTCAAACATGCATTCTTCTTTGTGTTGTGCAAACACCATTTGTTGTGAAGATTATTTATTGTATTGTCTTAGCACCTTTGTCTAAAATCAGTTGACCATCATTGTGTGCTCTTATTTCTGGACTCTTTTATTCCATTAAACTGTATGTCTGTCTTTGTACCGATAACATAACATTTTGATTACTATAACTTACTAACATAAAATTTGAAATTGGAGATGTAAGTCCTCCAAGTTTTCTTATGCTTCAAGATTGTTATGGATAATTTGGGTCACTTGCACAACTACATGAATTTTAGGATCAGTTGTTAATTTCTGCAATGAAGCCAGTTGGGATTTGTACAGAGATTGTGTTTAGTTTATAGGTCAATTTGGAGAATATTGCTATGTTACCAATCTTAAGTCTTCTGATTTATGGACATGGGATATCTTTCTATATACTTAAGTCTAAATTTCTTCCTGTAGTGTTTGTAGTTTTCAGAGTTTAAATGTTGTACTTTGTTTATTAAATTTGTTCATAAGTATTTTTGGTATTCCTATAAGTGGAGTTGTTTTCTTAATTTCATGTTTGTTTTGCTTATTGCTGTCGTATAGAAATAACAATTGACCTTTGTATGTCGATCTTGTATTCTGTATTCCTGCTGAACGCCTTCATTAATTCTAGTAGCATTTGAGTGGATTTTATCGAATTTTTATTTACATGATTATGTCCTTTATGAACACAGATAATTTTACCTCTCTTTTCCAGTATGGAGGACTTTCATTTCACTTTATTGCCCTAGAATCTCTATCTAGTACAATGTTTACTAGAAATGGAGAGTGCGAACATTCTTGTCTTTTTTCTAATCTTAGATGAAAAGTGTGCAGTCTTTCAGCACTAATTATGCTTTTAGTTCTGAGTTTTTTTTTTTTTTAGATGTCTTTTATCAGGTTTAGGAAGTTCCTTTTTTTTTTTTATTGGTGCTGGGGATCGAACTCAGGGCCTTGTGCTTGCTAGGCAAGCACTCTAACCACTGAGCTAAATCCCCAGCCCCCCCAGGAAGTTCCTTTTTAACTCCTAACTTGAGCACTTTTTTTTAACCGCAGAAGCACATCGACTTTTGTCAATACCTTTTCTTACTGAGATAATCGTATGGGTTTTATTTTATTGATGTGGTATACTGCATTTATTGATTTTTGGATATCAAGTAACCTTGCATTCATGGGCTAAGTCC
>PVJO010000719.1:0-118932 GCA_004026905.1 Hystrix cristata
CTGCTGCTCCTGAGCGCCGAGGCCGCGTCCGGGCAGCAGGCCGAGGTCAGGGAGCACCGTCTCAGCCTGCAGAGAAGCGCGGGTCACAGAAAGCAAGGGCGCTGCACCCGCTTCTTCCTAAAATGGCTTTACCAGAATCTAATAACCAAAGGCCGTGCCATTCGCCGGCTGCCAGAACACAGCGTCTCCTGCAAGCTCAGGGGGAGGCCAGTGCCCTCTACAACCTCGGTGGGCGCAAACACCACCACAGCAATCGGAGGGTATTTTTGTCACCCCAGAGGAAGACCCCAGGCCCTTCAGATGTCACTCCCTCCTTCTTACTCTTCCCCGCAGTTCCCAGTTCTGGTGAAACCGCAAATCTGCTTTCTCTATGACTTTCCTTCTTCTGGACATGTCCTGAGATGGGGATCATCCAGTATGTGGCCTTGGTGCTTGGCATCTTTCACTTAGTATTTTCAAGGTTCCTCCATGTTTTAGCATGAACCAGCACTCCCTTCCTTTTTATGGCTGCATAGTATTCCACTGCAGAGAGGCACTTTATTCCTTCATTGGTTTTCAGACACACGGGTTTTCTCTTCTTTAGTCTTATGAATAATGCTGTGTGAACACGTGTGCAGATTTTCATGCGGATGTAGGGTTTTATTTTCTTGTGTATATGCCTAGCAGTAAGTCTGAGGACTAATATGCTGAATCTGTATTTCACTATTTAAGAACAGCCAAGCCCATTTTCTGAAGTGCCAGAGGCACCCTTTTCTGCTTCTTCTGGGGAAGCTCAAAGCATCAGTGGTTCTGGGGGTATTCTGTGCCACTTTGAGCACCTGGGAAGCATTTTTGGAAATTTCCCAAGTGTTAGGCACCACATCAGGCACAGGAATCCCACAGATGTGGCCTCTGCCAGGGAGCTCGTGAGTGTGAACCAACCAGCAAGGCAGACAGGACAGCTGCACCTGTGCGTGGCGAAGGCTCCATGCTCTCCATCCTCCTCTCACCAGGCGCCCGCAGCCAAGCTCTCACCTCAGGGATCTGGGCGCCATGCCAGGCCACAGCAAGGAGGAGAGAAATGACAGGCGACCAGGGGATGGAGGGCCAAGAGGTGGCCGGGTTTCAGTGGTGTGGACATCGTTTGCAGGCTGGCAGCCCCTCCGCCTCTGCAGGGTCTGGCCCCTCTCTTGGTGGATGACCAGGGCTGATGAGCCTTCTCTGTGCTCCCCAGCAGCAGACACAGGCACGGGACCCAGATGCTGACACCTGGAGACTCTGGGAGACTTTTCTTCTTGAAGACGCATTGTCATCCTTGGGCTGGAACTTTCCATCCTCCTGCCTCAGCCTCCCAGAGTGCTGGGGTTACAGTTGTGTACCACCACATGTGGCTTCTTATTTAATTTTGCAGTGAACTTCCTTCTGTGACAGCCACCACTGAAGACCCAGCCTCGAGAAGACCTGACACCGTGGGGAGGAAGGCAGCACGGTCTGCCTCCAGCATCCGGTTCTCTGTGACAAGCCGACATCCCTCCGACTGTGATGTCCCACAGTGACATGGGGCGCACCCCAGCACCTTGGGGCCATGGTCTGAGAACCCGCTGCCTGCTGACCTGCCTCTGAGGTGGAAGTGACAACACCCTTCTTCCTAATTGTGGCTCTCCAGCATGAGCATGAGCCTGCCACGCGGCCCGTGTGTCACACCTGTGCTGCAGAATCACACATACAACAGGTGTGCACGCCCTCCCGCCCCGAGCCACGGGAGAAGGCATTTGGGGACTTACACCAGCCTCCTGAGGGGGCACGCCGCGTGCTCCAAGGCTGCCCAGATGTGCCTCGCCCCCTCGTCCTTCAGGGCGTTGCCTGCCAGGCTCAGGTGGGTGAGCGTCTCGCTGTTCCTGAGGCAGAAGGCCAGGCCTTGGCAGGACAGCTCAGTGAGCCCGCAGCTGTCCAGCCTGGGGGGACAGAGATGCTGGGTGAGGGGGCAGATACGGATTGGGCGTGGTGGTGCACTCAGGTAACCCCAGCACTCTGGGAGGCTGAGGCAGGGGGAATGCAAGTTCCAGCCCAGCCTGAGCCATTTAGCAACTCCAGGAGAACCTGTCTCAAACACAAAAAAGGGCTGATGATATCACTCGGCAATTCCCAACACCAGCGCCCCCCACCAACCAAATGAACAAACCAACCCCACACCCCCCCCACCATGAAATAGCAGATAGAGAGATGGCCCAGGACGGGGCAAAGTCACAGAAGCTGGACACGTGGACAGAGGTGCCACAGGAGCAGGCCGCAGCTTAGAGAGGCAAAGGCGGAAGGTAAGATTGTGGAGAGTGTTCACCAGGAATGAGAGCAGCTCAGAGGAAAATGGCCAGGCCTGGCTGCCAGTGAAGCAGAGCGGAAAGCCTGCAGACCAACTCCCACCGCGAGGAGCTGGAGGACCTCTCAGATGCGCCTGCAGACTGACTCCCACCGCGAGGAGCTGGAGGACCTCTCAGATGCGTCGGGGTGGATGGAGATGGGGCTGAGCCTGGTAAACTGAGGGCGGGCGTGCCCCACAGCTCAGCCATCACAAGCGGGGTACCCATCACAGCATGTGTGCGTGTGCATGTGTTCGTGTGTAGCCGTGTAAGAACCAGCAGCAGCACAAGCCCCAGCTTGCAGGTCAGTGAATTCACCGACATTCACACGAACACCATCTCCCGGCAGCGAGGACAAACTGATCGCAGAAACACTGGACATAAATGCACACGAAAATACTGATCGCAAGGGAGAACACACCGTGGATGACGCCATTCCCATAAAATTCAAGAGCAGTGTAGAGCTGTGTGAGTCCCAGTTTAAGGATAAATGTGTGGTGAGACCATCGATAAAACTAGTCTATTGACTCAACTCAAGACAGGCATCGTGCGTGTGTGCCCATGTGCGGACGGTTTCTCCCCTCCCTCCCCGTCAGCCAGCCAGCTGGCCCCCCACACGATCCCTTCAACCCTGAGGCCGCACACCAGCCCAGCACTCCCAGCGACTCACGCCAGCCTCCTGAGTGGCCCCAGCACGAAGCCCGCCTCAGACAGCTCCAGGCGGCCCCCTCTCAGCAGCAGGGTCTGAAGGTGTGCGTTGCCTTGAAGCTCACGGGCCAGGAGGATCCATTCTCCAGCGGGGATCACACAGGACTCCAGCCTGGGGGGGACACAGGACGCATGCACCTGAGCCCAAGCTCCAGGGCACACAGCACCGCGCACCCTGCTCTCCACAGGGGAGGGACCTCCGGTGTTCCCGACTCCCCCAGGCACAAGCCTGTGCCAGGCCAGCCCCTTACGCCCCGTCGTCAGCAGGGTCCGGCACACACTCAGCCATCAATGCTGGACAGGACGCCCCGGCTGGGACCCAGGTCTACACTCGGCTCTCAGAACACAGCTTCCTGTGCACTTATTTGCCAAACGAGCTCCAGGTGCAGAGCCGAGACACAGCCCCGGGGGCTCCTCCCACGTCCCCAGCTCCTCCAGGTCAGGCAGGCTTTGCTGAGCGCCGCACCACACAGCGGCCTCTGGGCCCCGCGGTGTGGCCTCCAGGCTCCAGCTTCACTCTGCCCTGCCAGGGAAGGCCTGGCCCAGGCCGGCTGCTGGGTGGGTGCTGGGCACTCTGGCCCTGGCTGGGTTGAAGCTGCTGGTGGAGGTCGCCAAGCAAGGGGGCTGCAGGTGGACTGTGATGGGGTCACTGCAGCTGTCACAGCAGGTCCCAGGAGGTACAGCGGCTGGGAGCAGGCAGGACCTCTCCTCCGGGAGCTCACAGCCAAGACCAGGACACAGATGCTAAAGACCGACGAAAATGCACAGGTCCTGCTCCAGGGATGCAGCAAGCCGGAGAGAGAGGAAATTGTTAAGAATATGTGCAGCCCTAGCTATGCAGCATGGAGCTCAGCCCAGGTGCCTACCAGCAGACAGTGGCTAAAGTGTGCTATATAGTCAGCAGAGTATTACTCAGCCATGAAAAAGGATGAATTTGAGCCATTTGTAGGAAAATGAATGGATCTTGAGACCATAATGTTAAGTGAGTAAGTCTGCACAGAAGGTTAAATATGGCATGGTTTCTCTTAGATGAGAAACCCAAATTATAAATAATTTAAAGAGCAAAATAAAAGGTGATAGAAAATAGAGAGGTAGACTTTGTGGTGATGAGAAGGGGATAAGGAGGGAGAAGGCTGCGGAGATTAAGAATCGCCAAGGCAGGATATATATGCACCAGTTCCCCAAAAGGAAGGTAATTACGTACTGCAAACATATACCTGTCTTAGTTATTTTTCTCCCATTCCTGGGACAAAACACCTGACACCCAAAGTTAAGGGAAGAAAGGTTTATTTGGCTCACAGTTTGTGGAGGTTTCAGTCCATAACCAGCTGGGTCTAAAGCAGGGTGGATAGCGGACAGGCAGAAGACAGCAAGGCAAGCAAGGGTGCAAGCAAGAGGGGTAGGCAAGCGTCTTTCTGTCCCGTATGTCTCATCCAGGCTAACCTGGCTTTAGGGTGGGCAGCACTCCCACCCTTAATCCTAATACCCTTAATCCCAGCATCACATCCTTGATCCCAGCAGAGCTGTGCCAAACCCATCAGTGGACTAACCTAATAATCACACACTCTCGATCCAGCCTCACCTATGACCACATGAGGCTTTGGGGGGACATCTAGACACAAATCATAATAATACCAATAAAAAAATAACCGTGTTCTCCGCTCAGCCTCCTTTGCTGTGCAATCCTGTGTTGGTTACCTAACCTCTCTGAGCATAAATTTCAGGTTTTGGGATGTGTGTGAGAGTCCATCTGCATCCTCCCGGGGCCGAGGGATGCCCAGCACTGTGCTTGTCACCCGGCAGGAGCTCGGGAGGTGGGCAGTGGACACTGATGACGGGGAGAGAGGAGAGACAGAGCAGCCCTGTGGCCCCAAGTGCCTTGCACCCAGGGAGGGGCCAGCAGCCTCAGACCCAGAAGCCCCCAGGTGGGGCGCAGTGAGCCCGGCCAGCTCCAGACCAGTCTCACTGCCTCTCGCCTGGTGCGGTTTGTGCCCCTGTGATGCGGGGACAGCTGCGTGGTGCGCAGCAAGCATTAGGGCATCAAGCAGGTGTCGTAAGGAGAAAATGCCCTACATCATGCGTAGACCTGAGACTGAAATTTAGCCTTGAGCCCTTACCATCCTTGTGGGCGGAAGCCTGGTGAGCCGTGCGCAAACCACTCAGGACACAGAGCTTGCACGTGAGGACACAACACTGGGCCAGGGCCATGAGGTCCATCCGCCCAGCACCCCAGACTGGCCCTTCCCACACAGGACGGTCCCTCGGGGCACCTGTGTGCCCACTGATGGAGGAGGGAGAAAGAGAATGTGGTACAGGCACATTCTTCCTTCTTACGTGCTTGTCAGCCGTAAGAAGGAAGGAAATACTACTTCTCTGGGAGGCTGAGGCAGGAGGCCTCCCAAGTTAAGCCCAGCCTGAGCAGCTTAGCAACTTAGTAAGACCCCTGTCTCAAAACTTAAAAATGGGCCAGGGTCATAGCTCAGTGCAAAGGCCCTGCATTCCATACCTGGCACCACAGAAAGAAAGAAAGAAACAATGAAAAGAAAAAAAGAAATTCCATCATTTGTAACAACGTGGATGAACCTAGAGGGCCTCATGCTGAGTGAGCACAGCCCAGCACAGGAAGCGAAATCTCACAGCAGTCAGGAGAACAGCAGTCGCCTGAGGCCAGGAAGGAAGAAGGGACAGGAGAGGTTGGGACTGCCGTGGAAACAGTGCAACAGGAGGACGACACTCTAGTGCTCACAGCACGGAAAGTGACCATGGTTAAGGATATCACTGGGCATGGTGGCACACGCCTCTAATCCCAGCACTCAGGAGGCTGAGGCAGGAGGGTCGCTGCATGTTTGAGGCCAGCCTGGGTTACACAGTGAGACCTTGTCTCAAAACAAAACAAAATGAATATTGAATTGTTTCCCTGGTGGCCAGCGATGTATTTATTGGCCGTTTGTACTTCCGACAAGTGTCTATTCATGTTGGATGCCCATTTTTGATTGGGTCTTTTATTTCAGGGGTCCAATTCTTCTGAGTTCTTTATATATTCTAGATACTAGTACTCTGTGCGAGGAATAGCTGGTAAAAATTTCTTTTTCAGTTCTATAGGTTGTCCCTTTACTCCGTTGGTTGTTTCTTTTACTGAGCAGAACCTTGTTTATTTAATATGATTCTATTTGTTGATTATTGATATTTCCTGTGCAACTGGGGTTCTGTTCAGAAAGTCCTTGCTTATGCCTATGACTTTAAGAGTTTTACGTATTTTGTCTTCTGGCAGGCTAAAGTCTTCTTTCCATTTTTATATTTAGCTCTTTGATCCATTTGGATTCTAGTTTACTGCAGGGGGAGAGATAGAGATCTAGGCTTGATCTGCAAGTGGAGAGCCAGTTTTCCCAGAACCACATATGAAAGAGGCTGTTTTTCCTCCAGCATCTGATTTTGGCCTCTTTACCAAAGATCAGATTGTTGAATGTGTTTATAGTCAATTCTGCGTCGTCTCTTCTGTTGCGTCCCTCCTCACACCTGTTTTTCTGCAGTACCATGCAGCTTTTTTTTTTAATCACTGCAGTTTTGTAATAGGTGACCATTAGAGAAATGCAAATTAAGACCACACTGAGATTCTGTCTTATCCCAGAAAGAATGTCCATCTTCAAGAAATCAAATAAATAACAAATGCTGGTGAGGCTGTGGGGGAAAAGGAACCTTTTTATACTGTTGGGACTATAAACTGGTACAGCCTCTGTGCAAATCAATATGGAGATTTCTCAAAAAAAAAACATTAAATCTACAAATTCCACTTGACCCAGTTATTTTCCTACTAGGTATCTTCCCAAGAGAGTTAAAGACATCATATTACAGTGACACGTGCACTCCATGTTTATACAAGACAACTCACAATAGCTGAATCTTGGAAGCAGCCTGTGTGTCCATCAGCAGGCGAATGGATAAAGAAAAGGTGGTATTTACATACCATGGAGCTCTACTCTGCCATAAAGGAAGATAAACTTGAGTCATTTGTAAGAAAACGGGCACACCTCGAGACCAGAATGTTAAGTCAAATAAACCAGGGACCTAAGCTTAAATATCACTTAGTTTTCCTTATATGAGAAACCCAAAGTATAAATAAAGAGCCAAATGAAAGACAGATGTTAAGTCACAGGGAGATAGAACTTTCTCACAGGGGAACGGATCAAGAGATGGAGCGTGGGGGAGGGGAGGGCACGAGGAAGGAAGGAAGACAGTTCCGTGCGTGCTCCAGCACCGCACTGTGCGGGAGAAGGCAGCACCCCTTCGGGCAGGTGGCCCACAGTGTTTCTGAGAGATGAAGACCTGACTTAGCAAAGTAGGATTTAACTCCGCCTTGACTGGGTGGCGCCTCTTCAGAAAAATACAAATTTATTTTCGAGAAACGGAACTTAGCTCATCAGGCAACCCTGCTTCGTTCCTTTCCGCCCAGCCACCCTCCCTGTGGCCCCCGAGCCCAGTGCCCCGCGTGGACCCCACAGGCCCGGCCGGCCGACTCCTGGGCCCCAGTCCTGGGGGTGCGGCACGCGAGGCAAAGAGACCCTCACTTCACGTTTTCCTGCTTGTCTTGGCTTCACCATGGTCTCCTCTGACCTAACACGCACACAGAGAATGTGAACTTCATGAACCAATAAAAATAAATTTAAGGAAATAATATTGTTCATTTCAGCATAGGCAGAAGACGACATTTTGAGATGCACACACAGAAAGCAATAATAAAGATGTGCACCGACCGCTGGATCCCCACGCATGCGAATGCTGACTAAGACGTCGCAGCACAGCCCGGGGATGAGCAGAGTGCGCACAGTGAGGGGGGCCGTGTACTCACGACAGGCTGCGCAGGTGACACTGAGGGTGCCTCAGGGCGGCGGCCAGCAGCGCCACGAATGGGGGTGCCACGGTCATGTCTGTCATCGTCAGGGCCTCCAGGCCCTCGCTGGAGCCGAACATGGAGCAGATGTCTCCCCACCAGGAGCGGCGCCTGTCCCTCGCTGTCAGCCTGTGTGACAGAGGAGGGGCAGGGAGCGTCAGACAGGGACTCAGACGAGCCCGGCCCGCGGAGGCTGGGTTTCCCCCGGTGAGAGCATCGGGTGCTCACTGGCGTCTGTGCTTCTTCCCCTGACAGGCATCGGCTCATTCCTGGGGCCCGTTTTTTACATTTTAAAAAAATGCAAATTCAAACAACACTGAGATTCCATGTATCCCAAAAAGAATGGTTATCACCAAGAAATCAAATAATAACAAATGCTGGAGAGGCTATGGGGAAAAGGAAACATTCTCTATTGCTCGTGGAACGTACTAGCACAGCCAGTATGGAAATCAGTGTGGCAATTCCTCAAAGAACTAAAACTAGAAATTCTATTTGATCCAGCTATAGGGCAAGGGATTTAGCTCAGTGGTTAGAATGCTTGCCTGGGAAGCTCAAGGCCCTGAGTTCGATCCCTAGCACCAAAAAAAAAAAAAAAAAAAAAAAAAAAAAAAAAAAAAAAAGAAAAGAAAAATCAACCCAGCTATTCCCCCTCTAGATATCTTCCTGAAAGAGTTAAAGACATCATATCACAGTGATCCACTCATAACCATGTTTATAGCAGCACAACTCACAATAGCTAAATTTTGGAAGCAACCTATAGGTCCATCAATAGATGAAAACAGATGAATGGATAAAGAAAATGTGGTACTTGCACACCATGGAGTACTACTCTGCCATAAAGAAGGGTAAATTGGAGTCACTTGTAGGAAAATGGAGGCACCTTGAGATCATAATGCTCAATGAAATAAATTAGACACTGAAGTTTAAATATCACTTGGTTTTTCTTTTCTGAGAAATCCAAAGTATAAATAATTTAAAGAGCAAAATAAGACAGTAGGAAGGAGGGAGGTAGAGTTAATGGAGTTGGGAAGGGGATCTGACGCTGCAGGAGGTGGGAGGGGACAGAAGGAAAGGGAAAGGGGATGAAAAATAATAAAGATGTGACACACAGAAAGCAGGGGTGACATGCCCTGGAGACCGCAGGCAGGACAGGAGAGGAGGTGTGCTCACCCAGCCAGTGCAAGGCTGTCCCCGGGCCTGGACTGCAGTGCCTTCCCGAGGGTCGCCGAGGCGGTCAGCCCCATCTGCTTCAGATGCCGGCAGTGCTTCAGGCAGAAGGCGTAGGCCTGAAGGTCCTGGTCGCTGTCCAGCATCAGAGTGGCCTTGCGCAGGCCTCTTAGGGCCCGGCTCACGAAGGCCTCCTCCCCGGCCTCGGACAGGCAGTGGAACAGCTGCTGGAGCCCCCTGCTCGGGAGGGGCGAGGGGCCCTGGTACAGCTTGGCCAGGACTTTGAGCACCTTGACTCTGTTCCCCAAGGTCACCTTGTGTTGGAAGGCGTGCTCCACCTCAGAGACACAAGCTGAGTTTAAAAGGCCGAACAAGAAAAGCCCCATGCAGGCCAAAAAGTGCCAGCCATCCGCAGGACCGGACAGCAGGCTCTGGATGTCCACACTGGCCAGCACATGATAATTCTTCAGTCGTTGTGGGAAAAAGAGCACATAATAGAAGGCAGCAAACAATTCCTGGAAGATGAAGAGGACGAAGACATAGTGGTCATCCTGACCGTCAACCCTCCGGAGAATATTGGCGCTGAGAAGGGCGGTGAGGCTGGTCTCGTCCATCCTGGCCCTTGCCAGGTCTGCCCTGTTGAACACATACTTCATGTCCCACATGCCGCGGGCCGCCAGGTGACACAGACTCTCCAGCGGCCCGGGGGCCGTCCGGCTGGGAAGACCCTTAGCCATGTCTGGGAACAAGGTGGAGAGGCACAGGGCGAGCACGGAGGTGGCGTTGGGACATGTCTGTGTGAAAGTCCGTCTCTGTGTCCCCTGCAGGCTCAGACCGCAGCAGGCCAGCCAGCACACCACCGGCACCTGGCACAGGGACAAGAGGGCCGTGCTCTCCGTGGCGAAGCTCACGGCCTCTTCACCCTTCTTCGTGTGGCCAAAATATGTCCTGAAATACTCGATTGTTTCAGCCCTATCAAACCCCGTGAGGGAGACCACAGAGGGACACCTGAGCAGGTGGCTCACGGCGCGCCAGGAGGCCGGCCTCACCGCGACCAGCAGCGAGGCCCCCGGCAGCATGGTCTTGCTCAGCAGACTGCTCAGCAGAGCGGGGCCCGGCAATGGCTTCTTCCAGTCTCCACTTAGGGCATCCGGCTCCTGCAGGAGGGTGGGTGTGAGCTCCTCGAAGCCATCGAAGAGCAGCAGGAGCTGGTCTGGCTTGGACAAGATCTTGGACACGAGAGCTGGAGACCCGGGCAGCTGGCGCTCGATCAGCTCCAAGCAGCTCTGCTTTGGCACCTGGATCACTTCTTGGCAGCGGATGTAGAAAGCATACCAGGTCTTGTGGGGGTAGAAAGTGCCCCGGGCCCAGGCCAGCATCACCTGCTTGGCCAGGGTTGTTTTCCCGATGCCTGGGGTTCCCTGGATGACCACCGTCATGGGCGGCGCGCACTGGGGCTTCCTGGGTAGGAACAGGCTTGGCAAGAGACGCTGGTGCTCGCGAGCCTCCCGGTACAAGAAGTCCACCTGGTTTCCAGGCCACACTGTCTTGTCCCACACTGGGGAATACTTCTCTGTCACTCGCAGTTTGTACGCCCTTATTTGATCTAGATTCGTGACACAGGAGAAAGAACAATTGGTGAGAACTGAGAGAAAAACAAGAAAACGAGTCTTGATGTCCCCTTGGTCCCTGGAACGCAAGTCTGCTTTTATCAGCAGACACAGAAGCACCCGGGCTGGACTGCCCACATCACACGGTCTGGAAGTGTCACACGATTGACCTCAGCCACGCGGAGCGGACGCCCTCACTCCCGCCCATGGCCCGCAGTCCCCGCCGCCACACACCAGACTCTTCCTTCTCCAAGTTCATTCGTGCTTCTCCCGGACTTGTGTCCTTGGGCCCCAAGCTTGGCAGGATGCCTGGAACACAGAAGAAAGGGCTGTCCCACAGGGACGGGGCGGCGAGGGCAGCCTGGGGCCTGGGGGCCCTCAGGACAGCTACAGGTGTGTCACTGGGGCTGCTGTGTCCTCCCGTTGGACCAGGAACTGGCCCCTGCAAATCTTTAAACTTTGCACAGCTGGCATCAGCATAGCTGTCCCAGCTCCTTCTGTGGTTTTCAGATGTAGCGATGGACAGTGTACATGATAGTGTCGCACGGCCCTGTCACCAAGTGTCATCGGAGCCAGTTTATCCAAGTGCACCGCGTGACGTACAAGAGTGACAAAATCAGCTGACCGCACAGCTCTTGAATGCGTGTCAGGTGGCCAGACACCCAGTTCGCACCCCATTCAGACGCTGGACCATCACTCACCCGCGAGCTCCTCCTGCACCAGGAGACACATTTTCTTCTGGTCCATCTTGGTAAAGATGTCGTGAGCCACGTCCCAAGCTCGCCGGCCAGGGAAGCGCTCTACCAAGAGGTGAACCACTTCCGCCCAGCTGGCCGCGCTCAGCTGGTCCCGGGTGACGGGCGCGGGCCTGAGCTTCTCCACCAGCAGCTGCCCGAACGCTCGTAGCTCCTGCTCACTCAGGTCGGCCATGTACAGCATGAGCCCGCAGTCCCAGGGGGTGGTGGGGGAGCAGGAGGGTGTCCGGGGCGGCAGAGTGGGAGCCAGGCTGGAGGCGGAGGGCGCAGGGAGGGGAGGAAGCGACTCTGGGCTCCCCTCGCTCATCTTCTCACCTCAGCACCAGCGACAAAGACGGCTGCTCAGGAGAGACTGCAGATGAGACCTGCGGGGGCACCAAAGAGAGCGAGCTATCTGTGGTGGCACATGCCCGCAATCCCGGTGCTCTAGGACCATGAGGCAGAGAGATTGCAAGTTTGAGCCCAGGCTAGGTAAAGCAGCAATTTAAGAGATCCTGTCTCCGTATAAATTTTTTTTAAAGGGCTGGGAATGTAGCTCAGTGCAAAGGCCCTGGGCTCAATCCCCAGTGCCACAAAAACAAACGAACACACAACCCATGAGAGAAGATTCATTTAATCCACACTTGGCAGAGTACACTGTGCATCTGCCACTCTTTTCCTCGAAGCGTCACGGAACATTGAATGTTCAGACTCGTATCCACTTTACAATCTTTATTTCCTGTGCTCCATCCCGAGGAAGAGGTAAGCAATACACCAGTGCCTTTATGAGAGTTTAAACAATGAATAAAATTCAGAAGCATGTAAAATAATTAATCTAAAATCTAGAAACTGTGTGGCCCGGTAGAAAGCCTCATTTGGACTAAAATTAATCTCCAACTGAATAAAAATTTTATTCCTGACATCACAGGTATATTTTTGTCCCCCCAACTCCATTCCATAGTAACTTCTTATTCAACAACTTCCCCCCATAACTTTTTCATTTTATTACATATATATTTTTGGAGATGGGGTCTCACTGTGTAGCTCAAGCTGGACTGGAACTCACTGTGTAGTCCAGGCTGGCCTTGAACTTGTGGCAGTCCTCCTGCCTCAGCCTCCCAAATGCCAGGATTACAGATGTGCACTGCCACACCCGGTGCCCACTCATAACTTCTTATTTGACACCCAAATCTCTAGATAAACGTGTGGGGGGGTATACTGGGGACAGAACCCAGGGCCTGTGTCTTGAGCTATATGCTCAGCCCATTTATTTATTTTTTTATTTTTAAATTTTTGAGACAGAGTCTTGCTAAGTTGCCCAGGCTGGGCTTGAACTTGTGGCAGTCCTCCTGCTGCAGCCTCCCAGAGTGCTGGGGTGATAGGGGTGCACCTCCACACCTGGCTAAACTTCTTCAATGTTGTTTTCCTTTGGGTCCAGATAGCTGGGCTTGGTCCTATGACAAAGGTGCTCGCGCTCCTCCCACCAGTGGGTGGCGCTGCCTGCAGGACTATAACCCAGCCACAGGAAGGTGTCTGTCTCCACTCATTGCACAAGCATGGCTGGTCATACCTGAGCCAAGCTGTGCTGGGGTTTCACGAAATTCAGAAGCAGAGGACTCAGGGCAAAGGAAGGTGTTGGCTCCAAATCGTCTTGCTTCCTTTTGTTCACTGAGGGTAGGGGAATGGGAATATCAGCAGGAAGACCTCTTTGAGGGGCTTTTAATGACATCCCCAGTGGGGCTGTGCATGGGCCTGTGACCCAGAGGTTCTGCTTCTGGGACACCCTAGACACACATGTGCACACGAGGTGACAGGTGGATAAGCCAGCCTGTCTTGGTCCCTTCAGGCTGCTACAAGTTGCCAGAAGCCAGGTGGATGGTATACAGCAGAAATTTGTGTTTCACAGCCCTGGAGGCTGGAAAGCCCAAGACCAAGCTCTGAGAGCACGAGTGTCTGGGGAGACCCCACTCCCTTGCTCATTGAGATCACCTTCCTGCTGTGTCCTCACAGGGTGGACAGAACAAGGGTTCACGGCAGGCTCTCGCAAGGTCACTAATCCCAGCCGTGGAGTTCTGTCCCTGTGATTTAACCACCTCCCAAAGGCCCCACCTCCAAATGCCACATCCCCTCGGATGTTAGGGTTTCAACAGGAATTTTGGGATGACGCGAACATTGTCCCACAACACATTTGCTCATTCAAATGTCCAAATGTCAAAAAAGTGCCAAGCCTGATGCTCACCTACATTGAAAGGGTCACTTGCAGGGAGATGGCATTAACCCGACATTGCTCTACCCTGGCTGCTTCCTCCTTAAGCCTTGCTCTTTCTCCTGCAAGTCTCGGCTGTTTTAATTTTCCCGACCACACCTGCCAGTGGCTGCTCTGGGCCTCTGAGCAGCAGACGTGACAATGCCCACTCTGGTCTTGGGGTTTTTCTAGACCCATCAGTTTCTGGACTCCCCAAGCTGAAGGAAGGCTTAGGAATGTAGGACTCCAGTCCAGACCGTGGGAAGCTGATTTTCAGAAGTCGGCAAGGATTTTGTCAGTGAGCGCTGGCGATTTTCAGAGCTTAATTTCTAACCTTTGCTTTGCATTTTCAATATGGACCAAACGGGCTTGGTGAACTCAAGTGTCTGTCATTGTAACTAAGAAAATAGGATGGTGAGGAAAACAATAGGAAAGAGGAAAAATATAGACCACTCACCCCTGAAGGGTATCAGGCTACCCAGCTCCTTCCTCTCAAGAACACCTCCCAAAGCAGAAAGTAAAGCACTCAGTGGCCACACTGCCAAACCCTTATAGGCTGCGGGAGGGAAGCAGGTGACGTCCGCCCTTCCCATTGGCTGGGGCTGGCTCATTAGCATTCTTCCCACTGCAGGTTTGAGAGCTCTCCACATCCTGGCCTCAGAGTTAATGGGCTGCAAGGCTGACCTCACAGGTGCTTCTGCTCTGTGAAGCACTCCACCTCCACCTCCCAAGTCTGAGAACACAGCAGCAGGAAGTTTCCTGTAGAGAACTCCCCAGACTCCTAGAGATCGACCCCCGTGGCCAGAGCAAATGTGCCGACTCCCACTGAGAACCATCTGTGGCCATTCCCGGGGATCTTGTCAGCATTTGTGTGGAGCGAGAAGGGGACTCAGTATCTCCAGCTTCCAGTCTGGGTCCCACACTCCCCAGGCCCTGTCAAAGCAAGACTTGGAGACAGGGCTTGTGGGAGAGGGGAACCTTGGCAGCAGAGACTGCTGGGAAGGACCAGCCTGCCCAGATTAAACACACCACACAAGTCTCAGGTGTAGATTACCAACCTTCTCATGTGTGCACTGCCTCCTGAGGGAACAGCGGCAGTCTTTCTGTAGGATGTTTATATTCACAAATGTTGCAATGATACATCTTAGAAGCCAGCAGAGTGAAAATCAAAGTTAAAGCAGTTTTTGTTAGGTTTATGGGACACAGTCAAGGTTTTATTATTGGGGGAACCACAATCAACAGCTAGCCCTGCCATTTGGGGTTTACTTCAGCGGATATGATCTTTTTCGAATGAGATATGTGAAATGCCCCAAGACTCTGCTTTTCCTTCTACCCTACTAGTTTGCAAGGTGCAGCCCCTGGACCAGCAGAATTAGCACCACCTGTGGACTTGCGAAAATTGCAAACTCTCAGCTTCCCTTCAAAGCTGCTGATCCAAAGCGCTGATGATGAAATGGAGAAGCCCACAGGAAGGACTCTAGCACCTGAGTGCACGACTGCCGGCATCCTGGCTGCGATGTCCACGCTGACTTCTGCACGACCTTCCCGGGGCCCTGGCTGCTGTGTGCACGAGGCCACTCTGTGTGGTATCTTCCACTGTGCGTGACGCAGGCTCTCAAATAAGCTCAACGAGGAATGAGCGATACACCCCTGTCTCAGCCCTCACAGCAGAGGTGGCGGAATCAGGCTGCGAGATGTCTCCTCGTGCCTGGGCCCTAACACACCTGGCCAGTCCCTCTGCCTGTCAGGCCATGTGATCACCTGGAGAACACGGGGTGGGACAGGAACCTGTCACTAGGAGGCCAGGACCTCACACCACAAGGAACCAGTGACGCCTCTCGGTTCTCTGTGCCTTGATGAAAGATTTCAGACAAGACCAGGAAGCTGCCCAGAGTACAGGCTGCTCCTGGATGGACTTTTAGAGCTACAGAGAGAGAGAGAGAGAGAGAGAGAGAGAGAGAGAGAGAATACACCTTCAGTGTGAAGGTGGGCAAGTGCCAAGACGGCAGGCTCAGACTACGTTTCTATGAGTAAATGGGTCTTTTACAGTGAAGTGTTGTTTTACAAGGAAAACGGGCTGTGTCGACCAATTTCAAAGAAGGAGGGTGCCTGTTTACTCCTAGGTGGAAATGTCCATTTAGTCTGCTGTGTGCCCATGATTCCAACCCCTCACCTGGCCAGGACTTTCGTAGGCCCTGGACGTGTTGGCACACTCAGGAGGTTACATTCTCTCGGGCTACAGTTTGAAACCATGGGCATGTGTGGATTTATCTATAGCTAATTATTAAGAAGATGAAGGGAAAGTAATAAAACAAGTCACATCTTCTTTCCTTTTCCAGCAGTCCCAGCCACCTGTCTGCAGGCCGCTGTCTGCCCAAGAGGCCTGAAGTCCCTACCGCCCATTAGCTTGTCCCGAGTGCCCTCTGCTCCCCGGGGGCCTAAGCCACCACGCGGTGCCTTCGAGTTGCTCTCCCTGCATCCACTCTTGTTTCCATTCAGTCTACCCCACAGCTAGGCCTTGTCTGTCCCCTGAAGAGGACCCTCCTCTGGTTTCCAGGCCACCTGGAAGAAAGTCTACCTTTCTCTGTCCTGTCCTGCCTGCTCTGGCCCCTGGCCAGTCACACTGTTCATGGAGCAGGTGCATGCCCTCCTGGTGGCCCACTCTGTGTCGTGCACATAGCTGTGTGTTAGCCCTACAGCCACACGTCCTTCCCCTCCGGACACACCATTGTACACCATTGTGGGTTCAACCCCACAGAACAACATTTGATATGATGAGTTGTCCTACGATGCTGGCTTGGGTGTGCATCTTTCTGTGGTTTTTTCAGGATGGATTTCTGGAAGCAGGATTCCCAGGTCAAAGGATGAAAGGGAAATGTCATTTTTCTAGATATTGGCTCATGTCTCTACAGGGATGTGTCCTTCTGCAACCCCTTCAGCCACATATGACAGGGTTTGTTTCCACAGAGTGTATCTCCCCCCATCATATAATCAAGAAACGGGGCCTCTGTGCAATTTTAATTTGCATTTTTCTTACACATGAAGATTTAACACCTTCTCAGAAGACTAAGGGTTGTCAGTTCTTTGCTTATGAATTTCTATTAATTTTTCCATTCTGTTTTGTTGATTTCTCAATTTTTAGAAGATCTTTAAGTTTAGAGATATAAACTCTAATATAAGTTGCAAATACATTTCCTAGGTTGTCATTTCTCTTTTTACTTTGGTAATGTACCTCTTGATGCAGATGGCTTATACAACTTTTGTAATGTAATTTATCTTTTCCCTAATTGCTTTTGAATTCTGAATATTAGTGTTAAGAAAAATTTCCCCCTACTGGGTCGCAGAGGAATTCAAGTGTGTTTATTTCTAGTGTTTTGCTGGTTTTTATCTATGCATTTGCATCTCTGATCTGCTTCGGAAATTTTTTTTTTTTTTTGTATAGTGTAAGAAACAGACCTGCCACCATACCACTCATTAAAAATCCATTATCATCACATGCTGGAGATGCCACATTTATCACATTCTCATGTGTATTTAAATCTCTTTCTGGATTTCTCTTCTGTTCCTTTGCTCAGTCTGTCTGTGCACATGTCAACACTGTCTTCCAGCTGTGAAGGCTTTCTGGGGGTATTTTAATACCTGGCAGGGGTATTTTCTCCTTACTCCTCTTCTTCTGCAGGGTTTTCCCAGCTCTTCTTGTCTGTCAAGTTGAGCTTTAGAATCCATGTCTTGAGCTCCAAAAACAAAGACAAAACAACAACAAAAAAAAAAAAAAAACCAAAAACGAAAGAAAAAGGCAAAACCAAACCCTCTGTATGTAAAGCAGAGAGATGACAGGTTTGTGAGGGTGAGTCTCCCGTGCAGGCCCACAGCAAAGTTTTTCCCTGAGGCTGAAGTCTTGTAAGAATGTACTTCATAGGGAAGGATGGGAGAGGGGAGGGAGGAGGGGCTTAGGCTTATTGCCTGTACCAACTCCACACGAGGAATGTAAACATTATGGACTGCACACATGAGCTAATAAACTACAATTTAAAAAAAGGTACTTTAGCCAGGTGTGGTGGCACACATCTATAATCCCAGTATTTGAGAGGCTGAGGCAGGAGGATTGCTGTGAGTTCAAGACCAACCTGGGCTACACAGGTGAGCTCAAGGCCAGCCTGGATTAGAGTGAGACCTTGTCTCAAAAAAAAAAACCCCTAAAAAATGTACTTTATAGTTTTCCTTGTTTAGGTTTGGATATTTCTTGTTAAGAGTAAAAGTAAGCTGTTCATTTACTATGCTTTCCTCTGGTATGCAGGAGTCTTCTTTTCCATTGTTTATGGTCATTTTTCTTGCCTATTTGAAGTCTATTGATATTGCATGCTTTTTTTATCTTCTATAAATACTACTATGTCTTAATGCAGTTACCCCTTATGGTAATTTTTCCATAAATTGAGCTTTCCAGATCTGTAATCAAGTCATCTGCAGTTGGAGTTTAACCTGTTCGTGCCTAATTCTTACGCCTTTATATAATTGCTTTCTACTTGCTAATTTAAAATCATTGGCAGAAGTGTAAAATAGCTGTTACTTCCTCCAAGAGGGTGTTAAATAGTATGAAGTTAGGACTTTCACGGTCTTGCTCCTGACAGGAGAGAAAACCCTTGTTTGAGGACAGGATGGGCGAGTGAATTCGCTCTCTCCTGGAGCTGGAAGCGGATGTCCCTCCGGGCAGTGGCCTCGTGGTTTTCAGCGCTCACCTCCCCCTTGCTGGAACAGAAGAGCCCGTTCCCTCAGGATCACGTGATTTTAACTAGAAGCCATCCCCGCCTCTCTCCTCCGGCTGGGGTCCTTGAGGCCTGGAGAAGGGATACAGGTCACACGGGGTCTTGGTGGCGTCCCAGGCTGCTGGGAGTTGTGCCGGAAGCAGTCGTGACCTCGGGAGCCCAGCAAAGCTGCAGAGGGAGCAGGGGCCGGGGCGACCACAGGCTGGGGACAGGTCAGGCTGCTGCTCTGGGCGGCTTCCTGCATCATGCATCTCGGAGGTCACGTTGGCAAGCAGCGACCTTCTTCCTCCCCAGCCCCTCCCTGCGGGGTCCTGCTGCTTCCTGTGATTACAAGCGGGGATTTGTCTCACTCCCTTCCGCCCCGCATTAGGACCTCTTGCCTCCTTGGCCCAGGGGATCCCACCCTCCTGGAGACCCTCCTGCTGGGTTTCTCTCTGGGTTTTCCCCTCTCGGGCTCCTGTGCTTGCAAGGACTTTCCTCTTCTACCTTTTCTTGGAGCACGTGCTTTTGCAAACTTGTAATTCTCAGTGGCTTGCTCACTAGATGCAGAACAAGAAAGCTCCCCAGAGAATCCCACCGGCCTGTCTCCACCTTGCAAAGTCACCCGCTTTCTGCTTCCTTAGCCAGGAGCACCTCCCAAGGCGCGCGTGTCCCTGAGACCCAGGCAGGTTGTTTTAGTGACTGGAGAGAAGGGAGGAGAAGGAAAAATAAGCACAAATACAAGCACGTATTCATTGAAAGAGCAGGAGGCTGTAAGAAAACTAGCAACATGTTGAAGATAATAGGCAATCCAGTCTTCTGATGGTCCCAGGACCCTGTGATGATGTTGAACGTACCTCTCGATTTCTTGTTTGCAGTCCTGGAGAGAACTCAAGAAAAGAGATGGGGCAGGAAGGGAGAGAGGGAAGGGGAGGGAGAGAACAGAAGGAAGAGGAGGAGGAGAAAAGGAGGAAAGAGGGGAAGAGGGAGAGGGAGGAGGAGAAGGAGGGAGGGTAGAGGGAAGGGAAAAGAGAGACAGTGGTGGCAGATATTAGACTAGGATTGTCAGATTCACCAAAAAAAGACAGGATGCCAGTTAACCTTGAACCTCAGGCAAATAATAAATGATACATGAGACATACTTAGTGAAAAATTATTTGCTGTCTGCCTGAAATGTAGCTTCAGATGGTATCAATTCCATTTAAATTTGAGTTTTGGATCAATAATGAATGATATTTGGGATGTGTTATGGTGGGTGATTGAGTCACGGGGTGCTCTACTCACTGGTGGACTCGCCCACTGACGACTTCATGGCTGGCCTGCTGTTAGGGCCTGGCTGGAGGTGGTCAGTGCATGTGACCGGAAGGGTTTCTCTCCCTCCGCAGCTCCTCCCTCCTCTCTGCTTCTCGGCACCCAGGGATTGAGCACCTTTCCCTCCACCAGGCCCCTCTGCCACCCTGTTTCTGCCTTGGAGCCAGCTGACCATGGACTGAAACCATGAACCAAAATAAACCCCTCCTCCTCTGAGCTGTGGGTGTGAGGTATTTTGTCCAGCAACAGGAAAGTGACTAAGACAGGGTGGAAAGGTTTATTCGTCATCTGGAATTTTAATGAAACCGGGTATCCTGTCCTTCTCTGGAACCCCACCCCTGGTCCTCCTGCCTCCATGGCCAGTCTGGGGGATTCTCCAAGCTGGCTTCTAGTCTCGCCGTCCAGGTGACCTCGCATTCGCCATACTCAATACCTATGATAGCGATCCTCCTTGTCCACAGATTCTGGCTCTGTGAGCTCACCCGCTTGGGAACTCTGCTGGTGGCCCCAAGTCAGTGTGAGTGGGGCCCTCGCGTTCTCAGGGCAGCTTGGGGCTGGGAAGAGCTGAGGGTGGACAGACGACATTCCGCCCGGTCCTTGGAGCCCTCGGCTGCCAGTGAGCATCCTTTTGGTGCGTCCAGTGAGTACCAAGGCTTTTGTGTTTTGTGTTTTCAGTGGATGACTTTAGTGTGTAAATGTCCCAGGGTAGTATTGCTGGATCATAGGGTGGGTCTATGTTTAATTTTTTGAGGAACTTCCATACTGCTTTTCATAAAAGCTGGGCTGATTTACTTTCCCACAGCATGCAGGAGTCCCCTTCACCCCATGTCTTGTCCACGCCACTATTGTCATCTTCTGACTGGAGACACTGGCCACCCAGCAGGTGTGAGGCAGTATCTTACTGTGGTTTCATTTGCAGGTCCCAGGATTAGTGACATTGAGTAATTTTTCATGAACCTGTTGGCCATTTGTCTGTCTTCTTTTGAGAAATGTCTCTTCTGATTCTTTGTCCATTTTTTTCTTTGTCCATTTTTAAATTGGATTATTTGGTTTATACTTCAGTCTATTGAAGCGTTCTTCATATATTCCGCATATTAACTTTCTGACAAATATTTTCTGCCATTCTGTAGATCCCCTTTTCCCTCTGCTGTTTCCTTGGCTATTTAGAATCATTTCAGTTTGACGTAATCCTATTTGCGTATTTTGGCTTTTGCTTCCTATTCTTTTGGGATCGTATCCAAAAAGTCTTGCCTAAGACAATGTCAGGGAGCTTTCCTCCTGCCTTTTTTCCTAGCAGTTTCCTTGATTTGGGTCTGAAATCTGAGTCTTTCATCCCTATTGAGTTGACTTTTGTATGTGGTATGAGGTGTGGGTCTAATTTCTTTCTTCTGCATGTGGAAACCCAGTTTTCCCAGCACCATTTATTGAAGACACTCACCTTTCCTCATTGTGTGTTCTTGGTAACTTTGTCAAAAATCAGTTTTTGTAAATACATGGATTTTTCTGGACTCTCTGTTCTCTTCCATTTATCTGCATGTCTGTTTTCATGCTGGCAATATGCTGTTTCATTGCATTAGTGTTGCAGGACATTTTGAAATCAAGGAATACAGTGTGTCCAGCTTTGTTCCTTTTGCTCAAGGTTGCTTTGGCTCTTCTGCGTCCTTCAAGTTTAGGATTGGGTTTTCATCTATTTCTGTGAAGAACGTCATTGCAATTTTGATAGGGATTGACATCTTTTGAATAAATGAAATACATTGTTATTTTTTTCTTCTGTTAACTTTTGTCTTGTTTTTATCTTTGTAATTCTTTAGTATATATGCTGCCGAAGTGAGCGCAGTCTTTGTAATTCTTATGGTGGCTATACCAGAGATGTCATTATCCACGTTCAACCTACTGTGTTGTACCTGAGATTCCTTCTCTTCCTGTTCCCTTTTATAAAATAGAGGTCATAAGCACACTTGTGTCCTGGTTGTTTAGAGGACAGCTCGTGGCACAGAGCAGATGTGCTCTGCGGCATTCTTCTGTCCTGTGTTCCAGGGACCCTGCCGTGTGTTGGCAACACAACCGTGAGACAGGCCAGGGTCTGTTCGAAGTTTGCACGCGTGTGGGAGGGACAGAGGAGCCTGCACACACAAGGGGCAGGAAGCACCATGAGGGGAGACCTGTGGACAAGGTGGTTCCAGAGCAGGGCCAGGCCTGGCCTGGGACTTTGTCCCCCCGTTCTGTGGCTGTGTGTGCTGCATGGACATAACGGTTCTCACTGGAGTGAGAACTCTCATGTGTCAGGTGAGACGAGCCCTCTGTGCCCGCGCTGAGAAGCCTCATGAGGATGGTGGGCCTCTGTGCTACCCAGTTGTCCTGCCTCAGTGAGCCAGGAGGCTCCCGCTTTGCCCAGGCCCAGCCGAGGCCGCCCGAGAGCTCCAACTGCTCCCCAAAGCAGACTCAGAGACGTCAGAGCGGGCGCCTGTCGGGACAGCCTCAGGTCTGGACTCTGACTTCACTGTTGAGAAAGTCGGGGTGGAGGCCAGAGGCTAGCGAGTCCTCAGAAGGGGAGCACAGAATCATGCTGGGTTTCAATGGGGTCAACCTCAGAGATTTGGCAGGAGTTAAACGTATAGCATGTGTACAAGGCTTAGTGTGTGAGAGACAACCGCAGCTCCTCCGTCAACACCCTCCTCCAATCTCTTAAGACTCACTGCTTTTATTATTATTGTTTTTATTATTATTATTATTATTACGTGCTGGGAATTGAACCCAGGGCCATGGCACTGAGCTAATTCCCTTGCCATTTTTTATTTTTTATTTTGGGACAAGGTCTCACTAAGTTGCTAAGTTCCCCAGGCCAAGCTCGAACTTGCCGGCCTCCTGCGCCAGCCTCCTAGAGTTCTGGGATCGTAGGCGCGTGCTCTCACACCCAGCTTGGTTTTTCTGTATCTTGATACTTCCCTCGTGTGCACACGGCTCTATTTCCCCGCCAGCCTCTGCTTTGGGGAGTAAAGAGACGGAGCTGTCACGGCTCCTCCCAGGGTGGGGCTGGACGTCTGCTGACAGACCAAAGATGCCGGGAGACCATGATCCGGGTTCTTTCTCTGCTGTGTACCGTCACCTCACCTCATTTCTCTCCATTCCAGGTGGGAGAGTCAGTGACTTCCCTGGTGTTTCTTTTTCTATCTCCCATGATCTTTCTTCTCTCTTTTTTTTTGTGGTGGTAAGATATGCATAAACTAATATTTGCCGCCTTCCTAGCAACATGAATGGTCACCGCTGGTGTGTCCCTTGGAGGGGCACATGTCTGCACATGCAGACACCATGTGTGTCACTGGTCGTCCCCACCCGTGTGTCCAGGAGACAGTGACGAGCACGTCTGCAGTGACTCAGCCGTGTGAGGTCCTCGCGCTGATGCTGCTGTGGAAGGACACGGCTGTGCATGCAGTAGCACAAGGCTGTTTACTCACCTCACAGCAGGGCTGCTGGTGGGGTTCAGGCACAGTGTCCCCAACCTTATGTTCCCAGGGATGGGCTTTGTGGGAGACATTTTTCCACAGATCAGGGGAGGGGGTGGTTTCGGATGAGTCTAGTGTGTTACATTCACTGAGCATCCCCCCTTTTCCTTGAGACAGGGTCTCACTATGTAAGCTAGGCTGACTTGAAACTCTCAGCAATCCTCCTGTCTCAGCCTCCCCAGTGCTGGGATTACAGATGTATGCCACCACGTGTGGCATATTTCTATTATTACTTTAGGTTCTCACAAGGAGCCATAATCTGGGTCCCTTGAGGTTCACAGCAGGGTCCCCAATCTCAAGAGAATCTAATGCCCTGCTGGCCTGACATAGGCTGGCAGCGCGAGTGGTGACACAGGCCCTGTGGAGTGACTGTAACCCAGGCACAGCTGTGCCTGTGGTGCTCGCCTCCTGCTTTGTGGCCCGGGCTGGGGACCCCGGTTTAGCTGGGGTGGGAGGGTGAGCTGCCTCCACTGGCAGCACTAAGTAGAGGAAGGAGGGTTTTGCATGAAGAGCCTTTGAGAAGTCACCTGCGTCCTCACCAGGCAGGGGAGGAAGCGCCCGCTGGCTCCCTGAAGGGCCGCAGAGGGAGGGAGGGGATGGGACTGGTCCTCCCCACTGGCTGAGAGCCACCGCGGCCCCTCAACCTCCACTCCACTCCGCTCCAGCCTTCTGCCAGCAGCAAATCCTGGTGCTCTAAGAAATAGGACTTTATTGGGAGTTAAAAAGAAATGTGAGACAGGATAGAAGTCTCATCTCAGAGCTCTTGCAGTGGCTTGTGAGTCCACAGAGCAAATTAAAAACCACATCTATGCCGTCGGGTGGAGCTATGGCCAGCAGCTTGCATCCCCGGCACAGAGAGGTGTTCCAGGCAGCCCTGCCGTCCTCGTCCCGTCCCCGCAGGCGTCCTCCGGAATGCAGTGCTTTGTTTCTCTTCATGAGCTGTCTATGATGGACAGGGCGGGATTCCTCTCCTCCTCGGCCATCAGCAGGGCCTGGGTTTCTTCACCAAATGCAGCTATCTGCAGTCTGGCAAAATAGAAAACAGGCCCTTTTAATAGACGCTTTGCTTTGGCTCTTCTGCCTGCCACCTTCTCTGTCATTTCCTCCTAGGACAAACCCACGAAGCTGGTGTCGCTCCAAGGAGACAGGCACACTTGTGATCTGTGGTGGCTTGATAAATGCTCAACACCTGACCTGCCCCAAACAACAAAAACAAATACAACTCCAATCTGTTGCTGTGGCCATTTCTGTGGTGTCAATTCTCCAACTCAACCATGGCAATTTCAAGCTGCTGATTTGACGTCACTCACAGCATTAGGAAGAGAGGCACACAAATGTGCCCGGCCCTGCGGAAGCTGGCTGTAGTGTGTCACTGGACAGGCATTCAGAACAGTGACAGATGGGGCGCCGATTCCACAGACATCATGGTCGGGACAAGAAGTGAGTCACAGGGAGGAAAAGGGCCTGGCACTAGTTTTATTTTTAAAAAGCGAAGATGGTGACTGTTTCCGTTCCCGGGTGCCTGCCCTGGGCCTCTCCAAGGGTTTTCCTGCTGTGCTCCTCACACTGACCGGGGACTTATGGATACCATTATTGTCCCGATCTGAGATGAAGACACCCAGGTCACAAGAGCAGAGCGGTACAGTCAGGACACAGAGCCCACTGGAGCCACGCATGTCCGCTATGTTATGGTGTTGACTTGCACCAGGCAGAGAAACAAATATTGCTGTGTCTTGGTTCCCCTGCAGGTCTGTGCATCTCCTAGCTCTCTGGGACCTGCTTATCTGCGGCTCCCCAGCAGCCCCATCCTCCTGTTGGAGGGACCTGTGAGCCCAGCACAGCAGCTCAGATCTCAGAGAACTCCCGTGGCTGGGGAGGGCAGGAAGAGATGGGAACTCACCAGTTTGCTTCCATTGTGTTTATCCCCTTATCTGACGAACATTTTCCTAATTCCCACATCAAATGATTACGCTACCTCACAGAGGAAACCAGTGATGGGTGACTCCTCGCCAGGTTGCTGCTAATCGGGGCAGAGCTGGACCCAGACACAGACGCCCTCAACGCACAGCAGCAGACAGTTCGGCCCCTCCGCTCGTCCCAAACCTGCTCCTGCACTCTGCATCCCTACTTAGCACAAGTCAAAACGGGGCAAAACTAGAGCCGGGCACCAGCCTTTCCCGAGAGAGACATGGAGGTGCATGGCCAGGACAGGAGCCTGTGTCTACAGAGGGGCCGGAGGGAGAGTGCTGCACGGCAGGGGCCGCGTTTCAGCCCATCTGAGGCGTCTCTTCCCCAGCAGCCCGGGAACTATGCCTGCTGCCCCCGTGATTGCATACCCATTTGAAAGTGGATGAGGAAGATAAATGCTAAAGGTGTGTTGTATATATATCACTTACATTCTATATTATAGTCATAGATGTGCTTATGTACGCTGAGGTAATATAACTATATATTAATATAAATTTGATTATATTTGTGCAGATAAACATGTTATAAATATAAATTCTATTATAAATGCAGATGTTCCTCAACTGATGATGGGGCTACATCCTGACCAAACTGTATCCTACATCAAAGTGCACGCAGCCCGGTGGCTCTGCCAACCTGGGCACTGCATCCTGGCTGAGCTCAGACACACGTGGGACACTCACTTGAGCCTACCGCTGGGCAACACCATCTAACACGAAGCCCGCGTGATAATAAAGTGCAGAAGAGCTCATGCGGCTCATAGAATACCACGCCGAAGGTGAGAGTCGCGACACTTGTGCGCGTGCCGAGCGACAGGGTCATGTTGAGAAACTGCATCCAGCTCCTGTATGTCTCGATAGCAATCACATCTACAAATATAGTCCTGTGTTGTAGTTTGCACTGTGATAGTACCTAGTACCACCAACTGCTGGCACCCACCACTCGCCAGTACTGGCTGAGCAAGGGCTAGGTGCTCCGCCTCTTGGTCCTCAACAGCCCCAGACAGAGGATGACTGACAGGTCTTTTGCAAATAGGAAGAGGACCAGGAAAGGCAAAGGGGAGCCGAAGGGGACAAAAAGAATGAAGATGTGCTATGTGCACGACCCCGCTCCTCACACTGAATGAGATCACTATGTACTGCCAACATGGACTAATACAAACAAACGTTTCAAAAAGGAGAGACAGTGCACTGAGAATGGCTGCAGCAGCTCTGTGGAGCCCTCCTTGCCCCAGGACCCTCCCCGCCGAGGGGGACCCGTGCTGGCTCACCCAAGCACCCGCAGCGTGCACTCAGGGTGCCGCAGGCCCTCACACAGCACCGCCACCCCACCGTGGTCCAGGGGATTCTGGACAAGGTTCAGCCCGAACAGGGTCCTGCTGCTGGCAAACACAGCGGCGAGGTCCTTGCAGCAGGCGCTGGTTAAGCCGCAGCTCTCCAGCCTGCGAGAGAAGACAGCAGTGAGCAGTGGCCCCGGCCGCCTCAGGGACAGGATGGCCAGCATGCCAGACGTCAGAACGCTCCTCTATCATAGATGTGCCCACAACTGTCTGTTCGTCTCTGTGTCCCTGCCGTGGCAAGGGGACTTGGCAGCTCGCTCCTCTGAGTCCACGTCCCAGGCCCCGGGGTCGGCGCCAGCCTTGTCCCTCGCCTTGGGCCATGTGACATCGGGACAGAGGCTGTGTGAGTGCTGAGCGTGCACTTCCTGGTCTCTTGGGCTCCTGAGATGCAGCTAGAGGCTGAACTGCGCCCCCTACAACTCCAGTGTTGACAACCCCCACCCCGACCTCTGAATGCAGCTGTATTTGGAGGCAGCGTCTTTACAGATGTGCTTAAGGTAAAAGGGGGACACGGGTGGCCCTATATGGTGTAACTGATCCTTCTAAGAGAGGAGATCCAGGCACCGGACACAAGAGAGGGAGGGGACGTGAAGTCACAGGGAGGGACGGGCATCCGCAGGCCCACAGGGAGCCCTGGAACAGGTCCCCCAAGTCATGGCCTCAGCAGGAGCCCATCCCGCGGACACGGGGCCTCATGCCCCAGGCTGCAGAACTGCAAGGCAGCAAAGTTCTAAGCCCACCTCACTCGGTCCATGGTGCTTTGTGGCAGCAACTAGAGCAAGCGAGTATGGCTGCTGGGCCCAGACGCCCAAGCCCAGCCAGGCACGGTGGTGCCGGCCTGAAATCCCAGCACCGTGGGAGGCTGAGGCGGGAGCATCACTTATCTGAACCCAGCACAAGCAACATGGCAACTTCACGAGAACTTTCAAAATAAAACATTTAAAAGGACTGGGGATGCAGGTCAGTGCAAAAATGCTGGGTTTAGTCAGTCTCCAGTACCACCAAAAAAAAAAGCCCAGGCTCCCAGTTAGATGGCGAGTGGTGGTCCAGTCACCCCTGGCGTCCCCAGCTGATGGCTGGCCATCCTCACCCCTCTCACCAGTTGCCCAGGGAACCCAGCAGCTGCTGGGGAAGCTGACCGTGCAACAACGGCTAAGCATGTGTGGATCTGGTGGGACTTTTCTTTCCTTCTGCCCACCATCCCCCACAGTCGGCCCCCAGGACAATGCAGCCACGGCTCGTGATACACACCCCAGATTCTCTAGGCAGCAGCTGGGCTGCACCAGGGCCCCGCACAGCAGCCTCATCCCTGCATCCTCTAGGTCGTTGTTCCCCACCTGCAGGTTTCTCAGGCTTCCGCCGCTGGTGAGGACTGAGGCCAGGTCTCTACAGGCGTCTGCTGTGAGGGAACAACTTTTCAAACTGCAGGGAAACAGCGAGGATGGAAGGAGCCATCAGGAGCAGCGCAGCATGGATCCAGCCTCGGCTGCCATCCTCAGCGCCAGGCGCATGCTCCTGCCAGGACTCTGGGGCCAGGGACTGCAGTGTCACCAGGGAGGAGCTGTCGCCTCCCCAGCCTGGGCACCACTGGAACCGTGAGCCAGAGAGACTGAGTGGGCTGTGGTCCGGGTAAGAACCAGGGGCACCAGGGTGGAGAGAGGAGCCCGGGCAGGGCTGGCTACATAGACCACGGGGCGGGAGCCCGAGGCAAGACTCACTGAGGGGAGCAGGGCCAGCACCCACATCGTCCCGAGGACATCCAAGGTCCTTGATCACAGCATACCTGAGGCTGTGCCCCAACAGCCCCTCCGGGCGTGTGCCGTGACACACGGCACAGTCCCTGCATGTGCAGAGCCTGCGCCCTGCTCACTGACACTGAGAAGCCACGCTGCACACAGACACCTGCAGTCACAGCTCTAAGAGCAAGGACAGGGACCCTGGAGCGGGCCACTATGGAGACCTCTACCGGCAGGTGCGCTGAGACACCGCGGACAGAGCCACCTGTGACCTGGGACAGACAGAGGGGAGATCAGACGCTGGGAGAGCCCGTCCTGCCAGACAAGTGGAGCCGACTGTCCTCACAGCAGAAGCTGCACAGCGGGGACCCATCCTGGAGTTTTTGTTTTGTTTTGTATTAGTTCATTTTTAGTTTGGTTTGGTTGAGTGTGCATGCATGTGTGTGTGTGTGTGTGTGTGTGAGTGCGTGTGTGTGTGCATTAGCATCTGCTTTTGCTCTGTACTCTTCTGTTGTGTTTTATGTCATGGTTGCTTTGGAGGATTGCTAAGTTTGTTTTACTAATTAACTCAATGATTGGATCTAATCATTTTATCTCTTCTCTCACTTCCCATTTATCTTCCTTCCCTTATCTTTCCTTACTTTTTTTATACTTTCTTTTGTCTCTCTACCCTTCTCTCTTTTTTCATATAAAACTAGTATTAATATGTAAAATTAGCATAAATAAAATTAACATAATACTGAAATAAAAATAGAACTAATACACAATTATATAAAATTAATATTAATATAGAAAAATTATTATTAACCAGAATTTCATTAGTGCTTATTTTTTTCTTACCTATTGTATATATTACTCCCTGTCTTTTCTGGGTTCTGGAAACAGTAGAGATCTTTTAAAATAAGTTCTCAGTTACTCATTTAATATACATGTGGTTCGCTTTTCAGTCATTGTGTCATTAGCAGTTATTCTCCTCTCACAGAGCAGTACTGTGGCTCTAACCTGCCTTGTGGGACAGACTGAGCAGGGTCCGGCACAGGGAGCCACTTCCCAGCCCAGGGACATCATGAAGACAGAAACATGGATCGGAGTGACCACCACGCCCTGCGGGGAGATATCCTTACCCACTTGCCTGCCAACCTCAAGACAAAACACAAGAATCGCGAGAAACAGGGTGACAAGATGCTCCAAAGGTTCACAACGCTCTAAAAATAAATACAACAGATACTGAAATGGATGAAATTCTGGACAAATAATTTAAAAACCAATCGTTAAAATGACCAGTGAGCTCAGAGAAGATACAAATAAGAAGCTGAAGGAATCATGGAAGACAACACAGACTAGGAAAGGCCACTTTGGTGAAGAGACAGAGGTTCAGAAAAAGAACCAAGCAGGGGCTGGGGATGTAGCTCAGTGGTTAAAGTGCTTGCCTCGCAAGCACAAGGCCCCAAGTTCGATCCTTGGCACCAAAAAAAAAAAAAAAAAAAAAAAGAACCAAGCAGAAATCTTGGAGATGAAAACCTCAAGTAGTTAAAAAAACAAAAACAAAAACTCAACTGTAAGTCTCAGCAAAGGTGGAGAGCAAGACAAATCAGAAGAAAGAAAGAAGATCAGGCTTTAACACAGGTAAATATACAGGAACATTCTGACAATAACCAAGAAAAATAGTAAGTGGCAACACTCGGATCATTCAAGAGCTTCCAGATAACTCTAACCAGCCACATCTCAGACTCACTGGCCTCCAAGAGGGTGAGGAAATACATGTGAACGGCACAGAAAATCTACTTACTGAAGTAGAGCAGAAAATCTCCCAAATCTGGGGAGAGAGATGGATACCCGGATAAAGGAGGCATTTAGAACCTCACATAGACCTGACCAGAGAAGAACCTCTCCAAGTTACATCAGAGTCAAACTGCCCCAAATTCCGAACCAAGAAAGAATGTTGAAAGCTGTTAGAGAGAAATGCCAAATAATGTCCAAGAGTGACCCCATCTGAATAACAGCAGAATTCTCAGTAGAAACTCGAAAGTCCAGGAGGGCTTGGAGCAATGTATTTCTAACCCTGAAAGAAAATAATGTCTACCCCAGATTACTATACCATGTGTGGCTATCCTTCAAAATCAAAGGACAAGGAAGACCTTCAAAGATAAATGTAAACTAAAGAAAAAGAAATTCATGGCTGCCAGGTGAGCACGGCAGAATAAAGTTAAGGAAACCCGAAAGACAGAGGAAGAAGACCACCACCATCCTGAGACCTGCAGAATCCGAGTCGAGTGTTTCTAACCTCTCTGTCCTCAGGCACAGACTCTGGAGCCTTCCCAGAGGCCTGGCAAGAAGGCTTGGTGGCCAGCGTCAACTCCACAGGACCTACCACAGTGTCTGCAGCCTGCAGGCTGGGTGTCTCAGGGCCTCGCAGAGGACCTTCATCCCCTCGTCCCTCAGGGCGTTTAGGCTGAGGTCCAGGTGGACCAGAGTTCTGCTGGTGAGGAGAACTTCGGCAAGATAGTCCCAGCACCACTCGCTGAGGCGGCAGTAGGCTAACCTGCGGGGACAAAATTTGGAGGAAAGGCGGCTCCATGAGGTGGGAAATGGTATCCCAGAGCTTTGCTGAGGAAAAGTAACACTCCTACCCTGAAAGGTAATGTTTCTCTAACCTGACACACAGGATCTGCAAGAGAGACCAAGAACTTGTGGCTTCGCTGAAAATATCTCCCTTCACTTCTTCTTACATGAAAGACAGATTAGAAAATAAAACCAACAAAGTAATTCATAAGAAAAAATATGGTGTAAGCCAGCGCAGTGAGTACTCCTGGAAGTACCTAAATTTCAGTCCTAATTCTGCATCTCAAGCTGGTCGTGGACAGGAGCCTGTCCCGTCATGGGTTGGTAAAGTGTGCTGGTTACCTTGTGTGTAAAACCCTCAACTTCTTCAGTTCTGTTACTCTTGAAAATCATAGGTTCATGGCTTCCTAAAAAGAAGACCACATATGGCCTCCAGATATTTAGTTTTTTCTGGGATTTTATGTCTAACAAAATTAATCGCCAACATTCAGATAACAAAATTTTATATAAAATCCCGATTTCCAATGTCCACTGTAAATTGAGATATCTGATGATACTGAGTCCTTTTCCACCTAAGGACCCCGGCAGGCCGGGCAGAGGGTCAGCTGCTCCTGGGGGAGGGTCTTATGCACTCCAGGTCTTCACGGCTGCCCTGCAGCCTCCCCTGGTGCCCACCATCAATTTGGAGCAGCCAAGCATTCACACTAGTGAAAACCAGAATTTACATAAAACCAAGCCATTGAGGAACCCACAATATTTAGTCCTGTTTCCTCAAGGCTAAAAATTACATTCGGAAATCTAGGTTTAAATGTAGTTTCTATTTTTTTCAATTATAAGTTAGCACTCAATAAAATTATTTCATAAGCGTAGCCATATAATTTTAAATTATCATAATTGATTGTAGTTAACATGTGCTCTATAACATTTTCTGTGACTTAAATATGTCACTGTTTTAAAATAACCTTTACCAGAAGCTGGAAAATATTGAGAATTAAAAGTTAACTTGAAATAACTAGGTGCTTTTCAATAACTAGGAATCAAAAAAAATGCTGAGATACTAGGACTATTATGTTGGAGATATGTATATATAAATCTATCTATATGTAAAACTTTTTGAGTTATTTTACTTTTAGCGTATTACAGGTCTAAAATTGAAGTTAAAACAATTTGTTTAAAATGTTTAGCTTCCATTGGTAAGACCGAGATGTTAACATTTATCACTTAACTATTTCCCAGTTATCTAGCTGTGACTGTATTTTCATATCCAGATGTTTATTGCAATATAATAAGCAATTATTTCTTTGTAATCTCTTCTAACACTTTTCATGTCACACATACAAACACATATACAAAATACTGTACATATTACATATATGAAATGGGCAATCAATATCTCATCTGTGTTCTGTGCACCCTAATTTTTCAAGGTTGCCCGACTTACCCATCCTACAATCACAAGCACACATGCGGTGTTAAATGAGGTCGTGAGGCCCAGAGACAACTTGCTTAGTGACTTTCCTAAGTACCATCTGAGAGGCCGCTCCCCGTGCTAGAGACTGGTACGAGTCATCAACACATGTGGTGCGTGTTGCAGATCCTCCATTCTTTCCAAGATCTGAGAAACTCAGTCAAAAGTTGTCCCTCGGTGTCCCTGGAGGGTCAGTGCCTGGACCCCCTGTGGATGCCAAGATCCACGGATGCTCAAGTCCCTTACGAGAAAAGGTGAGGGGTTCACACGGAACCCACACACATCCCCGTACCCTTTAGATGTACAGATGGCTCGTAATACATATTACACTCTAAATGCTACGTAAATGATTATTACACACTGTTGTTTAGGGACTAAAGACAGGGCAAGAAATCTGTAGATGCTCAGTACAGACATAGTTTACCCAGGATATTTCTGACCCATGGTTGGTCGAACCCACAGAGGTGACACCGTGGATATGGGGGTCTGCTTACATGCTCTGTGCAGATTGTTCCATCTACACGCGTGTGATGTGTGATGTGCAGGACAGGTGTATGTTCTTCCTCCCTCTGTGTACAGAGCAGCACACGTAGCTAGGAGAGGCTAAAGAGCTCACTGGGGAGGACAGCAAGAGTGTGAACCATGCAGGAACTCGAGTCTTCCCGAGTCTTAACCTTTGCACCTTTGCTATGGTCCTCTCATTGGACAGACCAGAACCCCAGGGGTTCTCCCTACAGTGCGGCCTCCCAGTCACTCACACCAGGAGCTGCAGGGTGCAGCCGGGATGGCACAGCGCCCTGCACAGGGCACGCACTCCCTTCCTCAGGTTGTTGCAGGCGAGGTTCAGGTGTTTCAGCTTCTTGCTCTCCATCAGGATGGGGGCGAAAAGTTTGCAATCATCAGCCGACAGCTTGCAATTTGCCAGCCTGCAGTAAGAGAGAAACATGACATTCTGTTGGTTTCCATTCCTGTGACGCAGGCCTCTGGCTCATCCTGTGAGCGTCAGGAAACAGACTCTGCCCTCCTCCAGAGCCTCATTCTTAAACTCCATCAATCTGTTACCCTTAAGACAAGAGACAACTTGAGCCACATCCAGACTCTGATGTGTCCATGCTTCGCTTACCTCCTCTTACGGCACCTGCAGAAAAGCCCTAACTCTACGACATGACCCATGAGGTCTCTACCTGTTCCCAGGTCCCCGTGTCCTACATATACCAAGTACTTCTAGATTTGGCCTACGTTAGATTTTATTCTTTAAGGCATCCAAGTGTGCTGTCCCCAACTCATCTCCTGGCACCTCCTGTGTCTACTTGGGGCTTCTGTACCTGCTCACCTGAGGGAACGTCTTTCCTTGGTCTGTGGTCATACAGGTCCTCATCTCTCACAGACTCTTCCATAGAGAAACCCTGAGTGAGGTCCAGTAAGGCTCATTACTTACTGATTTACCAAGCAGACCTGTTCTGACAATCATTGTAATTTTCTATTACCTCGATCACTCTACTTCGTCTGGCTGTCACACACGTGAATAAGCTAAGCCCAGAGACAAGAGAATAAAAATGTAAACAACTAAGGTACCTATCTAGATAGGAAGGTACCCAGTCTACACCTCCTAACATCTTACCTGGATGATTCTGTAGCAATCCATGGGGGGAGAGTTGTTTCTAGCTTTAAGATATTATTTTCAAGGGGTTAAAAACAGGAGTTGATCTACCTCACACCATACTCAAGAATTGACCCAAAATGTATCACAAACTTAAATATAAAAGTTCAAACAATGAAAACTTTTAGAACACTATAAGACAGTTAATCTTAATGTCCTCCAATTAGTTAGGCAATCCTTTCTTATATATTACACCAATGTCACAAAAGACAAAACAAAAAATAAAATGCAAGTAAAAAAGACAACTTTTGGAAAGGGAGAAAATATTTGGAACTCATATATTTGCAACCTATACATCACCGATCTTGTATCCAGAATATACAAGAAAAATTCATGCAACATCTGTGAGAGGGCACTATGAAGACCAACGTAAGGCTAACTGGAGTTAGAGAGAAACTGGAAGATTGAAGATAAGGAATGAAATCTATGCCTAACCACCCTGAATGTACCTGATCTTGTCAGATAAGGGAAAAATTTTTTGTTTACAGAAATAATAATGGAAAACTACCCAAGTATGAGGAAAGAGTTCAATATATGGGAAACAAGGCTTACAGAAGACCAACCACCCATGATGAAAAAGAAGCTCCCCATAATATATTATAATTAAAATGCCAGATATCCAAGAAAACAACAGAAATTTAAAAGCTATAAAAGAAAAATTAAAAACTCATATATAAAGATAAACCCATTAGAATTACAACAGCCTTCTCAACACAAACTTTAAAGCCCAAAAGAGCTTAGAGTAAAGTATTTCAAGCCTAAAAGCAAATAAATTCCATCCCAGATTAAGACATCCAACAAAACTTTCTTTCAAAACAGACAAATGAAGACATTACAAAAAAAAAAAAGACATTCCATGAAAAATAACAAATATCCTAGACAGGGTCAGTGAAGCCAACAGAGCCAAAAATCCAGATGGAATGGATACATCAAGCAAGGCAACTAGAGAAACAAACAAACAAACAAACAAACAAAAAGAAATAAAAAACAAAGGAGTCATTAACAGAAAAAGAATACAATGATAGTAATAAATCAACAGCTTTCAGTAATAACTCTCACTATTAATGGTTTCAACTCTCTGATTAAGAGTCACAGATTGGCAACTGGTTCAAAAAACAGAACCCAACAGTCTGCTGAATTCAAGAAACTCATCTAATCCAAAGAAGATATTCACAGACTAAATATCAAAGGGTGGAAAACAATATTCCATGCACCAGGACCCAGAAAACAAGAAAGAGTAGCAATTTTACTCTTAGACAAAGTAAACTTCAAGCTAAAACTGATCAGAAGAGACAAAGAAGGTCATTATATACTAGTTAGAAGAACAATCCAACAAAAAAAGATAACACTTTTAAATACATACACAATGAACACTAGAGCACCTATTTTCTTAAAACAAATACTGCTGGGGATTTAGCTCAGTGATTAGAGTGCTTGCCTAGGAAGCACAAGGCCCTGAGTTCAATCCCCGGCACCAAAAAAAAAAAAAAAAAAAAAAACTAACACAATTATAATAAATCATAAAAGAAACTACAGAAAATTTGGAAATAGCTGGAAATGTAATAACACACTCACGAATGCCAAATGTATCACAAAAGAAATCGAGTAAAAAATTAAATAATTTCTGGACTCAAATGATAGTTCCAGTATAACACACCACAACAAATGAGACACGCTGAGATCAGTCCTAACAGGGAAACTCACTATAGTCAATACTCACATTGGAAAACCAGAGTGAGCACAACTGCATAAAATAATGAGGAGCCTCGAGATACTCGAAAAACAACATCAATTCAAGCCTAAACTGAAATTAAGGGTGGAAATTATAATGATCAGAGTGGAAATTAGTGAAATCATGACTGAAAAAAAAATGCAAGGAAACATCTAATCAAAGAGCTGGTTCATTGAAAGAATAATTTAAGTAGATAAACCCTTAGCCAAACTTACCAAAAGAAAGAGAGAAGTGAGTCACCTCAATGGAATTCGAAATGAAAAAGGTGAAATCACAGTGGACACTGCTGAAATCCAGAAAATAGTAACTACTCTGAAAAATTGTGTTCCAAAAATTGGAAAATATTGAAGAAATGGGAAAATTCTCAGATTCGTATGAATTACCAAGACTAAACCAAGGAGACATAAAAACTTTGAGCAATATAGTAAGAACCAATAAAATTCAGGCAATAATAAAAAAAAAGACCAATCGAAAAAAGCCCAAGACCTGAGGGATTCCCTGCTATACGTTATAAAAACTTCAAGTCTTTATATCCCCAATACACCTCAAACTCTTCAGTGAAATTGAAAGGGATGGAGTTCCATACTCATTTCTGAAAGCCAGCATCACTCTGATCACAAAACAAGACAAAGATCCAACTAAAAAAAAATACAGGCCAATCTGCTTAAAGATCATAGATGCAAAATTCCTTAATAAGATATTGGTGAATAAAATGCAACACATCATCAAAAGCATTATACATCATGACCAAGTAGTTTTCATCCAGGGTTGCAAGGATGACTCAACATACACAAACCTAAAAATGTAATATACCACAGAAACAGAAGCAAGAACAAAAACCACGTGATCCTATCAATAGATGCAGAAATGCCTTTTGACAAAATTCAACACCTCTTCATGATTAAAAACTCTCTAAAGAAAATAGGTATAGAAAGACCTTACTTGACTCTGATAAAAGTCATTTGTGACAAACCAGTGGCCAACATTGTATTAAATGGGGGAAAACTGAAAGCTTTCCTTCTAAAACCAGGAACAAGACAAGGATGTCCACTGTCACCATTCCTGTTCAACATAGTACTTGAAATATTAGAGCAATCAGGCAAGAGAAAGAATTGAGATATGTATAGGAAAAAAAAAGAATTCAAATTATCATTATTTACAGATCACATGATACTCTACATAGAAGACCTAAAAAATTCCACCAAGAATAATTAGAATTAATAACCAATTTCAGCAATGTAAAGGGATACAAAATCAACACATTAAAAACTAACCGCATTTGTGTACACCAATAATAAACTCACCGAGAAAGAAATTAGGAAAATAATACAATTCACAATACATCAAGAAAAATTAAATACCTAGGAATTAAATATCTAAACAAGGAAGTGAAAGATCTCGACAATGAAAACCACAGCACTCTGAAAAAGGAGTGAAGAAAACATGACACAATGGAAAGATGTCCCCTGTTCCTGGAGAGGCAGAACCAATATTGTCAAAATGGCCACATTCCCAAAACTGATTGCAGATTGAATGCAATCCCAATCAAAATGCCAACAGTGTTCTTCACAGAACTAGAGAAAACAATCTTAAAATTGATACAGATTCAGAAGAGACCCAGGATAGGAAAAGCAATTCTGGGCACCAAAAGCAAAGCAGGAGGCATCAAAATACTTGACTTCAAGCTATACTACAAAGCAACAGTGATCAAAATGTCATGGTCTTGGCACAAAAAAAGACATGAAGATCAATAGAACAGGATAGAGGATGCATTCTCAGACACATTTAGAAATTTCATCTTTGATTAAAAAAAAACATAGGTTGGAGAAAATACTGTCTACAGCAAATAGTGTTAGGGAAATTGGCTATCTATATGCAAAAGATCGAAGCTAGACCCACATCCTTCACCATGCACTAAACTGAAATCAAAATGGATCAAAGATTTTTTTAATTTTTTGGATCAAAGATTTAACATTAAAATGGAAACAATGAACATACTGGAAGATAAACTATGTAAAACACTTGAAGTCATAGGTGTAGGCAAGGACTTTCTGAAGAGAACTCTAATGGCACAAAAAAAAAATCACAGGAAGAATCAACAAATGGGATTATATAAAATGTAAAAGCTTCTGCTAAGCAAACAATCAAAAGAGTGAAGATGCAGACTACAGAATGGGCAAAAATTTTGCCAACTATTCTTCAGAGAGAGGAGTAATATCTAAAATATATAAAGAACTCAGAAAATTAGACTCCCCTAAATAACAGACCCAGTCAAAAATGGGCAAGTGAAATGAATAGAAACTTCTCAGGAGAATAAGTGCAAATGGCCATAAATACATGAAAAAATGTTCAGCACCTCTGGGTATTAGAGAAATGCAAACTAAAACAACACCACAATTTCACCTTACACCAGAAAGAATGGCAGTTTTTAAGAATCAAATAACAAACGCTGGTGTGGCTGGGGTGAAAAAGGAACTTTTCTCTATTGTTGGTGGGAATAGAAAATAGTATAACTATTATGGAGATCAGTTAGGAGATTTCTCAAAGAACTAAAAAAAAAAAAAAGAAAAATCCTGTAAGCAGCTTGTATGTCCATCAGCACTCAAAGGGATAAAGAAAATGTGGTATTTATACATAATGGAATTCTTCTACTCAACTATAAAGAAGGATAAATTTGTAAGAAAAAAGATACTCTTGGAAAATGTAATGTTAAGGGAAATAAATCAGATACACATGCTCCAATACCATGTGATCTCTCTCACTTGAGTAACACAAAGTGCAAATAAAGGGGGAAAATAAAGGATTGATAAACGAAAATAGGGAAATAGATCTTTTGTAAATGGGAAGGGGTCCAAGAGAATGAGGGTGACAGGAGGGGGAGGGGAAGAAGGAAAAAGATGTAAGATGAGTCATGTACTTGGACCGAAAACCCACAGGAATGCAAACATCATATGAAGTAAACATGACCTAATGATCATAGCAAAGAAAAGAGAGAAAAGAGATCTAGAGCTGGAGGGAGGTAGGTGGGAAGGGGAAGGGAATAAAAAAGAATCAAGATGTGTTATGCAGTGTACCTACTCTCTAAGATGTATGTAAACTCCATGTATTGCAGACAAGTACTAACAAAATTAAATTTTAAAAAGAATATTATTTATCCATAAAAGGAATGCAGTACTGATACATGGTGCAATTTACATGAACCTTTGCTGTGTGAAAGCCATTCACAAAGACCACACATTGCAAGATTCGATTTACATGCGATGTGCAGAATGGGAAAATCCACCTGGACTGGGAGCCTGTGAATAGTTTCCAGGGCACAGAGTGGATGGGACAAGGTGCATGCTCGTGGGCGGGTTCTTCCTGGGCCAGCGAAAACTTTCTACAACTACACAGTCACAGTGGCTGCATATCTATACAAATACAAACTAAGTCCTCTAAATTTCATACTTTACCAAGACAAGTTTTGTGATACGTGTATTACATACATCTCTATAAAACTGTGTGCTTGGATGACGGGGTCCCAGAGAAAGGGCAGAGTTGTAAGAAGTGTTTGAATGTATGGGTACCAAAGCAGGTACCAAAAAGAGAACTGTTAGATGGAATCTTTAATTCAATTAAAAATGTCTCAACTATTCCTGAACATAAATGCAGAAAGTGCACAAATGGTAAGTTCTGCCCAATGAATTATTAACACTTTCACGCTCTGTGTTACCAGTATCCAGACCTGGAAAACTTGGCCCTCAGCAGCACAAACCTCTCCCACGAAGCTACCCCGAAAAGGTGATCACCACCCTCACCTCTGACATCATAGTCTTGCCCGTCTTTGAACTTTATATTGATAAAACCGTATGATACACTTTGGAGTTAGACTCATTTCCACCAAGCACATCTGAGATTCACCCAAATTTTTATCTGTGGTTTAGATCACTCATTCTCATGGAATATGATGATATAACCGTGTTTCTTGTCTGGCTTACTGCAGTGGAAGTTTCCATTTTTCAGGTATTCTGAACCTCCATCAAGATTATTTTAGCACCTGTCTTTCAGCCAACTACGTCATGCAGCTCTCTCGACTGTGTACCCTACAGAGCGACTTCTGGGTTATGGTGGCCCAAATCTGTGAGAACTGAGTAGAGGCAAACAGTTTGCCACGGTGGCTGTGTCTATTTGGAATTTACCTTCCATATTGTGTTCCCAATTTCCCGGGAGGTTAAGTTTGCATGTGAATAACAGACACTAGGACAGAAAAGCGCACACATAAAAACCACGCAGTCCGCCAGCACGAGGCCCGAGAGGCCGGAGCGGAGGAGACTCACAGCAGCTTCTCCATGCTGCACACGGGATGGCTCAGCACCCCGCAGAGGTGCTTCACGTCATCACGGCACAGGCTGGTGTTGCTGAGGTTCAAGAGTTTCAAATGTGGGTTATGAGCGAACACCTCGAAGAGAACCCAACTCTCGCAATAAATGATAACACTGTTTATGCTGCAAAAACAGAAAAGCTGAGTAAGTTTCATCAAAAAAACCCCGGAAGCACAGCCTGAGAATCTGTCTTCGACTGTCTCCTCCAACCCACCGCTCACTCACACTCTAATTTACAGCCCAGCGGTGGAGCTCAGGGGCTCTCAGCCTCTCAGCGGGTGACTTTCTGCCCACATGGGAAAGGTTTAGATACAGTCTCCGTTGTCACCACCAGAGGAAGCTACTGGCTTCCGGAAGTCTGACCTGGGGAGCGTTAATGCCCCACCACGCACAGGGCAGTCCCCACCTCAAGGGTGACGAACAACTGCCTCTAGGGAGGAGTTCTGCTCAGAACTGCAAGTCTGCATAATGTACAGTTAGCTGGCACCACACTGGGGGCGAGACCATGCGCCATTTCCACGATACCCTCAAGTCAAGGTGAGCTTGACCTCCAACTTACAAAAGATTCTCAAGGGAACAGTTGGGCTGACTCAGCTGCTTACACAGAGTCACCATGGCGGACTCACTGAGGGTGCTGTCCTTCACCTGCAGCACCTGGAGTTCCTTGTTGGCGGTGACCACAGAGCACACCTGGTGCCAATGGAGAAGCTCAGAGTTCGACCTGTGAGGGAAGAAGAAAGCAAACTCTGGGAGCGTGTCTGCACAGGATAAACTGTGCTCCTGGAGAGGAGACAGTCACCACAGTCCCCTTGGGCGGGAGAATTGGATCCATCGGGCGAGCTCACCAACTATCAGCAGATGGCAGCCGGTCACCGGCCTTGAATGCAGCCGCTCCTGGCGGTCACCCTCAGGGGACAAGTGCATGGACACCTGGAGGGTGGAGGCCAGGGATGCATCCACGCTCCCTGCAGTGCACAGGTCAGGCCCCCGACAGGAAAACCACCGGACCATCAGGGGGCCAGAGTCAAGAAACCTGCCTCACCTCCAACTGCCAGTGCTGCAGAGCCCAGGGCTGGGCAGTTCCCAGGACTCACACTCAGCCATTGCCACTTCCCACTCGGGAATCTTCCCACTCGCCTAACTTCACCACCCAGCGTCCTCACCTGTACTCTGACCATGATGGAATCCACCACACATGATTTTTATGAGTAGGAAACGACTCAAAGTCTATAGAATGTTTAGAGTAAGTCCGAAAAGGTAATTTGCAGTGGACAGGTCAAGAAAGAGTCCAAGGTGGGCACAGCAGAGGGATAGAAATACCAGTCACGGGTACTTCAAGCTAATGTTCAGCCAGTTAGGGTGACATTACAGGATGGTCATGCTCCATCCTCACAGTACGACTGCTGTTACTGCTGTTCTGTTAACGAGGCCACCAAAGCTAAGAAAGGGTGAGTCTCGTGGACAAGGTCACAGGGACAAGGTCACAGGGCTCCTCAAGGGTCAATCTAGATTAGGCACTATATGCCTACAGAGAATCACTACACTTACCCCATAAATATGCAGAATTAAAATAATAAAAGTTTACAAAACAAAATCATACGTAACTTTAAAAAAAGAGTCAATTCAGGGCTTGGCCTGGTGCCTGCTTGACAGAACAGGTGAGGTTCTAAACCCTGTCAGATGTTATCGCGCCCTCAGCCACACCAGAGTGTGTGACAGATCACAGAAGGAGAGCAGAGAACGCCACAGAGCCAGGCGCGATGGTGCACGCCTGTCCGCCCAGAACTCTGGCAGGCTGAGCCAGGATGATCACGATTTCGAGCTCAGCCTGGGCAATTTAGAGAGACCTTGTTTCAAAATTTAGAAAGTAAAAAATACATAATAAAAATGGGTTGGGGATGTAGCTCAGTGCAAAGCCTTGGGTTTAATTCCCTATTAGGAAAAAGGAGAAGGAGATGAAGGAAGAAGAGGAGGAGGAGAAGAAGGAGAAGAAGAGTGATGGGGAGCAGGAGGGGAAAAGGAAGAGGAGGAAGAAAACGAGGAGGAGGAGAAGAAGGAGAAGGAAAAAGAGGAGGAGGAGAAGGAAAAGGAGAAAGAGGAGGAGAAGAAGAAAGAGAGGAGGAGGAGGAAGATCGCTGGATGGACTCACACAGAGCTCTCTCCTCTCTCTTCTTCCTTAAAGATACCTTGGACTGAAAAGGCAAGTTTCCTCAAGTTATAACAGTGTTTTATGCAGTAGGCAGAAACCTCCAAGTCCGTCTTGTCCGAGATGGAGAAGGTAAATTCTTGCATCAGGTTCATCACCTGCCTAACGAAGGAGTCCTCCTGCATCTCGAACAGACAGTAGAACAAGGCCAGGAGAGTGATCTTTCCTTTGAGGTTCATGGCCTCCCCCAGGCGCTGCAGGCACTGATACAATTGCTGCTTTACCTCACTGGACAGCTGGAAGCCAAAAAACGCGTCCAGCTTCTGTTGCTCCCTTTCACACAAAAGGCCAAATAGGAAACACCCCAGAAACACCCAGCGTGGGTTGGATTTCTCTAGGAAGATCAGCAGGAGCTCCTGCGTGCCCCCCACGGCGGGGTGTGGGTGGTGCCCAGGGCTCTTGAGCAGGTAGAACAGGGCGGCACAGAACTCCTGGAGGGAATAGTGCAAGAACTTGAAGGAGGCCTCAGAGCCCCGGCAGCGCTGGAGGATCCTGAGGTCCAGCAGGGTGGGGATGTCGGAGCCCCCTATCCCATTCCTCCTGAGGTCCTTCTCCCCAAACACGAAGGAGTCTGTCCACATGCCCTGGACGGCCAGAGAACACAGGCTGTGCAGCTGGGCCTGGCTCTCCCAGCAGGGGCCATCGGCTCTCGTGGGTGAGAAGAGGTTCAAGAGGAAAGCGGCATACAGAGAGGTGGTCCGCTGGCAGGTGAGCCTCACGTCTCTGCCCTTGTCCATCTCCTGCTTCAGAGCCGTGCACACCAGCCAGCAGAGAACAGGCAGCCGGCACAGCGAGAAGAACTGCTCGTTGCTCTGAATGAGGCTGAAGGCCTCTGTGGCCTGGTGCACATTCTGAAACACACTGCAGATGTAGAGCTTCAGGTCACCCTCGGTGAAGCCCATGATCATCCTCACGTCGGGGTCCTCCAGCCTGTCCTCCAGCACCTGCCCAGCTTTGTGGGTGACCGTGACAAGCAGGGAGCACTCGGGGACCATCTTCCTCCTCAGCAAACTGCTCAGCAGCAGCTTCGTCGGCTGCACCTTCGCCCAGTCCCCACAGAGCTCAGACTCTGGCTCGCTCAGGTCACACCCCAGTTCTTCCAAGCTGTCCACCAGGAAAAGGAGCCTCTCAGGGTGCGCCAGGATCTCGCTCACAGGGGCAGAGGCCTCGGGCCAGGCTCTGGTGATCAGTTCCGCCAAGCTCGTCACCGGCAGCTGCTTCAGTTCCCAGCAGCAAAAGTAGAAGATGTAGGAGAATCTGTCCTGGTAAAGGAGGCCCTTGGACCAGGCTAGGAGGACCTTTGTCAGGAAAGTGGTTTTCCCAACTCCTTGGGCTCCTTTCAGGACCAAAGTGCGGGTCAGCTTCCCAGGTTCCTTGGGCGCGAAGAGGAGTTCTAAATATTTGCAATCTTCCCGGGTGGCATTTGGATCAAAGTATTCGCGGATCATGGGAATAGATTCTTTGGCCCAGATTTCATTGAACTTCTCACTCACGTGAGCTTGATACTTCTTCATGTGTCCTGGGTCAGTGAGCACAAGAAAAAAACACAACAAATCAGAGTTAAATACTCAAGCATATGTACTCTGATCTTCACTTTCCTACCTCAGAATGCATTGTCCCAGGGGTCTGCAAACTGTGGCCGAGGAGAAGTTTCGTTACAGCTGGGGCCGGCTTCCACAATGTGCTGTGGGCAGCTGCTTTCCTGCTACAAACAGCAGCGCCAAGAGGTAACAGCACAGCCCACAACATCTGAAGCATCATCCAAAAGGCCCTCTGTGGCAAAGTTTATAATCCCTGGCTCTAGGTACACACACACACACACACACACACACACACACACACACACACACCCATATTCACTGCTGCAATGATCACAGAGGACCTGGAGAACTGAATCACTGATAAAATCATCCTGCATAGTAAAAGCATGGAACAAGCTATTTATGAGATGCAGGCACCAGGCAGTGCCCATTTGTATAACCAGGGAGGCAGGCAGTGATGAAGCTTCCCCATGTGGAAAGTGCATCTGATGTCCACACAGGAAGGAGCTGACCCCAGCATGGAACTGGATGGCGCAGATAGACAGCGTGGCTCCTAGAACTCATCCAACTCACTCCTAATGAGCTGTCTTGTACTTTCAAGGGCAGAATGCTAAAAAAAATCTAAGAAACGAAAAGAACAAGAACAGCAGCAGTAGCAGCTCTGTGTTCTGACTCTCTTGCAGCTAAGCTCATGGTGCAGGTCACTCTGTGGTGCTGGAAAATGGAGGATGTTATGTTACAGCAACCCAACAGCCTCAACAAAGCAGAAGATGGTGCACGTTCAGAGCCACAGAGATTTGACTTGTGAACAACAAAGGCAAGCTGTGGAAAGACTGTGTGCTAACTGAATTTAAGAAATCAAAAGATGTGTTTGTTAGCAGAGTAGAAACAGCTCAACAGGAGATTGGATATAAGAAAGTAGTTAGAAATAAATCCTCAGACTAAACCACAGAGATAAAAAGATAAGCAACAGAGAAAAGAAAAAAAGAGCCACATGAGACTTGGTTTAAAGACCCACTGAGTACTCCTGGAGGCCAAGAAGAAGGTATGGAGACAGAATGAACATTTAAAGAAACAAAGGCTGAAGTTGAGAGCTGAGGAATGTTGTGAATCCCAAGCAGCCTAGGTGCCAAGAAAGCCACATCTGGGGACATCATGATAGGACAAAGAAGAGGATTTAACAGTAATTCAGAAGAGCTGTCTCCTGCCCCTGATATCTTAAATAGGCAAAGGAACAGTAACATCTTTAACCAGGATAAATATCCATGCAATGCTCAAGGCTCTAATGCCTTTAGATCATGGCTTGTCTGTCAGAAATGTTTGCTTGTCAATTATTAAATACATGCATGTGCAACTGTGGCTAGGATATCTTGTTCCACACTGCATTTCATGGCTGTTTGAATACCTATATGATTGCACATCGAACCTCAGACCACTGTATGGTCTACAGCAGGTGCCATTGGCTGTTGCTACCAGGCCAGATCTAAGCCTGGAGTAAAAATGATTGAGGATCTAAATGGAGGGATGATCAGGTGAGGGTAGGGCTCCACCTGCATCACCACACAGGCCCACCAGGTCTGCGTGAAGCAGTCTCCTCCCTTTGAGGACAGCGTTCCCTATAGCACATCCTGACCCCATGGTGGGTGGGCTTGGTGGCCATCTGTGTCCCAACACTGTACTAGCCGTGAGCAGCCATCTCTCTACCCCACGGCCCCACACACCAGTACTCTCTCGTGTGGCTCTCTCGCAGAGATCCTTCCTGTTGATCTTCTGGAAGACCCTGAAGGTCACATCCCAGGCTTGCTGCTCCTCATAATGCTTGAGCAATAGGTTGGCAAGTTCTTCTCGCGATGCTTTCTTCACTTCAGCCCAGGGAATCTGCCTGAGTCCGAGGTCGGAGGTCTCCTGCCTGAGGATCTCTTTGAACTTCATGAACTCCTTCTTCTTGAGCTCCTCCAGGTACCACATGAGGCCAAAGTCAGAGAAGAAAGGTGAAGCCATCTCATCCAGGCAGAGAGATCAACCTCCAAAGAGACAACTACAGGAACAAGGAATAAGTGGACCTATGGAGAAGACAGGGGTGCCAAGTTACCGAAAGGGAGAGGCTGGAGGCTGCTAAGTCCCAGCACGGTGTCCCCAGGGGTTCTGGGGGCGCAAGGGCAGGAAGCTCCTCAGATGCAGATCCTCTAGTCTCCTCTTTCTCACAGATTTGCTCAGGAAAGCAGTGATCCCTGAAAATCTCCGTGTGGGTGAGATTTCATACCTGGAAGAATTATGTCCAACTCCAACCCTGACAATTCCCAGTGGAAAGGAGCTTTCCAGGGTTCGTACCCAGGAAAGCTTCCCCAATGAGGCTCTACTGATACATTTCTGGCTCAAACAAGCTGTAAAAATAAATCTGATATGCCAAATTACCCAGTCGTAGTATTCAGGAATTCAGCTTTAAGGCAAAAGCATGATGATAGGTGAGGAGGAAGATTCCAGGGGAAACAGAGGGGGAAAGGGAATAATCCAGATAATGGGAGAATCAATCTATATTCACCCTCCATATCTTCAATATAGAAGTAAAAATGAACTTTTCCACAAGGAGTGAAAGATCACATTTTTCTCAGTAAATAACAGAGAAAACAGGTCTCCTTACAGATACTGGATAATGGAGAAGAATAATGTTTTTCAACAAATGGTGCCGGGCTTGCCAGAAGCCCACCTGCAAAACAAATGAATCCACCTAGTCTTGAACCGTGCATCTGACTAACCGAGGTGGGCAGCTGGCGGATGGACACAAAACCTCAGCAGGCACCTCAGAGGAGACAGATGGACGGCAAGTTATGGATGTGGAAGTTGCTTAATCTTTTTTGTTGTTAGTAAACTGAAAACTGAAACGATGCCGAGATCCGTTGCGGACCTAGGAAAGCAGCGAATGTGAGTGAGACTGGACGTATCTAGTGCTGACCAGGATGTGAAGCATCAAAGAGTCTCATTCACTGTGGGAGAAGTGTGAGACGTCACAGCCACCAAGAGGATGATCGGATTCCCAGCCTCCAGAACTGTGCAAAAACAAATGCACGTCATTCGAGTCCTGACTGTGTGCCCCTTGCTTTTACTCTGTTATGGCAGCCTAAGCACAAGGGCCTCCAGGAAGCCACACAAACCCCGGCAGCAGTCAGCATCCCCAGTCCTAGACCTTATTTAATAACAGTCTCCCAGTACCAGCTGGTCAGGCTGGTGGGGATGCCAGTCAGGGAGGATGCTGAGCAGAGGGCCACCTCGGCACAGGGCACACAGAAACCTCCCGTGCTATCCCAACAACTCCTCTGTGTCTAAAACAATCCCGAGTAAGAAAATTAAGGTTTAGGGCAAATAGTTATTGATCGCATACACACCACACACACATGCACACACACACATAGTGCCCCATGGATATTTGTAGAATCCTGCACATAACACTGAAGACCAATTTTTTAGAGCACGCATGGAAGATTCACAATAACTGATCCTGCCCTGAGCCATGAAAAGCAAATCTTAATACCAGCAAAAGGGCAATAGCAGAGAGACAACCTTCTTTGTCTAAATGCAACAAAATTAGGTACCAGAAGTAACATCAATGAAGGAATTACGTAGTATTAGTATAAAATGAAAACTAAAATAAAAAACTTTACTCGTGCGTGATCATTTGGCAGAATTTCCCCCATAATAGAAACTAAGCGATTTGGAAAAAAATAATTCTTAATAGAGTCAAAGATCTAAATGATAGGGAAATTATTAAGTGGTATACAGAACAAGAACACAATCACAGAAAGGTTCCCCTCTGTAGCTTCTTCTTTCAGACCTTTTCCAATAACCTTAAAAACCGCTTAGTAAGATGTTAAACCCCAAGTGTGTGGACCTGCATCCCCCTCTCCCGGGACCCTGCTCTGAAGCCACGGCTCCCCTGCACTATCCGGACACCTTGTGCCTTGAGATGTGCATGGCCCTGGCTGCCCCCTGGGCGCTGTGAATTCTGTCCATCTGGTAAACCCCCTGGTCCATCCGGCCACACACCCCAGTTTGGGAGCCAGTGACTTAGAGCTCAACTAGGACAAGAACACTGGTGGTGCTCTGCTGAGACTTGTGGAGCAGGAAACACACAGTTCTGGACTTTCTGGATGTGAAGATGGAGTCAGGAAGATCAGAAGTCAGTCTCTCGCAGGAGATTGAAATCATAGTACAATACCTCTGAAATCGAGGGTGTGGATTGCTCCAGCTTCGCTGCTAAACAAAGTTTAAATATTCTCCCCAGAGCATACACACACTTCCCTGGCACCGCCACCCAGTCACTAGAGAGCTCTTCCCAGCTCCAGTGTGATATTAGGTACAATCTACAGGTAATATATGTGTTGAGTTGTGTAAAAGTCCTGTGTCAAAATCACAACCCCTAGAGCCTCAAGATTGAACTCGTGTGGAAACAGAGTCTGTGGGGTGGATTTGCTCAAGCTGAGGTTACAGTGGAGTAACAGAGGTGCCTCACTGAGTGTGATGAATGACCTTCCTACAAAGAGCAAGGGTGGGCACCAGCAATCGCAGGTGGCAGATGGTGGGAAGGCACAGGAAGGATGCCAGGTAGCCAACAAAGAACACTTGAAGCTACAGGCGTCAGTGGAGTCTTCCTCAAGTCCCCAGAAGCAATCAGCCCTGCCAACACCTCAAGTCTGGCCTCCTGGCCTCCAGTGGTGTGAGACACTAAAGCCCTTGTTGAGGTCACTCTGTTTGCAGGTCTTGGTTATAGCAGCCCAACACCAGGCATCAACAAACGGTTAGAGAGAGATCACCATTGACCTAGAAGATAGGTAAACAGAAATCATCTAAGATGAATCAGAGGAAAAAAGGTGAAAAGCACAGAAGGGAGGAGAAGAGACCAAGGATGAGAACCCCCCAGGAAGGGAGGAAGCATGAGGAGCGAAGGTAGCACACAGGTGGGCCCTGGCCCGCCACGGTCTGTTGACTGTTCGATGGTACAAAAGTGCACCCACATAAGCATCCTGCTGCTCACTTCCATTAGAGCGTTAGACACAAGAATGAGGCTGCCAGTGCTTTGTGGGACAGTCTGCTTTGTGTCAGCTGGTCCCGTCCAAGCATGAGTGGATGCGAGTGTTCTGAGCAACTCTATGGAGGGTCACATGGATGGGATTTGGGATCCACCCAGGGGGCTGGTGGAGCACATGTCTGTGTGTGTCTGGGTGGGTCATGGCTTTGATGTTTGTGTCTGATGCCTGGCTCTTTCCTCTCTGGCACAGCTCCCATACTCCACCTCTAGCCACCACAAGCTAAACGGCCTGGCTCCACCACACCCTGCTGCCATGATGTTGCTGCCTTGGAGCCAGCTGACCAAGCACTGAATCCCCTGAGACCGTCCATCTCAGTTGTAGGTGTCAGGGGTTGTGGCTCCCCAACAGGAAAGCTGACTGATACACTGAGCTAAGCCATGAGATTCTCCAGCACTGTGTATTGACTGAGTTTCCAATTTACAGTGATACTCTCAACTCACAGTGGGTTTATCAGGACGCAACCTCATGGCTAACTAAGGAGGGTGCGTATTTGAAAAGACAACAATTGGGACCTTTCCATTAACATGAAATAAATCAATCTACTAGTCAAGAAGCCAAGGAGGATAAATTACAAATCCACATCTAGACACATTCTAGAGAAACCAAGAAATAAGAGAGAGAAATAGCTTGAAAGCAGCTCAGAATGCTGGCAGTCAGATTGGCAGCAACCTTCTCGGATGCCACAGAAAGGGGCAACCCACAGAAGGTGCCGACACTGAGTGCTGGTTTAAGTTCAACCAACATACAACCACTGTTTAAGAAGGATAACTAGACACCCACAAGTAAGTGACAATGTTTCCCACAGTAGATGGTATGATGATGCATTCTGGAAAGTGGCCATCGGAGAGAAGGAAAATGATCCCATATGAGAATTCAGAGAAGCCAGCATGAATTCATAGAGGTTGCTTCACTGCACCGCATGAGTTATGAAACAGAATTAAAATTCATCATCGTGTGGAATGTAAAGGGAAAGGTGGGCAAAGGCTGCCAAGTGCTCTGGTGGTCCTGTCTGGGAAGCTGATCAAAGTGAAAACTCAATATTAAATCCTGATAAACCCAAGAGCAAGCTAGAATTCTGACATAATCATGAGGGTTTACCTGACAAAGTAAATAGAAGAAAAAGGACACACAAAACTAACCAAAAATAGCAAGAAAGAGCAGAAATAGGAACATGGAACAGATAAGATAAATAGAAAACATAAGGTGATAGCAGATTTACTCTTGTTAGTAACTATACAAATACTGGCCTCATTATGAGATAAAGATCATCAAACTAGATAAAAGCAAAAATCAAACATACATCCTTTAGACAGACACCAAAGAACAAAACCACTGAAAAATGAAATCTATGAAAAAAACATGTGAATTCTAATGTAGAAACGCCTGGTGTTCAATATCAGTATGAGAAAGGTAGGAGCCAAGCCGAACTCTGGGGATAAATACAGGTGTATAAATCATGAGATTTTCAAATCGCCAGGAAGAAAGATCAGTATAATTATACAAGCAATTATAATAAGGCCTGAAAACATATGAATTGTCAAAAATATAAGGAGAAACTTAGCTAAACAAATCAAAAAGAATAAAAAGTTGAAAAAGAGTAGGTTTTACTGTGTATACGGACTGCTTCATTTAGCTACAAAACGCATTTAGCTGAGTCACCTATAAATATCAGCCACATACTGATCCTGAGTGAAAATTTCTACAGGTTTCAGGTAACATAAATTACACAAAATAATTTGGTCATAGTTTGCATCAGAAACGAACAATGAAATGACCTAAAGTTGCCAAAATTGAAAAATACACTTCTAAGTGTACGGACAAAGGAAAATATTACAAAATAAAGTATTATACATAAAATGTGAACGGAATGACATGCGCTGTTGTCACACACGAAAGTGAGTGGACTGCAGCCACCAGATGTAGCATAGCACGCTCTGTCCAAGGTACAAGAGGGAGCCTGGAATCTCACAAGTAAAGCATGCATTCGAAGTTAAAGAACAAACACACCAAAAGAAAACGGAAGAAAATGATAGTCAATGACATAAAAAGTGAAAATACGAGCGTTACATTCAGTAGTTTCTTCAAAAAGACAAAACAAATTTTTGAGAAGCCCCAAGAGGTCTGAGGGAAAGAAAGCACAAGCAGAGTATTTCGCTTCGAACGCTCCCTACTCATCGAGCAGCTATCTATTATCTCCTTTGCCCCCTTTTCACCATTTTTAAATAAATTGTCCTCAAAAAAAAAAAAAAGAAAAGAAAGCACAAGCAGCAATGGTCAGGTGTGAAAGGCAAGATGTCCCCACACACCCCGAAGGCATTAGACACAGAGATGTCACAATATTCAAGCCAGACTGATGATTTTGCTCAAATATACATGAATTCTTAGAAAATGATGACTTTCAACTTCTATTTCGTTTTTGTGAAGCTTTTTAAACTAATTTCTACAGGTGAAAGAAATTCTCTTCCACCCCCAAAGACTTCAAACTCAAAGATTTGCATTGGCAAATTATCAAAATTGGAACTAAAATTATTTTTCCGGACTATCCCCTCGCACACAGACTCAGCACTCTTAAACTGAGACAGGCTGGATACAAGAAAACGACAAGTTTAACGTGAGAACTTAAATGTTCCGATACTCATGTGAAAACAAATGCAAAAAGTATGTCCACAGTAATGACACATATATAAGGTCTTGTATTACATAAACATATCACTGTTACTTCCCTGATTTGGTATGTCGCAGTTATGCGAAGGCACACGATCCCCACCTGACCTCAGAGCCGCGTGGCGTTCTCCTGTGTCACACGCGGTCATCTTGGAGGGACAGAGGTCATTAGCGGGGACCCGCCCTGCCCAGGAAGACCAGACTGCTTGGACTTTAACCTGACCCCTGACTCGTTAGGGGGCCGCAGTTGCTTCTAACAAATAATAAATATCAAGGTGAACTGATGCGGAAAGACATCCCATCTACACATTTACTTCACGGCAGGCGAGTCTTGAGTGTGCTACGTCCCGGAATTGCAGCCCCACAGCTCGCCACCCTGAGCCCCCCAGCAAGCAGGGGCCCTCCTCCCTCACCTGTCTCCCCGGCCTCGGGCTCCACCATGGTTTGCGCGGCAGGTGTCGAGCATCTGAGGGAAACCCGCAGCCGAGAGCCCCTCCGGCCCGGGACGCCTTGCATGCTTTCCCTCGTGTTTCTGAGACCCCCCATCCTTCCCCTAGACCGCCGTGGAGCTCATGTTCTCCTCACTCCAGAGCAGGCCAGAGCGGGGTGCCGGGAAGGAGCCTGCTGCCAGCTGAGCTCTGGGAAATCCAGATGTTTAGTCGAGTTTCCCCAAACTGGCCTAGACATCAGCACTGCACGGGCCCAGGGGCCGGGACACCGCGGATTCTTTCAGGGTGGTCTAGACGGGGAGGCCGAGCAAAGGGGAGGGAATGAAGACCCAAAGCAATGAAAATACCGGCCTAAGGGGCAGGGTAGCGAGAGGAGGGACTCACCGCTCAGGTCCGTCTGGCAGTCCTTAATGGGGCCTGGGAGAGAGCAGAAGACGCCTGTGGTGCCGGCTGATTGGCCAATGAGTTCCTCCTTCCCATCGGCCCAGGTGGGCTTTGGAAAACAGAAATACTGAATGAGAAATACTAGAGAGAAATAATTCATAAGGTTTCTTTGGTGCAAGGAGGGATTGAACCCAGGGCCTTCTCCCTGTGCTGCATCCCCTGCTCGTTTTTATTTTTTTACTTTGCAGACAAGGCCTTGCTAAGTCACTGAGGCTGGACTCAATCTTGCAATTCTCCTGCCTCAGCCTCCCAGAAGACTGGAATTACAGCCAGGCGTCACTGTGCCTGGCAATTCATAAGTTTTAAATAGCTTTTATTGTAGTATATTGTTACAGTTGTTCTATTTTGTTATGAGCACGTTAATCGTGTCCTGTGCCTCCTTCCTAAATTGAGCGTCACCACGTGTATGCGCAGTATAATAGACAGGGCTTGGTACCAGCTGAAGCTTTAAGCACCCACTTTGAACACATCCCCTAAGGATAAGGGGGCCCTGCAGATTTATTTATAGAAATGCAATCACATTTTATGTTGATTTTATATTTATCAAGGCTACTTTTAATTATTTATTTATTTTTAGAATAATTGGGGAATAGGAATAGCTCCTGAGAGGCGGGAGGGGTCCTGAAGAGGTTGCCCAAAGCTGCTTTTAATAAATTTGGGGGGAGGGACTTTGCATAGATACTCAAATTATCTCAAATAACGATGCCTCGCCTCTTCCAGATCCCGCTCCTTGCCCCACCGGGCTGGCTCCTGGGTAGGTGTGAAGGCAGGACGTGTCTGTCCTGTGGCTTTTTTACAAGAGTGGCCCTTTATCACCTTCCCCTTGTGAGGGTTTCGGCTGTACTTCTGACTCCTCTTCTTTCTCACCTTTTAGAGCCATGTCTGGAGCGTGGATCCGTGTTCTCCTCCATAGCTCCCTTTGCACGTCCACGTGGCTCTGTCTGCACTTACCGGCTGTTGCAGGCGGCTGCAGGTGGGGACAGGTCGAGCCACCCTTGCGGACCCCCGGGTGACTCCAACCCGGTGACTAGTGGGTTCGGGTCCGGGCGGCACGTCTACACAGCCCGCCGGGTCAATGTGCACAAGCGGCGTTCATCGCATGCAACGTTCAGGCGCCGCTAGGCTCCTGCAGCCCTGGCCGGATAATGCGTGCTCGTGGGTCTCGGGGAGCACCAGTCCGGGCGGCTCCACGCAGCCTCAGGCAGGCCTGGGTGGGCGCAGCTGCGGCTCCCTGCCCGGGCCGGAAGGCCCAGGTGGAGCCGCGTCTCCCTCCCAGTGTGAACTTGGTCCCCGAACCAGGGGAACCGGGAGCCACGCGCTGGGCAGGCACAATCTTCTCTTCCCGCGCCGGCTCGTCGCAGCAGGAACTGGTGGAGGAGACCCGTGTCGGGGTCCGAGAGTTACTTTGCTTGCCATTCTGCTTCCTCGGATTTTAAAATACATTCCCTCCCGTCCTATTCAATTTTCTTTGCCTCTGAGCGGTTCTCCTTAACCAGAGACTCATGCCGCGGGCTGGCTGTGGACACTGTTCTGTTCCTGTGTGTGTGAAGTGTTAGAGATAAAAGGTATTTATTTCAGCGGCCCGTCGGCTGTAGCTTCCCTCCTCTTAAGAATGCTCAGCTGAGCTCGGCACCACTGGTTCCCAATTTGGGGAACCTGGGACTGTAGCAATCCAGCAATCCCATGTGTGGGCACCGGGGTTCCCACTTTATGGGAGTGGGTGTGTCTCTGGGCACTGGATCGGGGGCCCTCCCTGGGGTCCCTCAGTGTAGCGCCGCTCAGGAAGGCGGGCCTCACAGTCTCCATAGAACTTGACGCAGGACACCAAATCAGGATGAAACTCAAAGAAAGGAGACAGCTGGAGAGGGAGGTCAAAGCAGAGCCCAGGAAGCAGGCAAGGGCAGATTTAGGGAGGCCTAACTTTACACACAATCACTTGAGATTGAATTTAGACCCAAGACTGAAAAGTGAGCAAAGAAGCCTCCGGTATACCAAGTTCTATCTGTTACAAAAACAGCACAGGTAGTTCTTCTCCACAATCCTGGAAGGTAGAAGAGTTCCGGTCAGAAGAGTTTGTCCGAAATCTTCAGAGTTCAAGTTCAACATCACGAAAACATGGGTTGGAAATGTGAGTTCCAGCTACAGATGCCCGTGGACACAAACGCTTAAAATGTCTGCTTCAGTTTCCCTGTTTTGAAACTCAGGCCAAGCAGCGCCCTGGGATCACTGTGTGCATCATTTGCATTAAAATCGTCAGGTAGGACGTCGGGGCCCAAGTTCCAGGTCCCGGCCGGCCATGGAGCCGCGCTTGGGCTGCCGCCGCCGCCGCCACCGCTGCTGCTGCTGTGCGCCCCGCCGCGTCCGGGGACGCGCACCGAGAAGTCACTCTGATGGACACGACCACGGCACAAGGAGAGCTGGGCTGGCTGCTGGACCCCCTAGAGGATGGGTGGGGCGAGGTGCAACAGATGCTGAAGGAGACACGCCTGTACATGTACCAGGACTGCCCACTGCAGGGAAACGGAGACACCGACCACTGGCTTCGCTCCGACTGGTCTACCGAGGGGAGGAGGCTTCTCGCGTCCACGTGGAGCTGCAGTTCACCGTGCGCCACTGCAAGAGTTTCCCGGGGGAGCCGGGCCTCTGGGCTGCAAGGAGACCTTCAACCTTCTGTACATGGAGAGCGACCGGGGTGTGGGCATTCAGCTGCGCCGGCCCTTGTTCCAAAAGGTGCTGCGGCCTCTCTGTGTCGTCACGGCCCTGACACCGATTCCTGCCTGGCTCCTCACCTTGCCCCGGCTCAGCTAAGAAATAAAGAAGGTGGCACAGACAGGAAGGGAGGGCAGGTGTAGAATAATGAAAAGAATGTGGGAGTAGAAACCGGAAAAGCTGGATTTGAGTTCCTCTCTGATTTGCTTGTTAAGGGCTCCAAGCTTTGGGTTCATGATCAGAAAATAGTGATACTGAGGCCACTTTGTTTGACCCAGAGGCTGTTACTTAAACACTTGCTGAGATGAGATGCCCCAGGCAAGTACAGTGCAGATATATTTAGGCTTTTCTTTTGTCGGCCCCAATGATATTCATTTGTAACACACTCCGTTCGTTTGGCAGCTAGAGTTTTATAGTAGGGCAATTCCCTGCCAGCAATCCCTAATATCCCTTTTGTTCTTACTCGGGAAATATAAAGAAATGCAAAACAGTAAGGAACACATTATTATGGAATGTGCTCTCATTTCTATCCAAAGAGCGAAAGTTGTAAAGTTTCTTATTAGTAATAAATTAATTATGACACACTCCAAAAAATAAAAATAAAGATAAAATAAAATAAAATAAAATAAAATCGTCAGGTAATGTCTGGTGTGCTGTGAGTGTTGTATCTGAGCTAATGCTGCTCTCAGATCCTGTATTGAGTATTGAGTCCCTTCTTTTTTTGAATTATTTTTATGCCCACATGTTTGCAGTACATAAGATCACTTTTTTTTTTTTTTGGTGGAGTTGCACATGGACATAGTATACCTTACTTCTTTTTTCATCCCCTTCCCCTCCAGGCCTCCCGCCTCCTTCCATCTTTTGGCCCCCTTCCTTTTTGCAAAAAATCTTTCTCATGGTTTTCTATTATCTATCTTTAATTTGTTCTTTGACTTACTTATATTTTGGGTTTCTCATATAAGAAATCATGTGGTGTTTAAATTTGTGAGTCTGATTTGTCTCACTTAACATTATGGTCTCAGGGTGCCTCCATTTTCCTACAAATGACTCATGTTTATCCTTGTTTATGGCAGAGTAGTGCTCCACTGTGTGTAAATGCCACATTTCCTTTAGCCATTTATCTGGTGATGGACAGACAAGCTGCTTCCAAGACTTAGCTATGGTGAAATACGCTGCTATAAACATGGGTGTCCATGGGTCACTGTAATACGATGTCTTTAACGGTTCTGGAAAGTGCTAGGATTACAGGCGTGTGCCAGCACGCCCGGCTCTTCTGTCCTCTTTTCACACAGCTATGTGTCAGGCAGACATTCTTTCCTCTGGACTGCTCTGGTGCCTGTGGATGGACGGAGATCAGACAAACACAGAAAACAATAGCTCGAGTCCCCCCAGATCGTAGCCTGACGTCTGATCCCTGTGAACACTCGCTGGACTTTGGGACACGCTGAGGAACCAGGGAGTGAGGCCACACACTCCCCAAGGAGCCGGCACGGAGGCCGTGACTGGAGGGTCCAAGGTCGGGCAGGGGAGTGCTCTCAGGAGCGAAGGGCACCCCCGCTGAACGTGCCTCGGGGTTGATGGGGAGGACATCTGGGGACAGCCGTGGGGGGGACAAGTGGGACGTGGAGTCAATGCCTGCACCATGCACTGAGCCTGCCAGCACTGTGCAACTTCAGCCACTCAGCAGCAGTCGTGGGCCTCTGGCCGCCCACAGAGCAGGGCCACTGGGAGGGGACAACACAGTTGGGGCGCCAGGGAGAACCAGGGGCACGTTTGTGGTTTGGGTCTGTGTGGAGCAACTCAGGACTTTGATGCTTCTGGTCCTCCATAGCCCTGGGTGTGAGGCTGAGGCAGGAGGATAGCTGTGAGTTTGAGGCCAGCCTTATCTACCTAAGGAGACCCCATCTCAAAGAAAAAATTTTCCAATCTGTGGATAGGAGTCATTGGTGAGATGTTAGCATTTATGGAAACATTTTATACAGTGTTTTAAATTGCTAAATGCATTTTAAAGCCATCAAACATATTTTTGGCATTTAGGTATCATAACTGGAAAAGTAACTTAATCTGTAATAGCTAAAGCTCGGGAGCGGCCCATACAGCAGTGAGCAGATGAAGAAATGGGCCTATCTACACACCATGGAGCACAAATCCACTGTAAAGCTGCTCTTGAATCATAACCAGACACATAAGGTTAACTGTCACACTGTTTCTTTCAGATGAGAAACCTCAAATATGAATACAGAGCAAATAAAAGATGGATTATAGGGAGGAGGGAGTTTTTTTCAAGTGGGAAGGGGAAGAAGAGGTAGAGATGGGGGAAGAGAGAGAGGGAAATGAGATGAGAAAGAATCGGGAGAAGAAAACCAAGACAGAGCGTTTGAGAATGGGAAGGAGATCAAGAGAAGGAGGGAGGGAGGGAAACGGGACAGACACAAGAAGCAGGAGGTGTGCACACATGGCCTACTCCGTCTGGTAAATCTAATCACTGTGTGCTGCAGACAGGAACTAATAAAATTAAAAATGTGTGAAAAATAATATATATGAGCGCTATTGCTTTTTCCCCTAACTAGAGAAGAAACATAAGCTATTACAAAAACATAGAAAAAGAAACAACTGTACTTAATATCTAATCAACTAAATCACATTGAACATTTTTGTCTCAGTTTTTATAGTATCAATAAAATGTGGGTCGCTCCTGTACATCCATATCAACACAATTTTGGTCTTCATAATCCTTTAATGACTATTTTGTAATTTATTTTAATGAGCCCTATTACAGGGTGGTTCATTCTCAAGGTTTTTAAATTGTAAAAAATGATGCAATAATTCTTGGAAAGTCATTTCACTCTTGTTGGATTCTGCTAAATGTGTTTTTCCTTTTGGTTTTCCTTGAGTGAATTTGAATTAGTGGCTTATGACATCGGACCAGGCATTTCATAAAAGGAAGAACCTTGTCAAATTAGTGGGAAGTGTGCAGGTGAAGCGAAGCGTTAAAGACAGCTCAGTCGCGGTATTTGTGAACAGAAGCCTTCCAGGCAGTCAGGGCAGAAGAAAGTCACTCGCAGCAGCCGCAGTGTCGCGGAGGCTCGTGACGGGTGGGGAGACCAGAAGCGCAACACACGGATCCTGGTGTCAGCTGCCTTCCTTCCATAATTCCGTAAGAAAACCGACCCGCAGAAGTATGAAACACAGTAGTGCCTCTGTTCACAAGCTTAGTTCATTCCGCGATTGTGGGGAAGATGGCCGAGGTGTGTGTGTCACATGATGAGGAGTTCGTGAACAGAAGCAAAATTTTGCCTGAGGCCTCCGTTCTTCCCCCAGGTGTTACTGTGTCCTTTTCCTGTGGGTTGTAAACACAATAGCCTAAGGCACGTGAAAGGATGAATGGAATGACACTATTTTAAGGTTCTCAGGGATTCTGGGGCGTGGTCCATAGTCGTTTTAGCTGGAATGTAACATGTTAGGGATGCATGGTACAATGGCCTCAAGAACCACTAGGAAAGAAAAGCGTTAAAGTGATCAAATAGAAGGAAAAGGAAACTAAAAATTAAGGTATAATACAATATGCCAGGAAATTAGAATACAAAGTAAACCAAAAGAAGGCAAAATAGACAAGGGGAAACAGCAGATGCAACTAATATGAAAAAAGCCCCGATTCTTGGTCTGTATCCACGAGAAGCAGAAGCCCAAGTGACAAACCCCAAGAACTGCTTTTACTTCCTCCTGAGATGTTTTCATCAGTTTAGCTAAACATTTCCTGAGGTAGGATCTTGAGGACCTCAGGCGAGGCCTGTCCCTCAGAATCCACTACCTCTTAACGGATGCTCCAGTCGTAGGGTGAAATAGCAACGAAATAAAGAACAGTGTCGTGGAGAAATGCACTGGCCATCTTCAGAATTTCCTACCTTCATCTATGAAATAAAGTCATCCAGTCTGGTGGAAAATTTACCTGGACCAAAATTGAATTACATTCCAACTTTTGTCAGGCATTATCCACACCCACAATGGGGTAAATGGTGTCGAAACTCTTCAAATGCTCCTGATGAAAGGAAGTTTCTTTCACACACTTCCATCAGTAGAGGGGAAGGTTGTATCAACAATAATGCAGGTGTTTTTTGAACTATTGTTTCACCTACAGACTGTCAGAGACAAACTGACCTAAGATCATTGCAGATTTTATGTGAAATATTGGTGCTTAGGAAAGGATTACCAAACAGAGTAGTCATGCTTGCTGCCGAAGCTGCCTTCTATATATTTTGAGCATAACACTTTTTTTTTTTTTTCTTTTGGTGCTGGGGATTGAACTCAGGGCCTTATGCTTGCAAGGCAAGCACTCTAACCACTGCACTAAATCCCCAGCCCTGCCTTCTATATATTTTGATACACAGCAATGATTTTCAACAAATCAATAGCAGAAAGTGGGAGTCATAGGATCCCCGAGGATCAGCAATGTGGGGCAAACAGCAAGAAAACATGAAGCCAAAATAGAAGAGACACGCATCGCCCGTAGATGAGAGCTCAGAAAAGTAGTGATATGAAAAGTAAGAATAGAATTCAGCACAAAAAAGGGGCCAAAGTTGGCCACCAGCATCAGGAGGGTGTGGGCAGCTCTCATTGGTGGCAGCGGGGTGAGGTGTGAATGTGCCGCAGTCGCTGGCAGTGTCTGTGCAGGAGCAGCAGACGGAGCCACTGGACCAGCCCACGAGACCAAGAAATGTGGCGCTGGAGATGAACAACAACATAACAAAGCCCTCAGGGTGACCCAAGAATGGGCAGAACCACTGGCCTTGGGCACCAGGGTAGCTGCACCGTGGACCAGTGATTCTCATGGGAACATAGACAGTCATTAAGTCACTGAAGATCCAGCAGGTACCACAGAAGTGCCCAATGATCTTAAGGAACCATCCTCTAAGTGTCGTCCTCCCCACTTCACCAGGGTTGATGGTGGTGGCTGGTAGGTGCTCAGGACACAGGTGAAGGACATGGCGGTGATGCGAGCCATATGGTGAATGTAGAAGACAAGTTGACATTCAAGAGTGGACAGTGGGCTCCTCTGAGCAAAAACCCTCACTGTGTGGGGATCCCAGTGCCGAGAAGAGCCAGGGAGTTGGCCACAGCCATGTGGGCAAAGATCACCTGCGTGGCCTCGGTCTGGGGCCATCTGAGCGTGGACGGACATTGTGGAGCAGAGAGACACGGGCCAGAGTCTCAGCTGAATCACACGAGCCTGGAAGATAAGAGAGACACGGCCACGTCCCTCGGGCGGGTCTGCACCTGGAGGACTGGCCGCAACCTGATTAAGGTTCACAACTGTAACTTTGTGTTTATTGCTATTTACTTTTATAATTTGACTCCCTACCAGAATGGAAGATCCATGAATTTATTTATTTTTTTTAATTTTATTTTAATGGTACATTTTCAATATACATATTGATAACATTCATCATTGGGGATTTGTACCTATACATGATATACCTTGTTGCTTCTTTTTTTCCCGTTCCCCTCGATCCACGAATTTAGCAACTATATCTGTGTTGTTCAACAAGATGACGAGGTAAATCTTAACAAAATCTGCACTTTGTAAATGCATGTGTAAAACAGAAAAGACACGAATGCAGGACACCACTGTTAGAGTTCATCCTTTCTTCCTGTATAATAACCCATGAAGAAAATGAAATGCACAATGTAAATTAATATGCTCCTTATAAAATTAACTGAATAAAATGAGAATCACCTGTCAGATCTTAAGAACTCTTTAGATTATTCATCAGAATGACAGAACAGAAAATATTTCTGAAAAAGTCACTAGTCCTCTGATCACACTGGTGATGATGAATGTCCTCAGATACTCTAGAAAAAGGGTTAGAAAAACCGCCCAGCAAGCACAGACTTTTAATCGTTACCCTTTTACGGATCCTAACTAGTAATGCTAATCAGCCAGAAACCGGAGACCTTTGTGAGCTGTCTTCAATCATCCTCTGGCCACACAGGCTAAAAGAGTGCACAGGCGGATTGTTTAAAATTCAACTTCTGACTGCCCGTATGTCATCTGACTCTACTTGGTCCTGAGCTGCATGAGGGACGGCGAGGCTGGTTCTGTGAGCTTGTTATCTCTGCGGCACGCGTGGCGTCCTGGTAAAGCCAGGTGAGTGAGCAGGCTCTGTGAGGTAAAACACAAACATTGGCTGGTTCTGGTAAAATCATAAGTCTCTCAGAGGCAAAAATTTAGTGATAAGTGTTGGATCTAGAAATCTCTGTCAAGTACGGTGGGAAAATGAAATCTAAACAGAAGTCCTGTGGTCACAATGTCCCCTGCTCAGCTCTCACGGTGAGGCAAGCTGAGCACCTGAGCAAGCCACGACACGGCACGGCCCGGGTCCCTGCCCCAGCACAGAACCCTTCTGCCCGTTCTTTTCCCTGAGACGGAAATCAAGGAAGCACTCACCTGGCATCCTCGCCGGCTCTGGGGCTCCGTGCAGGGCACTGTCCACCAGGATGAGTCCAGGACAAATGGGATCGTGGTTATAAGGACAGATCTCCCACAGAGTGGCCATTACTGTCATGTATGTCAGGGACGTTGTCTGAATGCAGAGCCTGCAACGCCTCCAAGGAGGAGCAGGTCGCCCAGGGCGAGTCCCCTCGGCCCCTTCTGGTGAGAAACGCCAACCACGGGCAAGTAGGAAGAAGGTCCTGACGAGTAGCTGAACAGAAGTAGAAAAGGTTTCCTGTTGCCTGTGAGTGAACAGAAGTTCGGAACTGATACTGTAGTCAGGGAGGAAAGGACACTCGCAGTGGGCCAGGAGTTCTTCAGTATGTGCCCAGCTGGGCACTTTCCACAGAACCCACCGCTGTTCCGGGTCAGGCTGGCAGCCAAGTCCTTTCTCACTGAGCCTCAGCATGTGCCCCGGGCTCTGGGCTTTGCTGAGAAGCTATGTCCCACGACTTTTGCTACCTGTAGCCCCAGGACCCTTTAGTCCAGAAAATACGTGGTTGAAGTCCTTGTGTCCCTCCTGAGATCCTTGGTCACACCCATGTCCACGTCTCTGCAGGGAGGTTACAATTTTCCTTCCTGGATATCCACAGAGCTTTACTTCCTTGTGTCTCTCTCACTGCCTGCCAGCTCTCCTTGTTTTCTGGAGAATTTACCCTACTAAGGAGTAATGCCGGCCATACAGAGATTAGAGGGAGTAAGAATTGAGGAATATACAGAAAACGTATAGTTCTTAACACTGGCAAAATGCCTTTAACATCGGCACCGTGTCCCCATATGTGGTGAGGGAGTGATCTCTGAATCTCCACTTCTCATTAAAGCAAGGATTATAAACCATACGAATACAGCATAGATGAAATAGACAAACTCGTAGAAACACATAATTTATTAGAACTGAAGAATAAAAAACTTGAATAGGCATATGACCTTAAAGAGATTAAGGCAATAATCAAAATCCCCAGTCCAAACCTTCTCAGTCACCTTATCTTTGACAAAAGAGCCAAATACCCTCATTGGAAGAAAGACAGCCTTGCTAATGAATGGTGCTGGGAAAACTGGCTCTCCACATGCCGAAGATTAAAACTAGACCCGTGTCTTTCCCTATGCACTAAGCTAAAATCAAAGATCTAAATACTGGACCAGGGATTTGGCTCAGAGGTTAGAGTGCTTGCCTTGCAAGCACAAGGCCCTGAGTTCGATCCCCAGCACCAAAAATAATAATAATAACAATAATCAATAAATATTGGACCAAAGATCTAAATATTAAAACAGAAATACTAAGTCTGCTGGAAGATAGAGTAGGTAGAACTCTTGAAGACACAGGTGTAGGCAAAGATTTTATGAACAAAACCCCAGTTGCCCAGGAAATATCACAAAGAATCAACAACTGGGATTTCATCTTACTGAAAAGCTTTTGCACAGCAAAAGAAACCGCCAACAGAATGAAGAGCCAACCCACAGAGTGGAGAAAAATTTTTGTCAGCTGTTCCTCAGGCAAAGGACTAATATCCAGAATATATAAAGAGCTCAAAACAATCAGACCTCCAAATTTAAAGACCCAATCCAAAAATGGGCAGCTGAAATGAATAGACACTTCTCAGATGAAGAAGCAGAAACAGAAAATAAACATGAAAAAATGTTCAACATCACTGGTCATTCGAGAGATGCAAATTAAAACAACACTAAGATTCCATCTCACTACAGAAAGAAGTGCTATTATCAATAAGCCAGCCTATAACAAATGCTGGAGGGGCTGTGGTGAAAGAGGAACGCTTCTCCACTGTTATTGGGAGTGTAGACTGGTGCAACCACTATGGAAATCAGTGTGGAGATTCCTCGGGGAACTAGGACTAGAGGTTCCACTTGACCCAACTATTCCCCTTCTTGGTATCTTCCAACAAGAATTAAAAGCATCATACCACAGCAATATATGCCCACCCATGTTTATAGATAATGGCAGTTTGTAATAGATAAATCTTGGAAACAGCCCAAATGCCCATCAACTGAGGAATGGATAAAGAAAATGTGGTTTTTTTATACAATGTAGTACTACTCTGCCATAAAGAATGATAAGCTTAAGGTATTTCTAGGTAAATGCATGCATCTTGAGACCATATTCTTAAGTGAAATAAATCAGACACATGTGTTTAAATACTGCATTGTTTCTCTGGTATGAGAAATGAAAAGTGTAAATAAGTATTAAAATGTATTATATTGGGAAAAGGAAGACATTGTTCAAATGGGAAGGAGAACAAGGGAGGGGGAGGGGAAAGGGAATGGAGGGACAAAAGAAAAAAAGAATAGATGGGAAAAATGGAAACAAAGCATTTGTAAATAAGGAGGAGGGGGTGAAAGGAGGGGAGGGGAATGGGAAAAAAGAAGCAGCAAAATATATCACGTACAGGTACAAATTCCCTATGATGAATGTTATCACTATGTATATCTAAAATGTACCATTAAAATAAAATAAAATAATCAAAACCCCCTACAAAGAAAGCCTTAGGATTTCACAGCTTCACTGGTGAATTTTACAAAATATTTAAAGATGAATTAATGTAAATCCTTCTACAATTCTCCTTCAAAACAGAAGGAACTATCCTCTAATCCATCCTATGAGGGTAGCATTAGCCTGATTGTCAAACAAGCTCATCAAAGAAAAGAAATTAAAGATAGAAGCAAAACCCAAGAACACAGCAGCAAAGCAAAGCAGACCACCTGAATATGAAGACTCATTATGCCTCATGACCAAGTGAGGTCTATCCCAAGAATGCAAAGTGCTTCAACACACGGACATCAATCAGTGTAATTTACCACATTAATAGGATGAAGCCCCAAAAATCACATAAGCATTTTAATCGATGCAGAAAAAGCATTTGACATAATTGAAGACATTTTCGTGATTTAAAAAATGGTTTAAGAATACAATGGGATGCTTCTAGCTCCTGGGAAAAGGTGCTGGGATTTTGTTACCTGACTGTATTCCACCTTCACCTTCGGGCCAGGAGACCCAAGGTCCCTTCTGAACGCCAGGCCAGACAGTGTTGGGACAGGAACGAACGGTTCTGAAGCAGTTCTGGTAACACCAACATCAGCTGGAGTTGGGGAGTTGCTGGGACGTAGAGCCCTGTGGTCCATCGTGAAGCTCCAGTAGAAGAGGACCATCACTTTGTGTATCAGAAAGAGGAAGGAGAAAAGATCCAGAAAAAATACCTAGAGGGGTCCCAGTTGTTGTAGAGAAGGCTCCTAAAGACAGGCAGGCTGACAGCTCTGGACAAGGAAGCACCTCCTGCCTTCTGTCCTCACAGCTGGCCATTTCTACTTCTTAATCAGGAAAAGGGTGCACCTGAGACCGGAGGATGCCTGGCTCTTCTTTGCCAACGCTATCCCTCCAACTAGTGCCACCGTGGCCCAGCCGAGTGGGACAACCTTAAGGAAGGCTTCTTCTGCAGGGATCCCTCTGTGATGAGAGCATCTTTGGGAAGTGAGTGGTGGAAGCCCAGCAGATGGGGACACCGGGACTTGGGTGCAGGGGAAGGTATGAGTGGGACTTGGGGGAAGACGAGGAAAGTGAAGGCACCAGAAACATTACACCATACACACTCGACCAATTCTTGTTTTCTCTGCTTCCTCAGCCCAGTTAGAAAGCACACCAGGAGTGAGAATGCCAACAATTAAATTTTGTGTGATTTTATGGGAGGGTCTGGAGGTGGGCAAGTCAAAGCCAAAGATGAATGCAGCCCGGCCATAACTCCTGTCTCTTTGGGCAACGATTTGGTTTTGCACATTTGCACGAGACAAGTAGGAAATGGAACAAGAATACTTTAGGAACTGTGGTACAGAACACGGACTAGAAGACTCCACTGGAACCGAAGCATTGTAGCCCCTGGTCTTTCCTACCCCTCCACTTCTGCCATCATCTCCTGGTCCCTCTTCACACAGCCACATCACAGCACCCCACACAGGTGGCAATAGGTAATCACAGAGATGCTGAGGTGGAGATCTCTTAACCTGTGAAAAATAAGGGTCCAGAAGAAGATGTTTCTGATTATGGTTTTGATGGCATTAAAGTGGAATTGACTGAGTGTTGAGCGTCTCTGTGTAACCGCTTTCTCTCCGGTGCCCCTTATCTCACGCCTACCTTGGCATGTCATGAGCTTCAGGTACTTCCTGTTGTAAGCTAAAGTCAGTCCTGTAGAGTTGCCTTTAGCATCTCCCATGTACAGGGACGGAGGTGGCTCTCATACAGAAGAGCAGGGACGGGGTAAGGGTGTCTACATTTCCACCCGTCCAGCACACGCAATCCTGGCTGCTGCCCGGAGTCGCACACAGAGGAATGCTAAGCTATGGTTGAGATCTGATACGGCCCCCCAAAGCCCCTTGTGTCTGGACGGTGACGAGATTACGGGGACAGCGTAGCTGACTTGCTGCTAGGGGGTGGGCCCTGGTCTGAAGAGATGGGTCACTTGTGGGAGTGACCATGCTGAGAGCAGCTCACCTCCTCCACGCCCTGCTGCCATGCCATCCTGCCTGGACCCAGCGTTTCATGGACTAAAATGTGAACCAGAATAAATCTCTCTTCCTTAAATTGCAGGTTTCCAGTATTTTGTTTCAGCAACAAAGAAAGTGATGAAGATGGGTTTCATCCCCAGTCGGTGGTATGAAGATGGTGGAAACACTATGGTGCAGAAGCAGGAACTTTAGGAAGCCATTCCTACTAGAGGAAGTCATCAGGGAGGAGCCCCACAAATGAGGATTGAGAGAACTCTGGGAAGAGAAGTAAAGATGCAGGGTGACGCACGGGAAGGAGTGCCCCATCTCTGCCGCCTGACGCCTGGTGCTGCTTCTGGACTCTGCCCACAAGGAGGCCACCACCTGATGCAGACGCTGGAGCTTGGACAGGAACCATGAGCCAGTATAAATTTCCATTTCCTTTTTTTTTTTAACTTACCTTGTCTGTGGGATTGTGCTCTAAGCAACATAAAATGGGCACAAAGATGAAGAAAAATGGGCAAAAGCCCTGGTCTGGAATGAGACTTTTTCGATTGATGATTTTGGCTGATCTCATGATAAACTGGAGTAACTCACACCATTACTAAATGTCATGAGCCTAAGACTTCTCAGTTGTAAAATTGGGAATAATGAGTCTTTACCTAGCAAAGTTTTCGTGAGCTTCAAAGGTGTCAGGCACACATTGCCTCCTACAGGGCGTATAGCAGACACTCGCGGAGTACCGGCAGTTGTTGGCAGGAGCATTCTGGTCTTATCTAAAGGGCACGTGTTGACCTGTGCTCTGTGTCGCTTGACTGCGGTAGCTGGTAACAGGTGCAACATCTCCGTGGCTCACAGAGCCATCTTCTGTGAGCAGGTTGCACCCCTGCCCCATGCAGTTTCCTGGGTGAGGCAGAGGGAGGAGCCCTCCCAGAGACCCCCTCTTGTGGCTGGTGGAAGGTGATCTATGCTGTGCACAATTTATCCAGCCACAAGCCACGCAGCATGTCTGATATCACATGGGAGAAGTCTGAGGAAGGTGAAATGGGGCCAAAACTCAGCCCATCATGTACATTTATATATTTGAGATATATGTATACATTTAAAATTCTGAAAAAAGTCATTAAATGAAGTACTACAGTATTTATAACAAACTAATTTTATTGCTAATGACAGTAATGAGATACAATATAATGTATCCATTGTGTAAATTACATGTAATTCAAATATGAAAAGGAGAGATTATCTATGATGAGAACTGAATGCAGCTTCACTTTTAGAATGAGAACATGAGGCGCTTTGAAGATTGCTTTCCAGGTGCAGAACTGCAATGTGTGAAAACCATACATATATAATTTATATAAATGTGCATATACATGTAAATATTTTAAATCTCTCAAAATTGCCCTGAGGAAAAACAGCAAATGAAGAAATATTCCTTCAAGAAAACGTGCAAGATGTCAGTAGTAAATCTGAGTCTGTAGCCCTTGGACCCGATCCCATCCTGCCCTCTCCCCAGCGCAGCAGATGGAGACTCGTCTCGGGGGGTTGGCCAAGAACTCAAGGCTTCATCTCAATCGAGGGACTCGACATCTCACTGACAGCCTCAGATTGTCACCACTTCCGGGCCTCACAGGTCTCGTATCCAGAGGCTCAGTCTCCTGGGAATGCAGCCAAGACACAGCAGAGTCCCTTCCTCCAGCCAGCCCCCACCAAAGACTGGAGATGCCCCTGAAGAGATAATCTGGAATTTTGTCCCTGATTAATACTCTGGGGTCTTGATCCCAATGACTCCTGTAAAGGGAAACATGCTCAACACCGTCATTAAGGTACATCCTCCAGCGTGTGCTATGAGCTCTTCAAGTACACGGTGACCAGTGTACACTCTCAGCCCACCAAGAGAATAAAAATACTCACATTCTGAAGAACTAATAAAGGTGGAAATGTGTGAAAGAAATTGGTGAACCATAATTTTTATGAGAACATGAGTTTAAGCATGGATAAATTGGGTTTTTGGTACCTTAGATGTCTTAGTATCTGTCATAATTTATTTTATTTTATTTTATTTATTTTGGGTTTTTTGGAGAGACTCTCACTATGTAGTTCAGGCTGGCCTTAAACTCAGAGCAATCCTCCTGCCGCAGCCTCCAGAGTGGAGATTACAGGCATGTGCCGCCACACCCAGCTGTCACACTTTATTTTAAAATCTTTTTTAAAAGGCCTTTCAGTGCACCCAACTTCATGAATCAAACACTAGTAGACATAAAAGAGCACATAAACATCAGTACAGTTATAGTGGGGGATATTAATACCCCAGTATCACAAATAGACAGATCAGCCAGCTGTGGTGGCGCTTACCTGTAATCCCAGCACTCAGGAGGCTGAGGCAGGAGGATTGCCATGAGTTTGAGGCCAACATAGGCTACATAGTTAGTTCAAGTCCAGCCTGCACTACAAAGTAAGACCCTGTGTCAAAAAAAAATAAAAAGAAAGAAAGAAAGAAAAGAAAAGAAAAAAAGAAAATAGATCAACTAAACAAAAAATTTACAAAGAAATGTCAGAGATGAATCAAACCTTGGAACTTTGTAGAGTGTTCCACCCAACAACAACAGAATACACATTCTTTTCAATTATACCTGGAACTTTCTCCAAAATAGACTGCATACTAACTAATGAAATATGCCTCAGTAAATGCCAAGAATCAAAATTTTACCGTGCATATTATCAGATCATGAGGCAATTAAACTAGAACTCAATGGCAATAGAAACCATAGAAACTATGCAAACATGTGGAAATTAAACAACACACTCTTGAATAATTGACAGGCCAGAGCAGAAATTAAGGAAGAAATAAGACAGTTCCTAGAATTAAATAATAATGCCAATACAACATACCAGAACCCATGGGAAATAACGAAAGCAGTCCTATGAGGGAAGTTCCTTATGGAAGGAACTCTCACATAAGAAAACCAGCAAGAGCCCAAATAAATAACCTAATGATGCATCTTAAGGTCATAGAAACACGAAAACAATCCAAATCCAGGGCTTGTACAAGGAAAGAAATTACAAAGATCAGAGCGGAAAATCAATGAAATGGAGACTAAAAGAAAAAATACAAAGAACCAATGAATTGAAGAGCTGGTTCTTTGAAAGAATAATCAAAATAGACAAACCTTTAGCCAATCTTACCAAAAAAAAAAAAATGACACCAATCACTGTGATTAGAAAGGTAGACTTCTGGGGAAATGGCAGAGTAGTAAGCCACAACTCAGCCTTTCTGAGATTCAGAATGCAGACTGAAAAATAATAACGTGGGGAAGAAAAAAGAGAGAAGTAGATCTCCAGGAACCAAAAAGGGTCTGACAGAAAAAAAAAAACCTACAGGGAAATTGAAGAGACAGAGCACAAGGCAGAGAAGGGAAGGGACGGTCTGCAGCTTTTCCCTGGCTCACAGCTCACAGCTTGTGGGAAAAAGATACTGCGGCTACAGAGACAGAGTGAAAGCAGGGACCTCAGAGGGCCTCGCGAAGAGGTGGGTGCCCTGAGCTGCGAGGAGGGTGCGGGCTCTGCTGCCACATGAGTCCTTCGGCAGCAACCGCTGGACATCTTCACTCCAGGGCTCCCCGCGTTACACTGCCACAGTGTCCAGGTGAGTGACAGCCAGAGGCCCGGGCTGACCTGAATCGCTCAGGATTTGACAGTCACAGCACTGCTGCCCTCACCGTAGTCCTCCTGCCTGCTGGTGCCTCCACACAGCACTGATCAGGAGCCTGACCGCCTTTGTCACCACAGTGAGCAGGGACGCTTCTTAACTTGGATACTGCCCCAACACTGTAGATCCTGGAAGAAACCTACACATTCAAAATCACAGGTGGTACACGCCTGTTATCCAACACCTGGGAGGCTGAGGCAGGAGGATTGCCGTGAGATCAGGGTCAGCCTGGGCTACATAGTGAGTTCAAGGCCAGCCTGCACTACAAAGCAAGACCCAGTCTCAAAAAAACAAACAAACAAAAAAAAACACCCAAAATAAAATAAACAAACAAAAAAAATCACAGAGAATTTTTTTTCTTTCTTTTCTTTTCTTTTCTTTGTGTGTGAGCGTATGCACTGAAACAAATAGTTGTTTCAGTTTTCTTTCTTCTTCTTTCCTCTCTTCTTCACCAGCTTACTGAGGCTTGTGGAATTTTTCTTTGTTCTTCTGCCATGCTTCTTATCTCTTTTTCTTACTTCTTTTTTTTTTCTTTTTTTCTTTATTTTTTCCTCTTCTTCCTAGTAATATTTCTCCCTTAAATTTTTTCTCTCTTATCTTTACTCCCCAGAAATGAAAAAGATGAAATCACAGTGGACACCACCAAAATCCAAAGATTATTAGCAAGATTAGATTATTAGCCTTCACAAGCCTGTAGGTCAAAAAATGGGAGAACTCAGAAGATTCCTACATATACCTGACCACCAAAACCAAACCAAGAAGATTCAAAAAGGCACTTTATTTTCCAAGCTTTCTTGAGCATTTTCCCACATAGATGTGCATTTTAATACAGCTCTTTATTAAGGTAGGTTTGCAATACATAATAATTCCACTGGTTTTTGGAGAATTGGTGCATGTATATAGCATATCTTGATCATTTTCAATTTCTTTATCCTTCTCTTTACCTTCCTGCATCCTCCCCCTTCCACATCTCCCAAAAGTCTGCTTATTTGTTGATTTTTTTTAAGCAGGAAGTTATCTGTTCATCTCACAGGCTGCTTAGTGTGGCTTCCTGTACTTTTTTCTCCTAAATAACCATCTGAAAATAAAGCTTTGCCATGACAGAAATAATTGTGGTAGAAATAATTGTGTCCACTCAATGAGTTTTTAGAGAATGCGTCTGAAAAAGTTTCTTTATTAGCTCTGTTGATCTCAACCTGATAATTTAATAGTCATCTCTATGACTGGGCCTGTAGCTATGGTCATTAATCCTTCAATATTTGATTACAAGTCCCCGTGAGGAACTTCCAATTGTCTTATATAGACATAAAAAGTACCCCCGAATTCTTGTGGGCTGGCAGGTGATCAGACCACGGGGTGCCGTACTTGTCAGTGGACTCAGTCACTGATGAGTTCGACAGCTGAGTGTACCGTTAAGAGGAGTAGCCTAGTTGGAGGTGGGCACTGAGGTGTGACCCGGTAAGGTACATTCTTGTCCCTGGTTCCTCTTCTCTCTCTGCTTCCTGGTGGCCATGAGTTAAGCACCTTTCCCCCCACCAGACCCCTCTGCCATCCTGTTTCTGTCTTGGACTCAGCAGACCGTGGACTGAAACCATGACCCAAAATAAACCTCTCCTCACCATCCACAGCCAACAGCGGCTGTTCTTGCTCCTGTCGCTCACATTCTTCCAGATCAGCTTGTTGTAGCACCTTCTCCTGCTGGGAGAGTTCAGTCAGCATCTTCACTTTTTGTGCAGAGTTCTTGACTCTTCCAGCCCAATTTTGGCAGGCCGCAGTGAGCTGCAGTCATTTTCTAATTTCTGTATTTGGTCTTCCAGGTTCCATTTAGTGAACATCAAGGTTCTGAGCTTAAATTGTGAAAGTCTAGGACCTTTTTTTTGAGACGGGTTCTCACTATATAGTTGAGGCTGGCCTTGAACTCACTATGTAGCCCGGGCCAGCCTCAAACTCATGGTAACCCTCTTGCCTCAGTCTCCTGAGTGCTGGGATTACAGACGTGTGCCACCAAATCCCACTTCGGTAGAGTTCTTGTTTTCCAGTATCGAACCGTGATTTTTGACACTCTGGTCTCTCTCATCTTAACATAACACAGACTTTTAGCTATGTTACCCAGAATTACTTTAGTTCCTTCAAGTACAGTATCTTGATTAAATCCTCATGTTTTATTGCTTTATTAGAGAGAATACTTTGTTTCTTGGTCTCTGGAACATGTTTCTTTGCATCTTCTGTTCATGATTTAACAGTTTTTGTTCAGATTCTGCACTTTCCTTCGTGACGTTCGTCACCGTTTCAGAAAGGTCCTGTCCAGGGACTCCATGTGCTGGCCGTGAGAGCAGGAGCAGTTCTCCAGAAGAAAATGGCGGGTGAAACGACCAGCCAGAAAGCAATACGAAGCACAGGCTCCCACGGTACCGTAGTTCATCAGAATCAGGCCCAAGCTGTGCATCATCAGGCAGTGCAGCAACTAACTCCAGGAGCTTGGCTGTGAGGCCCTTGTGGAGGACGGACAGGGTCCCAGCAGTGCTGGTCCCCGGGGATGTGGGGACAGTGGGCCCAGACCATTACACAGGCAGCGTCGCCGAGGCGATTCCTCATCAGAGGGGGACAGCATAGAGGGAGAGTGCTGGACCTTCCTGGCTGTTGGCGCCTCCAGCTCTTCATGGGGAAGAGCACAGATCAACAAAAGGTTTCCATAGCGACAGTCTGGTGTTGGGTTTTGAAAGTCTGCATTAAGATGTAGAGATCTAATGAGCCCTAATTTCACATGATTCCTATTGAAGATCAATGAGCACAAAAATACAAAGTGCACGTGGTCAAACCTAGAGGCCTGAAGGATGTATTCGAATAAATAACTGAGTTGCAGATGAAGGAGAAGGGTCTAGACATCTCCTGGGTCTCAGTTCCCTCCACGGCGCCTGCCTGAATGGGCCATTAAACCAGAGCAGTCCTGAATGATTTATGGATTCGAGTCACACCATTCTATACCATCAAGCACCATTGTCTGATAATGATCAAATGGAAGGCACAAAAGTAATGCTGAGTGAGAAATACATTTGACAAAAGAAAATGAAAGGGCCCAAACTATTTAAATAATGTATTTTGTTGAAGTCAATTGTCTTAGTCACTTTCTTGTCTCCAGGACAGAATACCCAAGACCCACAACTTAAAGGAGGAGAGAACATACACGTGTACAAGTGGAGAATGGGAGAACTGGAGGAATCCGGGCGTGGTGGCACACACCTGTGATCCCAGCACTCTGCAGGCTGAGGCAGGAGGATTGCCTTGAGTTCGAGGCCAGCCTGTGCTACACAGTGAGTTCAAGGCCGGCCTGAACTACACAGTGAGACTCTGTCTAAAAAAAAAAAAAAAAAATCCCCCCCCGCCAAAAAAAAAGAATTGGAGGACGAATTATGGAAGACAGAGCACTCATTAAAGCCAGACATGGTGGTGCACACCCACCTGTGATCCCAGCGCTTGGGAGACTGAGGCAGGAAGCTTGCAATAGGCCAGCCTGAGTGACATAGCAGGTTCAAGGTCAACCTGAATTTGTCTCAAAAGAAACAAACAAAACTTACCGGAAATGACCAGGAAGGTGGCAATGCAGGAAGATGGACCTGTGATTGTAAAACCAAAGCCAAGAAGACCAAATACACCAACGCCTCGCTGGAGAGTGCCACGGAACCAGACCAGCTCTGCAGAGCAGCACACACTCCCCTTCGTTCACCATGGAGCCCCCCAGATCATATATATATATGGCTAATACATGGAGTAGTGCTCATTTTACCTGCTGCATCCCAGGTCAAAAGGCAGAATTCCCAGGATGTCTTTTCTGTGAGGTAACAGTAAGTGACTCTAATTGCACCAGAAACATCCTATTAAGTGGACTTAGCTACAGAGTGGCAGGAAGAGCCCTGAAGCACAAGAAACAGTGAATTAATGAGCTCTGCACTGAGCTGTATGCACGCCCTGGGGCGGCCCTAACCTCTTGGACCTTCATTTTCCCCCACTAGGAATCACTGAGTCCCCCTTGGGTGCTCTTCCTCAGCAGTATTGTACTTCTCCGTCTCTTGGTCACTGGTCTTGATGTCAGCTTATTCCAATTTCTCATGGCTTTGCCAAGTCTAAGTCAGGTATTTGTGCCTCCAGAGTTGCAGCCACTTCACCCTCTATGGCAGACTGCGACCCGATCTTTGCTCTCCATCAATAGTTCAGCAGTTTAATGTTCTTCTCCAGCTGCTAGAGAGACTGTTTACATCCAGGATCAAGGATCAGACCGGGCAGTCCTGACGCCTCAGTGTAAAGCACACTGCGTCGCGAAGCCCAGTGTCTTGTTTGAGGGGCTGGGGATGCCTCCTGTGCTTCCAGTGTGGAGTCTGTGTCCTTTGCCCGGATGAATTTTTAGTAAGAGATGATGATGTGATCATAGTGGCCGGCCCTAGATCCGGTAAGACAAGTGCGTCTGCGTGTTTTAGAGCCTGCGCCTATAGCTGTGCTGTATGTTTTTGAGGTGAAGATATTTTTAGCAGGCATACTGCAAGGCGCCTGTTCTCCTGTGTAACCAAGGAGGTGTAATACTGAGGAAAAGAGCTCGTTATCATGGAAACACATCACATGAAATCTTCTCTAGTAATTACTGTAAGTGCTGTAGTAGTAATTATATGCATAGTATTGTATAGAATATTTTCATCTTTTTATTTTTTATTAGTACATGTTTGCAGTACATAATGTTTACATTCCTTCTCTGGGGTTGGTACATGTTCATACTACATCATACTTCCTGTGTCCATCCCCTTTCTCCTCCCTCCAACTCTTGATTCCCTTCCCCTTTGGGAAAGATCTATCCCCTTTCTATTATCTACCTTTTATTCTGCACCTTATTTATGATTTGGGTTTCTCATATAAGAGAAATCATGCAATATTTTAGCTCATGTTCTGATTTATTTAATTTAACATTGTGGTCTCAAGGTGCATCTATTTTCCTAGAAATGACTCAAGTTTATCCTTCTTTATGGTAGAGTTGTGCTCCATTATGTGCAAACACCACATTTTCTTTATCTTTTATCTGTTGATGGATATATAAACTGCTTCCAAAATGTAGTGATTATGAATTGTGCTGCTATCAACACAGGTATGCATGTATTCATGCAATATGTCTCTTACCCTTTCAGAAAAATAACTAGTATAGGAATAGCTGCATCAAATGGAATTTCTTATCTGAGTTTTTTGAGGAATTTCCACACTGGTTTCCATAGTGGTTGTACTACATTCTTAGCAGTGTTGAAGGCTGCCTATCCCCCCACAGCCTTGCCAGCATTTGTTACTGATTTCTTGATGATGACTATTCTTTCTGGAATGAGATGGAATCTCAATTTTGTTTTAATTTGCATTTTTCTAATGGCCAGAAACGCCCAACATTTTTTCATGTGTTTATTGGCCATTTGTACTTCTGAGAAGTGTCTATTCCATTTCAGTTGCCCTTTTTGATTGGGTTTTTTTGTTTGGAGGTGTGTACATTTTTTAATTGTTTATATATTCTAGGGAGTAGAGTTGTGTCTTAGGAATAGCAGGCAAAAATTTTCCCCTTCTGTAGGCTGTCTCTTCTCTGTTGGTTGTTTCTTTTGCTAGACAGAAGCTTTTTAATTTGATATGATCATATTTGTTGATTTTTGGTGCCATTTCTTGTGCCACTGGGGTTCTCTTCAGAATGTCCTTACTGATCGTGGTTATTTGGGGTTCTACATGCCTGACTTATCTGTGTGTTAAATTCTTTCCCTGTATTTGGAAAGCTTTCTGTTATTATTTCAATAAACGGGTTTTTTCATGCCATTTGCGCTGGCTTCTGTTTTTTCACTAATTCCAATTAGTCTTCATTGTGTGTGTATGTCTGTGTCTGTGTGTGTTCTAGATCTTGGGTACATTTTTCGTGTTCTCTTAGTGTTTTCAAGGTATCTCTCTCTAATTGGTCACTGACAACAGCCCTCTCTTCCAGTTCTGAGAATCTGTCCTCACATAGGTCACTTCTGCTGCCCATACTTTGGATAGAATTTTTAATCTCCTGAATTTCTATTTGGTACCTTTTTATGGACTCTAATTCTTTTCTATGCTCATTCATGTTTTATATAGTTTTATTCAGCTTACCTAGCTTTTTGCTAGTGTCCTCTATAGACTCACTGATTGCTTCATTTTTAGGTCCATTATCTGTTTAATTGTATCTTCTTTCAGTTTATCGAACATGTTATTGATCTGTTTTTTATTTCCTCTTTTATCTTTTGAATAAGTTGCTGTGTGGGTTTTGATTTCCTCCCCTCAATGCCCATGAATCAACTTTGGGGGAGTTGGGAGTTTTGGAAGGAATTTTCTTGCCATGTCTTCTCATGTTTCTATTTTTATTTGTTTGTTTGCTTGCTTTTTGTGCCCAGGCTTGCAGATTGATTGTACTGGAAGGCTTTATTGCTCTTATGGAGACCTCATTAGTTAATGTCTGCTTTTCAATGTAGCCCTCTGGATGTGGCTAACTATAGGCCCCTGCTTCTGTCCCAGAATCCAACCACCTCCATTGATTTGACAGGAGAGACTGAAGTGTATTTGTTCCAGTACCAATTTCTCCAGAGTGGGCCACAATATTGTTAATGACACAAAGACAGTCCAGATATTGGTATACAGAAAAAGCCAGTTAAGAGCAACAACTGTGTCCCCTATAGTAATAAAATCAGCAACCATAATAGAATCAAAGGCAAACTGAATATTGACATAACCTAAGAACCAATACTGTACCACCCTTAATCACAGGAAAGAGATCTATAATTATAGTATAAACACTAAAAAACCAAATATTGACCTACAGCAAATATATACTAAATAGAACAACTTTATCTCCACTAACAAGAGAACAGTATTGAACAGTAATAGCATAGAGTTAACTATCTGTCCAAAGAGTCATAAAGCTTAATGGCTGTACTAAGATAGAAAGCTTGGGGAACTAGAGAATGAGAAAAGTAAAACTTGAAATATTAAACAATGGAAGATTAAAAGGAGGAGAGCAAAGTGAGAGAGGGGGATCTGTTGAGAAGCAAAAAGAAAGTGGTAATATTAGATAACAGTAACAGAAAAAATAAGGAAAAAAAAGAAAACAGAAAGCAAATAAATAGGGAAAAAAGAAAAATAAGAAAAGAAAATTTTAAAAGGTGAAAAGAAAAAAAGAGAATAAATCTCCAATCCCAAGAAGAAATAGAGGGCTGGAGATTTAGCTCAGTGGTTAGAGTGCTTGCCTAGCAAGTGCAAGGCCCTGAGTTCGATCCCCAGCATGTGCGCGCATGCACACACACACACACGCACACAAACCAAGAAGAAATAGAAAAAAAATTAAGTGGATTAAAAATACACCTCTCTGTTTTTGAGTGAGTATTTCTTTGCAGGAGCTGTGATGTTGGAACCCAGCAAGTCACAGTGTTTTCTGCCTGAGTCTACAGCCTGTGGGCTTGTGAGGCACAGTCCCTGCTTCATAGGCCCCAGTGTCCAGACCCCAGGCTGCGGTGACCCTTCGAGCTGAGGCGGGTCCTCGCCCATATTGGTAGATGGAAAAGCCATCGGCCCTCTGGCCTCTGCTGGATGGCGGCTTCTTTCCTGTGGGATTGGCCTCATCCATGATCAGGTTGCTCAGGTGGTCAGCACCTATTTTGAACCATTCTCAGGCAAGACAGCAGAGTCACTATCCATTGTGTCAGAGGTGCACCTGTCACAGGTGTGTCCCATATTCGTGGCCCAGCCGCCACCTACCTTCATGGGCAAGTCCCCATGCTGGGGCCAGTCGTACCTGTAGGTGGTTGGGAGCCAGAAGCAGTACGTGCTTCATGGTCCACATTGTCCTCACTTTTTTTTTTTTTTTTTTTTTTTTTTTTTGGTGCTGAGGATCAAACTCAGGGTCTTGCATGCTTGCTGGGCAAGCACTCTAACCATTGAGCTAAAACCCCAGCCCCATAGTTATTTTTTAGTACATAGAAAAGTTCATGTGAACTTTGATGATTTTGCTACTCATTTTTTCTCTGTGCATCTAGAGGGAGAGGCTTGACCTTGCCTTATACCCTGAACAAAATAGATATGCTCTTCCAATCAAGGATGGTAATACACCCCCATGGGATACAAAGTTCACTATTTTTTGTCTTTATTTCCCTGCTCGCTGCAGTTTTGTATGGATCTCGGTTCGATCATACTCTTGGATGGATGGTGAGGAGAGACACGGGGTCGTTCCTACTAATGTCCTATGAGGAGCTGCAGAAGGTAACTTCCTTTTTCAGTGTAGCTGACAGTGGAAGTCTGTGCAGTTCAGCACTTAACACCTTGATTCCCAGAGTCAGGCTGCTACCACTGACTGGGTAACCCCAAGGCATTTTTAATCACTCTGCCGTAGTGTCTCCCATTCCTAAACCTGAGTAAGATGAGTAACTTACTGAACTCCAGGAATAACATGAAAATTAGTACCAGTCCTGTCGTTTGTCTTTGCTAGGTTTTAGCCATGTCTTTTTTGTGGGGAGAGGGGTGCTGGGGATCGAACTCAGGGCCTTGCACTTGCTAGGCAAGTGCTTACCACTGAGCTAAATCCTCCACTCCTGTTGTGTCTTTTTAAAGGCTTGTGTTTCTTACAAATCTCTCACTAATTTTAGGATAAGACACTTTCCTGGCAGAATGGCAGCCTTGCATCTTCCCTCTGTCTCTGGGCTGATGCACACTTTCCAGCAACACCAAGTGTGCGTATTACACGGAAGTTGTTATTTACACACAAAAGTGATTCCAACCTGACAGTGCCTGACCTCCTTAACTTCTTCCATGTGGACGACCTCCTGTCTTCATTTTGGGGACCGTAGACAATGATGTAGACTCTGGAAGTTTCCACATAGGCAGATGCCATTCCGCTTAAATTCTCAGTGTTCTAGGCAAAATTCCTCAGTTCAGAGTCCTCCCAAAGAACATTTCTCTGGGGTTCATAGGTTGGGAATCTAGCTATAGTAAACTTCGTGTTACATGCAGTCATTCCAGAGCCAATGACAGCAGCAAGTCTCCATCTAACTCTTTCTCTCCTACAAATACGCTTCTGTCAACCCACTCATTCCAGTGACATTGTCCACCAGCTGACCGCTGAAATTTTAATTCCATTTTATCATGTGGAGCTGTTTTTTGAAAGGTTCTTTCCCAGGTACAGCTTCCACTCCCTGCCCCCTTTGATTCCATCTGGGAACGTGTGTCTTGGCTTTGCCAATGAAAGCCTAGTGTCACTGCAGGGCCGAGCTGGCGAGGGAAGGGGGCTTCTCCTCTGTGCTATCTGAGCCCATCCACAATGGAACCAAGAGTAGACATGTGGTGAAGGAGAGAGCCACGAAGCCCTGAATAGTCTTATTGAAGCGCATGGGAGTAGGAGGACCCGTGTTGGACTTTATGCAAGCATTAGCTCTCCAGAACAACCACTATAACCAGTCGAGGCAGCAGGTACTTTACGATCTCCATTTCACCCATCTGAACACTGAGGGTGCAGGATGTCAGGAGAGCTGCGCAGACAGGAGGCGTCTGGCCTTGATTGGAACTCAAACACCCATTCCACTTTCAGACAGGGTACTCCTCCATGCTAACAATCTCTTCTCTCTACAGGACCTCGGAGGCAGCGTGGGGAAGATTTGCCAGTTCCTTGGTAAAAAGTTGGAGACAGAAGAACTTGATATTCTGTTCTCCAAAACAGTTCCTTTTCAGTCAAGACAACCGAATGTCCACCCATCACACAATAACAAATCCTGTAGATAACACCATTGACTTCTCCATTCTTAGAAAGGGTGAGATGAGATGGTCTGCAGAATCAAGGTCCTGTACAGAAATGGATTGTTTTGTGCTGTTACATAAAGGGAAAGACATGGAACCAGATGTTTTTGAGACTTGGCAGCCCTGTACTCTCTTGTTTTATAAGGGTCCCTCAATTTCCATCTGTTACTGAGAGTTCATGTGGAACCATGAGTAAGGCCAGAAGATACAGAATCAGAGACATCTGTTCTCCACCCCTGCCTCCACCTCAAGGGTCTGAGTATCTATAGAAGACCGTAAGAAACTGTAAATGGTCACAGTAACAACAGTTTCCACCTCACAGGGTTCTGTAGGATTAAAAGCTAATACATGCAAATTATGACCACTACTATCCATTGCATTGTTCAGAAACAATAATAACAATTTATCATCCATTAGATTAATCAGTATTGCAGGCTGGGGATTTAGCTCAGTGGTTCGAGTGCTTGCCTACCAAGCGTAAGGCCCTGAGTTCGATCTGGCACCAAAAAAAAAAAAAAAAAAATCACTATTGCAAAGGACAACTACTTATTCCATGAATGATTTGGATAGCATCCAAGGGCTTTGGGCTGGCTTTAAAAAGTCAATAGCAGAATGCCTCACTGTATAGTTTCATGTATTGACATCTCAGAATGATACATTTGTAAAGATGGTGACATTTTCTGATGGCCTGGGGCCTAAATGGTAGGGCTGGATGATTCAGTGAAACAGGGAAGTGGTAGCAGGAGGGTGTATCTTTTTTTTTTTTTTTTTGATGCTGGGGATCAAACTCAGGGCCTTGCACTTGCTAGGCAAGCTCTCTACCACTAAGCTAAATCCCCAGCCCCAGGAGGGTGTATCTTGATGGAAATGAAAAACAGAAATACCCACGTTAGGTATAGGTTACAAAAGTACATCATTTTCCCAATCTCAATTTTTCTGGTCAATGATATTGTACTAGAGTTATATTAAGTGTAATTTCTGGGGGAAACTGTAAGGGGAACACAAAACCTCTTTGTATTAATTTGGTAGCTTCCTGTGAATCTATGTCTTATCACTAAAAGTGTGCAAACACTTGTTTCCCATCCTGTTATTTAAAATCCACCATAACTCTATCAGACAAAGTGAAACTGAGGTTCAGATGGGTGAAGTACATTTCTCAGTTTCTCCAAGTTTGTAAGTAGCAGAACTATGACTTCCTTTCTAGTCTCTCTGACACTTGTGAACACATCAAATCGTCACCCAATCTCCACTTCCTTTTTGTGCACCATGGTCTTAGAAACTCACAGGAAGTGTAGAGAAAATGTTAACTGCACTAAGGAGCTGCAGACAGACACCAGTGATCGACAGGCCTGTATGTACACCCAGTGCTGTTCTTCATTGTCCTGATGCTTCTCTCTCTCTGTTTGGCAGGAATTTGTGAAGACTGGAAAAACCTCATCACTGTGGCCCAGAGTGAAGCCTTCGACAAGGTCTTTCGGGAGAAGATGTCAAGTTTAGCTACAGGCCTCTTCCCCTTTCCCTGAGACTATGACACTTCTAAGATTTCTGATCATCAGCTACACTTTTCCTTCTTTTCTTATCTATATTTCTGAAATATCCAGCAGCTCATATCACAAAATTCAGAGCAAGAACTTAAGCACTTGCTTCCAGCATTTGAATCTCACCTGATAATTTGATAATTGGTCCAAGGCGGCCGTGTGTATACCTCATTACTGAAAGTGAATTAAAAGCACTATATGCATAATCAATAAATCAAATATCATTTCCAGTCTTTCTCTACAAAAACAACAACAATAATGTGTTCTGCGAGGGAATTCAGGGGACTGATTCAAGAGAACGCTCCACAGGATGTGAACATTTGATCTCCCAAGGTAGGAGGCTGAAGCAGGACTCTCTCATTCATAGAGGATTCATGAAGTGCTGAAAATTAGTGATCAAGGACAACAGTCCTTAGCTCTGCACCAAAAGGCAAAGTAAACAAACAACTTCTGCCCAAAGGCCATTGTTTTCAGTATTTTTAAAATATTAGAGATTGAAAGCTAATGTCTGTCATTAATTTGCTAGGAAAATGCTAAAAGAGGAAATAATAAATCAAAACATTAGCATCGGCATTTATACTGTGCCAGACCAATTTGGTAGGACCTACTAGAAGCAAAATTAAACTACTTTTCTTTTTTTAAAGACAATCCATATGAAAAAAATCCATATGGTGCTATCAAAGTTGTGGTCTAGATGTTCCCCCAAAGCTTCCTGTGGTCATAGGTGAGGCTTTTCAGTGGTCACTAGATCTAGAGTGTGTGGTGCTGGGATCAAGGGCATGCGGTTATTAAATCAATCCACTGATTGGTTTGGCATAGTTCTGGCGCGGATTAAGGGTGTGAGTGCTACACCCACCCTAGTGCAGGTTACCTGCATAAAAAAGGGACAGAAAGAGGGCTAGTGTGCCCTCACCTGCCTGCTTGCCATGGACTGTTTCTCCTCTCCTCTGCCCCTCTGCCTTGGAACCAGCTGGCTATGGACTGAAACCTCTACAAACTGTGAGCCAAATAAACCTTCGCCCTTTAACTCTGGGTATCGGGTATGTTGTCTCAGCAATGAGAAAAGTAACTAAGACACCTGTTGAATTTTTGGATTGCTTTCTCAAGTTCTGTGAGGTATGCTGTTGGTATTTTGGTTGGGATTGCGTTAAATCTGTACAACAGTTTCAGAAGTATGACCGTTTTCACTGTGTTGGTTCTGCATATCCAGGAACACGGGATCACTGTCCATTTTCTGACATCCTCCTTGATCTCCTTTTTCAGAGGACTATAGTTTTCATTGTAGAGGTCTTTCACTTCCTGGTTAATTCCTAAGTATTTCATTTTCACAATACCTAAGTATTGTGAAAGGTATTAGTTCCCTACTTTCTCTCTCTGAGTTTATTATTGGTGTACAGAAACATTATTGATTTTTGAGTGATGATTTTGTATTCTGCTACACGACTAAATCTGGTTATTAATTCTAAGAGTCTTGGTGGAGTTTTTGTGGTCATCTACATAGAGGATCGTGTCATCTGAAAATAATGATAATCTACCTTCTTTCTTTAAAAGACAACATGCTTTTGAAAAGCTTATTAACAGTACCATTAACCATAAACCATTCAATTTTTCAGTTTTTTGGGGGGTGGCACTTCTGGGGATCGAACTCAGGGCCTTGCACTTGCTAGGCAAGCGCTCTACCACTTGAGCTAAATCCCCAGCCCCTAATTTTTCAGTTTTTACGAAGTTTTTGTTTCAAAGATTGAATTTTTTTTTTTTTTTGTGGTGCCGGGGACCGAACTCAGGCCCTTGTGCTTGCAAGGCAAGCACTCTAATCACTGAGCTAAATCCCCAGCCCCTAATTTTTCAGTTTTTATGGAGTTTTTGTTTCAAAGATTGAATTTATTTCAAAAGTACTTGTAAACCAATGAGACATGAAAAAAGCATTTACAGTGAAGTTTTCAAACTAATCCCTTTTAATATTTTTGTAGACTAACAATAGCATTACTGTGGTAGTACTTGTTTTGCTTTTATTAAAATTTGTTCTTTTCAAGATTGATTATTACTAACAAATCTTGATTTTTAATACAGGTTGAGTATCCCTTATCCCAATACTTGGGACCAGAAGTATTTTGGATTTTGGAATATGTACATATACATAATGTAATATTTAGGGGATGGACTCTAACTCTAAGCATGAAATTCATTTCATTTCATATATACCTTATATACATTACCTGAAGGCAATTTGGTATAATTTTTTATAGTGTTCTGCATAAATCACAGTTTCATGGTGTGGAATTTTCTTTTTCTTTTTTGGATTTTTCTTTTTTTTGGTTTGTTTTTCTGTTTTGTTTTTGTTTTGTACTGGGACTTGCAGGGCCTTGGCACTGAGCGACACAACTTTTTGTTTTCTATTTTGAGACAGGGTCTCACTAAATTGCTAAGTTCCCCAGGCTGGGCTTGAATTTGTAGCCCTCCTGCCTCAGCTTCCCAAAGTGCTGGGATTAAGGGACTGTGTCACCATGACCAGCTAGAAACATGATACTTTAAAATTACTTTTCATTTTCTATACAGTATTTTATAGTAAAAAATTGGTATTAAATGTTCTTACACACAAATAGTTTTGTACTCCAGGTGTTTTTTATTTTAATGATATTTACATAATATAATTTTACTCACTAAGTTCTTCCTCATCACTGAAGTGTACACTTTTCTTTCTCCTCAGGCACCTTGAGTCATCTGCGCTGCATTTCCGTTTGTTTTGTTCTTTTTCAATTTTGGCTTAACTGAGACCCTCAAGAGCAGGATCTTCCCCTTCATCTTCACTCTCCTACTTAATTTCTTCTCCTAGTTCAGGGATTTTTTTTCTTTCTTCTTGGGAGGCTCACATTCTCCAAGCATATTTTTCAGACAGACAAAACTTAAGTGTCCACTTCCCCACATTTGTAACAGATTTAAAAAGTAGTTTCTTTCCCCTTCAGATGAATTCAGAAGCCGGCCATTGTCAACAGTGAGGCTCGCCTTTATCACTCTACCAAATAACTGCTTATTGTTTATGGCTCTGGTGCAGTTTTGCGCAGAACTTTTATCCAAAAATAATATCAATACACCTCTTTATTCTTCCTAGTATCTTCGTCTTTTGTTATAGTAATCTTCACATCTTTGCTATACTGTACTTGGAAAATATTAGGTATAAGTCATTGTTCGTCAGTGAGAAGGGCAAGTTGGATACATGGACCAGGCTCGTACTTGGAGCCAGACCACCACTCGTGTCCCTTGAGAGTCAGAGTCCTGACGACTGGGTGAATTAAGGTTCCCCCTTTCCTATCCACCGCTTGGAGTTTTTGTATCCTCCTTTCAAGTAGCTTCTTTAACCCCATCAGTGCTGGACTTCATAATTTAACTTCTTCCTTTCCTACCCTTACCCCTTTTATTTCTTTTTCTTGCCTAATTGCTCTTGGTAATGTTTCAAGTATGATGTTTACCAGGAGCAGCGACAGTGGATGTGTTTGCTTTGTTCCTGATTTTAGAGTGAGAGCTTTCAAGTTTTCCCATTTAATAGGATGTTGGCAGTAGGTTTGTCATAAAAACTGCTTTTATCAAATCAAGACAAGGTCATTCGATACCTATTTTATTCACTATTTTTATCATGAAAGGATGTTGGATTTTGTCAACATCCAACATCTATTTTTTACATTTATTGAGAAGATCAATACCAATACCTACAATCTCCTTCTTTTGCATTCGCACTCCTAAAATATCTTTTTTCTGAGACAGGATCTCACTGTGTATCCTAAGCTGGCCTTGAACTCACTGTGTAGCCCAGGCTGGCCTCAAACTTGCTGTGATCCTCCTGCCTCAGCCTCCCAAGTGCTGGGATTACAAGTGTGCACCACCATGCTTGACTATCACTCTTAGAATCTTGATCACCTATGACTCTCCTAAAACCAGAAGGAATATTTTGAACATTTCTTTAATGTAAGGTATTTTATTTTATATATGCTGTGATATATGGGAAATAGTAAAACAATATCTTTAACCTTTTATTTTGACATTATAACTAATATACAGGCCTGTCTCTGGCTACGGAGGATCAAGCAAAAGTTTTGGGAATTATTGAAAAAGCTTCTCAATTATATTAATTTTGGAGAAAAAGCCCTTTTGAAGAACTGACTGTTCCATTGAGTGTGATTTTACAAAAAATGTCTGAGTACATTGAACTGATATCCTTTATTGAAGTGTGAGATTGTATCTCATGATTTAAAAAAAAACTATGTGAAACTAACTCCATTCATTTTAAAAATAATTCTCTTTAAAATTTCAATCTTAATTCCCAATCTGATTGTCAAAAGAGGTAACATTCAAGATCTAATCTTGAAAATTATTTCTTTAAAAAACATTCTGAAGAAACAATCATCTATTTTGTGGTAACCATCCCATGTCTCCAGTCAAAATTGAAAATCTTATTTGGGTTAGAATTTAATAAAAATTTGCTTGGATTAAAGAGGAGACACAGGAGATCATGTGGGAGGCAACAACTCTCCAGTAAAACCCCCCTGTAGGTGGGTCTCCCTCCTGCACTGAGCTGTGTCAGTGGACACACCTGGAGGCCAAAAGAAACCCCAGTGGAGAGATTAGATGGGATCTTTCCATTTCTCAAATTTCAACAAAGGGCAGAACTGAAAGTACAAATTCAGAGAAAAGTAACTTCTTTTTTTTTTTTTTTTACCAAGAACGTGTATTGGTACATTGTATAATAATGATCATAATCAACATGGTTATTTTGTACCTGTACATGTGGCATCTTGGTCTTTGCCCCTCTTCCCCTCCCCGCCCTTCCATTCACCCACCCCTCTCTATTTGCAACAAGTTTACTTACACTTTTCCATTTTTTTCCCCTTTCATCTTACTTTTCTTTTAACCTTCTTCTTTATCCTCCTTTTCCCTATCTAGTTCTCCTCTCTTTTGAATACTATCTCTTTTTTTTTAAACATAATATCTATTACACCCCTTTATCCTTATTTACACTTACGGTTTCTCATATCAGAGAAACAATTCGATGTGTACCGATCAGTGTCTGATTTATTTTACTTAATAATATGTTCTCAAGGAACATCCATTTACCTACAAATGACTCTAGTTTATCCTTTTTTATGGCGGTGTAGCACTCCATTATGTAGAAAAACCACATCTTCTTTAGCCATTCATCAGTTGTTGGGCATTTAGGTTGTTTCCAAGACTCAGCTGTTACAGATTGTGCTGCGATGAACATGGTTGTGCATATGTCACTGTGATTTGATGATTTTAATTCTTCTGGGAAGATCCCCAGCAGAGGAATAGCCGGGTCAAATGGAACCTCTAGTTGTAGTTTTCCGAAGAGTAACTTCTGAATTCGGCAAGTGTTGTCTGAGACCAGCTTCATTCCGGGTAGCATATGCACTGGCACACTAGACCTGTACTCTGGATGCCGGAAATAGGACTTAGGTCTTCAGTTTCCAGGCTACACAGCAACAGTCTTCACCTCCGTGTCAGATAGAGCTTGGCTGCCTCTGAATTTCAGTCATCGGCCTATTCAACCTCTCAGGCCCTCTGAGGGTTTCTTTGCCACATCCAAGTTGGACAGCTGAAGTTGGAAGTCCAGTACTGCCCAACAGAAACACAATACGACCCACATTTGTGATTACTAATCTTGGGTGATTTCCTCCAGCCTGTCTCAGACACGCGGGGCAGGGTGCTGCAGTCTCCCACGCTGGAGCTTTACATGGCACTTCCCACCTTTCAGCCACTCCAGATCTTGTGAGAGTTGCCGTTTGCTCCTGCCATCTTTGCACCTGCACAGATATCGTCAAAGCAAAGATTTCGTTTGAAGCAGTGTTTTCAGGTATGGCTCTCGGGACTGGATTATTACTTCCCCGAAGCTCTTCCCAGCCCATGCTCAGACACCTTGCTGCAAAGATGCACAAATTATGATAAAAGCGGCTGTGTGGAGGAATGCCGAGGATGAAACTTTGAAAGCAGCATTGGTTAAATATGGTGACAACACCTCACATTGCCTCGCTGCTGCACAGAATACCAGCAAAGCCGGATGGTGTGGATGGAGGGTTCCAAGCATTAAGAAAACAGAATGGTCCAGAGAAAAAGAGGAAAAGCTCTTGCATTTGGCTAAGTGGATGTCAATTCTATAAAGGACTATGCTTCCAATCAAAGTAACTCAGGACTTTGAATGCTAAAAATCTCCTCTGGATAAGACAACGAAGGGGGAACACAGATGCCCTATGGAAAGTGCAACCCAGGGAAATAGATCCAAATCCAGAAACAAAACCACGCCAGCCTGGTCCAGTTCATATGAATGAGGATAAAGCTGAGATGCTTTCTCAATCTAGATCTGGACTGCCTAACACTCAGTGAAGAAAGGCCAAGAGCATCCACAGTAGAAACAGTTGGAAAATCAAGGCATCTTGGTGCCTACAAAAAAGAGGAGAGCTAGGAGCAGCTGTCCTTGAAATTCAGAAGAAAAAGAGGATGTAGAGGCAGGGGTCTGCAGACAGGGAAAAAATAGAATAGGGGCCTACTCAGGTCTTAGCTAATACTAGAAGTAGCTAAAGACAAACTTTACGAAAGAAATTCCCCTGAGTTCGGTCCCCAGCACAAAAAAAAAAAAAAAATCGCCTGACAAGAAGGTTAGGGGCAGGGTTAAAAAAAGAGAGAGAGAGAGAGAAATCAGATGAAGAAAAGCACCAAATGACCTTGGGACATGCACCAACAGACCAGAAAAAGAGCCAACAGGCAGGACACAGAAAGCCAAGGGCACAAACGATAAACTATCCCATCTCCAAAAGAATGTAGAGGAAGGAAAGCAAAGTCAGCTAACTTTAAGGCTCTATGTACTCACACCCGAGCACTAATATATAGAGATGTACTTGCTCTAGGGGCATTATAAAGTTCAGTAGATACCCTCACCCCCCCTACTGACTCTAAGCTAACCGTGAATAAGGCGCGCTTTGCCCACCCACCGCTCACCCTAGAGATAAGGCCCCGCCAAGGACAAGTAAACAGACAGAAAGAGATGATGTAGGGAGAGGTGCCCAGAAGCCAGTCCAGCCATGGCGCGTTCCTGGTGGGGGGAAAAGTCTCTGGCCCCTCTAACAGCAGCCGAGAACAAAGACCCACAGGTCCCCTACCCTGAATCTTTCTTATCGGAGTAGCCACTCTATCTTCTCCTTCCTCCCACCCTTTTCCTCTTTACAAATAAAGTGACTTCCTTTCGTTAAACTTTGTCCCTCTGATTTTTTCTTGGGGCTGAGTGTGATCGCGTGGGCTGCTCAGAGGGCAGAGTGGCAGTGCTCATCCCCCAGAGGCAACAAGGACTTGATGAGAGTGCTGAAGTAGCATTTGGAAAAAAAGCCCACCCTGGAATTTTATACTTCCGAGGAAAACCACCAGGATCTTCGTGCAGAGAGGTGTAAGAGCAGGCCAAGCAAGTGAAACTGCAGTCGCCCCGCAGAGGACTCGGCTGGCATCACGCACAGTGCTTCCGGTGCTCTTCTCTGAGTCCAGGGCCTCGCGAGATTGCTCTTGGGACAACAGGGACACCAGCTTCCCCAGACAGAATCCGGCAGCGCCTCGCGGCCTGCACTGGTGTGGACTCCATCAGAAGACATTCTCAGGACCCATGCGGGAGACTTCTCAGGTGGGCCTCCTCGGCAGCAGCAGAACGGCCTCCGAAGGCAGTCTGTCCACCCTCTTCAGGACTGCTAGTGGACTGAAGGTCAACTCCCTGGAGCAGAACAGTCTCAAAGCAATTATTAATGCCACTCTGGGTGGAATCTCTCTCCAAAGAAAGTTAAATATTAACCCTGAGGATGGCACGGCAGACTACAGTTAACTCTTCTCATGTGAAGCGGATGGCAAGAGAACCTCATGATCATATCTGTTAAGGAATGTTCTGCCTTCCTACCTCCAAGAATGATTCTGAAATTGTTCTACCATAAAATCTTAAGAAGGAGCTGTGAGATGGGAAACAGGTGATATTTATATTGAAGATACTGCTAGTGTGGATACCCACAAGTATCCACAGAGTGTGTAAAGGACATGAAGTGAAGCCCAGAAAGACCTGCTACTTACAATCAGAAGTGAATGAAAATGTTCTAAGGCTCTAAGATGTACAATCCACGTCTAACAAATTTACATGAAAGTGGAGAACTAATCAAAAATGTATGATTGCCACATGTAGAGATGCACACCTGTAATCCTGTCACCTTGTCAGGCTGAAACAAGAGGATGGAAAATTCAAGGTAAACCTGTGCAACTTAGCAAGACCCCATCTCAAAATAAAATCTGAAAAAGGGTTGAGGGTGTGGCTCAGTGTTCCCCGGGTTCAACCCCCACTACCAGAAAAAAAGGAGAGAGAGAGATTATCACAATTTCTCATTATGACCCTTTACATTGCCCTTATGAACCAGCTGGAAATAAAAAGAAGGAAAACCTGTAGGATTTCTCACCAGAAACGCAGAGCAAAGGACCTATTTGGAACATAATTATTATGAAAAGTTCAGCTGGGAAGCCCCGGGATACTCTGGCGCAGGTAAGAGAAGTACTAAAACAAGGAGTGAGCCATGGAGACATCACGAATCAAGCTTTTAACCAAGTATGGAAAAAATCTGCAAGAAGACTTGTATCTTCCTGGGCGGAGCCATCACACTAGCCAATCTAGCTAGTGAAAGAGACAATCGAATCACCTGAGAAGCAAAAGACAGGCCACAAGATGACAGCAGCCAAGAGAGCCACAAAGATGAAGAAGATGAGAATTCTGTTTGGGGATTACCAGCTTTGTGGTGTGGAGTTCAGCGAACAGTTGTGACTTACAGGACCAAGGTAAGGAGGCTCACTGGAGTCCTGCCCTTGTGAAGGACTGAAGAAACCTGGAGTCTAGCGCCTGGAGACAACAGGAAAAAGAAAGGGAACTTCAGCATAGATGTGCTGGTTTGTTGCTGAAGAAAGAAACTTTAAAGTCAGTTCTCAAACATGATTTATATTCAGTCTGGATTAACTGCTGGTTTTCATACTGTGGAGACCCAAACTGATTTTGATCTTTATTGACGAACCCACCAACTGTGGTTTGTCAATTGTTTTTTGTTTTGAGACAGGGTCTCACTATGCAGTTTAGGCTGGGCTTGAACTCAGTGATCCTCCTGCCTCAGCCTCCCGAGTGTTGAGGTTACAAGTATGCACCATCATACCCAGTCCTCAATTGTTTTAAATGGTATCAATCTTATATCTTCTATGTATATAGACTTTAACTACAGGATGATTATACTTTTAGTAGTATTATGCTACAAATTTTGTGTGTGGGCCATTAATTTTAAAATCTGGTTTTAAGCCTGGTGGAGGAGGCGGTAACTGGAAGGCGTGGCCAGGCTTTTCCATCTCTTCTGGGCTCCCACATGGATGTGTAGTGTATTAGTCCATCAGAGATACTTCAGAGTTTATGACCCAGTCCTCACCCCCAGGAGATGGAGATGGGGACGGCGCACTGGGCCGAACCCCGCTCCCTCTCCTCTGTATCACAGGAGGGAGGGTGCGCATGGGCCCAGGAGGCCTGAGAGAACCACGCATAGCAAGCCAGGCCCCCACCAAGGAGGAAAACAGAGATGGATGAGGCTTCAGGGACATCAAAGAGGGACACATGAGTTTGTGCAGTCAAGGGTGAGACAAGGCAAGAGTGTGTGTGTGTGTGTGTGTGTGTGTGTGTGTGTGTGTGTGTGTGTATATGCATTTCCACAGTGTGGATAACTATATCCATTTGCCAGAGTTGCCAAAACAAAGTCCCACAGACTGAGTGATTTAACAACATAAATTTATTTGCTCACAGTTCCAGAGGCCAAGGAGGTGTGCAGTGTATTAGATCCTTGGCTTGCATGTGACTTCTTCTCCTTGTGTCCTCACGTGGTCACCCCTCTGTGCGTGCCTGTGTCTTAAATCGCTTTTTATAAAGACACGGGTCATATTGGAGCAGAGCCTGCCCTAACAGCCTCATTTTACCTTAAATACGTCTTTAGGGCCTATCTCCAAACACAGGCACATTCTGGGGGCAAGGACTTCACCAAATGGATTGGGGGGTGACACACTCCAGCTTCTGACAGTTCCTGCACACCTGTCCAGTCAGAGTGTACCACCAGGATCAGAAAGGGGCGCAGGGAGGAGAGCAGTGTGCAGGTCAGGTGGGGGGCCAAGGGCTTCCATGAGGGGAGTGGACTGAAAGCCTGAGGAAAGGTGTTTCTGTACCCCTTACCTGAAGGGATGCGGAAGTTCCCAACACACCCTGCCTGCCCCAACGTCCGTGATCTCCTGCGCCCTCTGCTGGGCCAGACACCCAAAACTCAAGAGAAGCTCTTTTCAGCTTCCTCTAGTCCTGTCCAATACTGTTGTCTACCACTTTATGCCCTTGAAAATAGCCATTTAGGATAGGGGTGTAGCTCAGTCATAGAATGCTTGCTTACAGGCTCCACCAATCCCCAGTAACACCCAAAAAATCCATTAAAAGGTCTGATCAGTAGAAAGAGGGACGAGCAGAAGGAAAGTAAAAAGACTGAAATGATGAAGATGTGGGAGATACACATACCAATTCCTCATAACAAATATAACTATTATGCTCCACAAAATACACTAGTTTTTCAGTGCGTGTTTAAGGACCAATCAGTAAGTAATACTCTTTGAAAGTGTAAGTATCCATAATAAAATCATGTGGATGAAACATTAAGAAATCCCTAAAATTAGAAATGAACCTGAAGACATATTATCCAGTTGTTAGGCAGACAGATATTCGTGGGCCCAAGGGCAACTGGGAGGGGGCAAAACAGCACACATTCCAGTTATCATGGAAATACATCCCTGGGTAATACATCTGTGATCATTCATTAGGTCTGGACCCAAAGCGACCCCACAGAGCACAGTGACATTTTAAGGTCACACATGGGGCACAGTCCTCCTCATACCAGCCACCTGGCCATCCATCTCCAGAGCAAGCACACTGCACTCCTGGATGCCACAGCCCACAGGCCAATGACATCAGGGAGGGAAATGTTCTTTTAAATTAAAAACGTATCTTCTGTAAGTTTCTTACATGATTAAGGCTCCTGAGGAAACACTGGCCATCTAAAAAGGGCAGGAAGATGTTTCACAATTCCTAAGTCACTTCTAAGTAAAATGTTCATAAGCATCACAATTACCTCAGTTCCCTGGACCCCAAGGGTAACTCTTGGGTGTGTAAAAAGGCATCCAGACTCTCTCTAGGCAGATGCCATCCCAGAACCACCCACCTTCTCCCTTGAAGTTGCCACTCTCCACCTACTTTGCATAAGTGCTCCGCCGCCCCTGTGGGTCTTGACTGAACTCTGTCATCAGGGCACAACAAACCAAGGACCAAGGAAGTGAGGGGCCAGCTCCTCGTTCTATCAAGAGAGCCAGCAAAAGGAAGGACACCCAGCAGGGGATGCATGGGAAACCTACAGGGAGCCGGGGTGCCCAGGATGGGGCCTGCTCTCTGGAGTGAGCAAGGCAGGCCGGGCACCATCACAGTCCATGGAGCCACAGTCAAGCAGGCAGCAGAGAGCCAGGCTCCCTTCCCACCACTCAGCTCAGGGCAAGGCTGACAGGTACAGGGTGTGCACAAGAGTGGAGCCTCCGTGAGCCCTCTGCAGCCCCACACCAGGGTGGGAATTATGCCACATGGCCCCCACTGCCAGGCCCTGACTACCATGCTGTGCCTGGCCCCACCAAGCCAGCCCCTCAACCACCTCCTAGCCCATCGGTAACCCTCCAGTTAGGGGTGCTGTGTGGTCACCTAGCAAGACGTCCCCTCCCTCTCCAGGCACCTCAGCATCCAACTGCTGGGTGATGTCTGCTCACATGGGCTGCCTCGGGCCGCCATGTCCCTAGCCCCTTCCAGCCGCATACCTGTCCTGCTCCCTGGACATAAAGCCCAGGCAGTGTGAGGAGCTTCCCCGCCCTCTCCACATCCCCAGGCAACAATCAGCACCTGTCACCCCAGGGGGCTCTTGCACCATGACCCACACAGGGCACGTGTCAAGACAGGCTCACAACCTCCTGTTCACGACCCCCATACACGAGGGAGCAGGACCGTCACACACCTGGGCAGCTTCCCGCATGCCTGGCTAGCCTGGGTGCCGCCACCATGTCACCTGGCCTTGGGCCCAGAGCATCCCCAGAAAGAGGCAAGAATGAAGGCCAGCGCCCGCCCGACCTTCACCCAAAAGGACGAATCGGGCAGTAAGAAGCCGGCTGGCAGCAGCAGGCCACCACTCGAGGGATGCCCATCACGAGCCTGGATGCAGAGGGATGCGTGTCCGTGCTGTCTGTGCGTGGGGACACCAGCACTCCTCTCTGGCACGGGAGGCAGGCAGAACAAAAGGCCCTGGCGTCCACAGGCTCAGTCAGCAGGGGCCAACTGCAGGGCGGGCACAGCCCGGGGCCAAGACATACATGCAGCATGTGCACTGCTTGGTAAGACTCAGCACCATCACCACCATGTTCCTCCTCAATCACCCTCTAAGCGCACCCTGGTGTCCTCTGGCCACCTTGCCCCCAAGGATCCTCCCCAGCGTGTCTGAGAGATCCCTGGCCCTCAGGCATTGAGCCCTGGGACCGCAGGTGCCGCACCCCTGCCTCCCCCAGAAACTGAGTCGGGGAAATCAGGGCTGCTTCACTCCTGAGGGACATGAACCGAGGAGGGGAATCTGGGGGGCTGCACCCATGAGAATTGCCATTTATTCCCGAAGTTGCCAAAATCATCACCAAGGATTCACCAAGGGGCATGAAGGGGAATGAGGCTCAAACACTGATTGGGGGGCAGAGTCTGGAGGGAGGAGGAATGAGTGGGGGACCCCAACTATCCTCCCCCTTCTAATGCCACTAAAAGGGGTCCTCCTCAGCCGGCCCCTCCCCCCCATGTCCAGTCTCTCGGGGGAGTGGGCCAGGGACATGGAAGAGGGCGTAGTGTGAGTGGGCCCAGGAGGGGAGGGCGCCAGGGTGGGCCCCTTTTCACATGCACTCACAACACTGATCTCCCAAGGGCAGGAACAGGAAGCCAACTGGCCAGGCCCCTCCCTCCCAGATTATAGGAGAAAGGGGTTAGTGTTGGGGGCCGGGGGGCCGGGCGGCATCATAGCGGGTAGACCAGGGCCCCCGCCAAGGGGAGAGATGTAGGCGGGTGGCACCCCGGGGACCGGCGGCACAGGGCTGAGGCGGAGCTGATTCAGGGTGAGCGTTGCAGGGGGTGCTGGCTGGAACGGGTTGGTGATGGAGGGGCCAGCAGCCGGGGCTCCTGCAAGGAGAGAAGACAAGGAGCAATAAGGTGGGCACCACGCCACGGGGCTGTGCATGCAGGCAGGGTGGAGGGATGCCTGCTCCCCAGAGCTCACCACTCGGCAGGAAGGGGTTGGAGGCCTTGGTTCCTGGTGGTGCGGGGCCTGGCCGGCTGACCAGAGAGTCCAGGTCCACGAGGGCTGCATTGGGGCCCAGGAACGATTCCGGGGTCTTCCGAGTGGGGGGCGTGGGAGCTGGGGCAGCTGTGGGTGGGGGACTCCCCACAGCCTCAGCCAGAGAGCCCCCAACCCCACTCATGTCGAAGGCCCCAGGGCTGCGGGCGGGCACCTCTCCTGCTAGCAGCTCCAGCTCCCCTAGAAGGAGCCAGGATGGCTCAGGGGTCAAAGAGCAGGGCTGCCCAGGGCAGGGGACACAGGCAGGCTGAGGCCTCGGGGAACAGAGGAGGCAGAGATGGGCAAGGCCCAACCCCAGGCTCCATGGGCACGTGGGACTGCTGGCCAAAGCAGCAGCCCTCAGGGGACAAGGGCGAGGTGCTGAGGACAGCACAGGAAGTCTAGGGGACACCTGCCATCTCCGAGGAGCCCCCAAGACACCCACTAGCCATACGGTCCTAAGAGGACTACAGGCCAGACACTGCAGCAAGAGCCAGGGTCCTGGCAGGGTGGTGACTTCAGGTGGCTTGGAGTCTGATTTTAATAGATTCAGGAAAACTAAGGTTGAAAACTGCACATTATTTGTATGGAAGAGACTGAGAAGAGTGGAAACTGCAGAATCCACCACTGATCTAAGTCACAGTGAGCAGAGGGAATGAAGAAGCACCCAGCACTTTCACCCTTGGGGCCGACTCCGGAAACCTGTGTCTACACTATCAGTGCTTCAACAGAAATTTGCTTGATCCAAGACAATTTATCAATAAGGACTACCAAAAACAACGTCAGCTGTCACAGACACATGAGACTACCAACAGGGACAAGGACAGCTGGACAAGGACACCTGCGCCAGCCTGAGCCAAGAGGACGTCCCACCCAGCAGGAGGCAGGCGAGTCAGCTGACAGGGCGGAGGGCTGCATGTCACACCACCCTGGCTCCTGTCCCCACTGGAAAGGTGACCCAAAGGCAAAGAGGGTCAGAGCCAGGCACTGGGTGGACAATCTCCTGAGGGTATTCTTGATACCATTTCAGAAACTTTTCTCTACATCTGAATGATTCCAAACCAAGGTGCCACACTTGTGACTGGCCAGGTCTGACTCACTCCAGCCCGCTGCCCTCCCACCCGGAAGGACTCCACCCTGAGGGCGGGGTAAGAGGCTCACCCGTGCTGCTCCCAGAGGCTGGCAGGGCCGTGCGGAGTCGGTCAAAGTCTGAGAACTCGTCAGTGTCAGTGTCGAAGCCCCCGACCACTGTGGGGGCCGAGATGCCCACTCAGTGCCCACTGGGCCACCTGTCCGTCCTCCCTCAGGATCCAAGACCCTGCTGCCCACCCTGGCTTGGGTCACTGGTACCTGCGGTGCCATTGGTGCTGGGCTTGGCAGGTGAACCCCCCCAGGGGTCCGAGAAGGCCGGCGCCGGTGCCCAGGGATCAGAAGCTGGGGGCCCACTGACGGGGGCCCCACCTAGGTGAAGGAGGTGCGTGAAGAGCTGGCGGACTCTCCTGCTCAGACAGCTAGGAGCCTGTTGCCTCTGGATCTGTGGCTGTCCAACCTCCCTCCACCCTGTCACTCTCCCACCCCAACTGGCTGGGCATGCCCTGCTCCAAAGCCTGACTCCCAGCTGCCCAGATGCCCCTCACCCCTGGGCATCTCATCTGACCCCGTAGTGCCCAGGCAGCCCACCTCTCCCCAGCACTGGCAAGGGGCTGCAGCTGGCAGGGTGGCACTCACCCTCAGAGCCTCCCCATGGGTCAGGCGTGGGCCCCTCTCCCGCTGCAGGGGCTGGGGTCCCACCCCATGGGTCAGCTGAGGGCCCCGTGGTAGCAGCGGGCCTCCAGGGATCCCCAGAGGCTGGCGTGGGGGCCGGACCACCCCAGGGGTCAGCAGCTGGAGGGACAGTGGGTCCCCCCCAAGGGTCCGAAGCAGGGGCAGCCACAGGGACAGCAGCAGCCATGGGTGCTGGGCCTCCCCAGGGGTCTGAGGCTGGTGCAGGAGCTGGGGCTGAGAAGACGTCAGCCAGGTCCATGAGGGATGACTTCAGGAGAGAGAGAGAAGGAGCGTCAGGGCAGACTTGGAGAGATGGCAGAGATGACCACAGGTGCCCACGTGTCCAGATGGGGCCAGGCTAGGGCCTGGGATACCACAGACACCACATGGTCCTCTGCGTACCTGCATCCACCATCCCCAGCCCCGCCCTGCCCCAGGCCTTCTGACGGTCCAATGAGAACAGCGTCAGCCTCCCAACCTCCACGCCTCCCTCATCCCCCACCCCAGCCCTGATGGGCTCTCCGGGGCACACTGTCCCACACACACCAGCCCCATCTCTGAGACTGCAGGTGCCCACATCACGCACACCCCAGTCAGCACCCTTGAGGAAGAGAAAAGCCATGCCCTGCCAGGGAGAGAGGGCACAAGGCCTGCACAGCCAGCTCGGCAGACACTCTATCCACTGAGAAAGCTTCCCTGCAGCAGAGCGTAGTGGTGCATGCCTATAACCCCAGCACTCTGGGAGGCTGAGGCAGGAGGATCCCAAGTTCAAGCCCTGCCTGGGCAACTTAGTCAGACAAGTCTTGAAATGAAAATTAAAAAAGGGCTGAGGCTGTAGCTCAGGACGAAGACCTTGGGTTCTATCCCCAGCACTACAAATTTTCAAAAAGCCAGCCAGCTCACTGGCCATGTATGCATGGCCAACAGCTGTGGCCCTGGAAATGCCACACCACTAGCCTTGGGCCCTGCCTATCTCTGGAGTACAGTGTCCTCAGCACTCAGGAGACACTCAGAGCCACAGTGCAGCCAGCCAAGGGTGAGCTGAGCCTGACATAAGGCACAGCACTGCCAAGCCCTGAGCCACAGTGCAGCCGGGGGTCTGCCTCAGTGTCCAGCAGGGCAACCCTGGAGGCACGCAGGGACACAGGGCAGGCTCTAGGATCGCCCTGGCCTCTCCAGCAGCCACATATGGCTCCTGGCCAGCAGGGAGCCTACTCACCTCCTCCTTGCCCCCAGTCTCCCTCTTGCTCTCCTCTATGGCCATCTGCAGCCTCAGGTCATCCCCGCGGCGGATCCGCTCCTCCTGCAGGGCCAGAAACAGTGGTGGGCACAGGAGTCAGAGCACAGGGCCAGGACAGTTGCACAGTGCCACCACCTACCCACCCACCCCAACGACGGCGATGAACAAACCAAATGAAGGTACACATGTGAACCACACATGAAATGGGGAGGACACCCGGGGCGAGGCTGGGTGGGAGGCAGGGAGGCACGTGGGGAAAGGGGGGGGAAGTGTGGGCACTCAGAGGAGGTGGGGAATCACTGGGCGCATGACGCCGGGATGTCCTCCACTGCCAGCCAGGTGTGCACCCAGGTCCATGTTGCCCAGGCTGCTGCAGCTCCGGGTACTAAGGACAAGACACGCGGACCCTGCAGGAGGGAGGGAGCCCGGGAACGGCAGGGAGGCCATGCTGACGCTGACCTTATCGTGCTCCTCTCGGCTCAAACTAAGGGCCAGCTGGAGCTGGACGTCATCCTCAGGGCCGCAGGACGGCGGCTGGGGGAGAGAGTGTGAGGGGCGGGAGAGGGTCAGCTGGAGCCACAGCCAGAAAGGCAGGCCAGAGAGAGATAAAGGACCAACAAGGGCCACAAGTCCCCAAAGTGGGGAGAGACCAGCAGAGACCCAGGAAGGGAGCGGGGCAGGACAGCTCCAGAGAGAAGGCAGGGCCCAAAGGACCAGAAGAGCCAGGGACAGTAGTACAAGGATGGCAGAGGCGGTAGAGGATGAGGCATGGAGACAGGAAGTCAAGCCTGCGCCACATGGCAGTACCTGGTCGGCCTCCTCCTTGCTCATGGCCAGGGCGAGCTGCAGCTGCAGCTCCTCCTCCCCACTGCTCTGCGGCCATGCCTGCTCCGCCTCGGGTGGGGGCCCAGAGCCCACGGCAGCCGAGGAGGCTGGGGAGTGAAGAAAGAGCATGAGTCAGAAAACCAGGAGTGCTAGGCCAGGTCTAGGGCGGACTAGGGCCAGGGTGTGGGGGCAAAGGGCAACCCTGCCTGTGGGAGGGGCCTGTGATAAGGATGGGGAGGCCAGAGCTGCTGGGGCCGTCAGCCTCCTGTCTGTGTGGAGTGTGCCGGGCCAGGGACCCAGGCCCGTCCTCCCTGGCCACCCAGCCTTCAGAAGCCCCCACATGGTCCAGGAGGCCTGGGCTACAGCAGGGAAGAACTGGGGTTCAGGGGAGAAGGGCAGCATCCATCCTGAGACCACGGGACCCAGGTTCATCCAGGAAAAAGACAGACTGGACGAAAAGCCCTCAGCCCAGCAGCAGATGCACAGAAGGGACAGCAGGTCCATGAGAGCCAGGGTGTCTCCGTGGCCAGGAGAGGCAGGAGAGGTCCATGGGGGCCAGGCAGGCCGAGCCCCGACCTCTGCAGTCAGCACCTTTCAGCACCCCTCCCTCCCACGCCACAGCCCCCGCACTGTCCAAACTCCGCCCCCAGAGCAGGTCCACCACTTTGACCCCCCTCCCCACAGTGGTGGTGCTCTGTGCTCATACCCTGGCTCCTGTCCCCACCCAACCTCCCCAGGTCCTGGCTTGAGCCCAGTCAGAACTGCCATGGCATCCCCAGCAGGCAAGTGTTGGGACCCATGCCCCACTGTCCAATCTCTGCCTTGCAAACAGCCTGGGGCACTGCCTCCCCGTGGGACTCCCACAGCTCCCCAAAGCTCACTATAGGACCCGGCTCAGCAGACAGCAGCCTGTGCCCAAGGTCCTGTCTTTACTTTTTAAATGGCTAGGGAAAGAATGGAATAAGAACACATTAAGACACGGATAAAGCACACATAGCTCCAGTTTCAGGGTCTGCAGCAGGAGTGTGTGAGGCAAGGCCAGTTGACTGTCTCTGCTCCAGATCTCCAAGTATTAAAATGGCTTTCCTGCAGCCAAGCAGTGACCCCCCTACACCAGCCCAGGTCCGCCTCTCGCACACATCCCACACTGCCAGTCACCCAGGCCTCCCTCTCCCTCTCCTCTAGGTCCTTCCCCTCCACTTCCTTCTGCTTTAAACTCAGATGCATGGTCATGGGTTGAGGGTCAGTGTGGGCATCCTGGGCAGGGCCCCACACACACCCCTGGGTCCCATCTCCAAGTGGGAGCTAACAGTGACCCCAAAGGTGGCACACTGAAGCAAAAGGCTACCGGCCAGAGCCTCTGAGGTCACAGTGCCCACCCCCATGCACCCTGGTCGCACCCCCAGGCCGACACCACAGCTCCTCTACCACCATCAGTCCCTAGTGTGAGCAGCATCCTGAGCGTCCTCCCTGTCCTGGTGACAGGGGCGTTCTGTATGGCAAGCACCTACGGACCTGGAGCAGGCTTCCAGGCAGACCAAGTCCGTACAGATCTTCCTTTCACTCAATGTTCTTTTTTAAATGTGGGTCACCATCCCCAAGCTGAGTTCACCACCCAAGAATATCAACAACCCTCGGAAAGTAGACCCAAAGGCCTGGCAGGACCTGCAGGCTGAGACCCCGCTGCACTCTGCCCTACTGGAGTGATGATCTGTTCCCCAAGGTACCAGCCTGCATGCCCCCCTTGGAGCCTTCCCCAGCACCCAGCCCTTGGGCAGGACGGGCTCCAGACCCGGGCTGCGGCTCCCTGAGGCCAGGTCAGCACACTGGGTGAGCGGAGCACCTTGAAGCGAGGGCCACAGCACCAGGCCAAGGCAGCATGGGAGAGAGCCAGGGTCTCGGGGAAGGGGAGGACAGCGGGGAGAGGACAGACCCAGGACACGGGGCTGTGAGGCTACAGGAAGGACCCCACCTGTGGCCGTCTGGGCCAGTTTCTCCTTGGTCTTGAGTGCATGGGCTCGCTCTTCCCGCAGCCGGTCCTCATCCCGCAGCAGGGCCACCAGCTGCTTGGCCTTCTCACGTACGTTCACACCCTGGTCCTTGCCGTCTCGGTCCACATACTGGAAATCCTTCAGCGTCTGCACCGCATACATGTTCTCCTTGCACTGCTGCGACACACGCTCCGAGCCAGTCTTGATGAGGTACTCCATCAGCGTCATGGCCTGCAGGGTGGGGACTCATCGTCACTCAGGCCCACCCTGCGCAGCTGTCAGGGTTCAAGGCCCACCACAAGCTCAGTGGAGCTTGACACAGCCAGAGCCACACGTGTTAGGGTCAAAGAGACCCTAACATGGAGGGCCACACAGGGTGTGTCCCTCGGGTAAGACGTGTCCAGAACAGGCGAATCCCCAGACAGAGGGGTGATCAGGGTCACCAGGCAGGGAGGCAAGCAGGCAGACCACGTAGTGGGAATGGGTTCTGCCTCCGCCTCTGGGCAGAGAAGGGGTCACCGGGACATCCCAGATGCTGCTCAACCGTCATTTTGAGGGCAGACAGCCAGCAGGTGAGCTCTGCCGTCTCAGTAGAACACCAAGCAGCCAGGACAGTGGCCTGCCCAGGCTGCCCACTGCTGCCAAGCCTGCTCCGTGTCCTTCCAATGGAAACCTGGAGTGATGGAGCCACACCAAGCTACTCTGGTCGAGTCACTCTGCCTTCTGTCTGCTCCTCAAGTCCAAAATATGTCATCATTCCTGAAAGTCAAAGCTCACACAGAGGCGGGAGAGTCTTGGGATGATGAGGCAGAGCATACCTGTAGCAGCGAGGGGTGCACAAGAATGCCACAAGCAAGAGGACAGGTGGAGGGGGCACCGCCGTGACAAGGCGACAAATGCCCTTTTCAACAGACTGAAATTAAGCACATCTCTCGACAGCCTGGGCCCAAGGCCCCACCCCCGGAACAGGTGTGGAGCCAGAGCCCTTTGGACTGCAGCAGGCCCTGGCCACCATTCCAAGAAAGCCACACTGGGGCTGCAGGCTGCATAGCCCCAAGAACCTGCAGGCTCCCATGGGAGAGCACAGCAGGGAGGAAGGAGGCAACAGTCACTGCAGCTGCACTGGGCTGTTCCCGTCTCCCCACCTTCCCCACCTCCCTGATGCTGGCCGGGCTGGCAAGGCTCTCCTAGGTGTGCCGAAAGCACCGTACCTGGAACCTGAGGTTCGACTTTAACTGGCCCTGCAGGGGTTTCCACACGGGAGCAGACAGGAAAAGCAAAGCCATTTCCATGCATCATCACACCCCAGACAGGGGGACAGAGGCAGGCCCAACGGGCCCCAAACCCCAGCAGCCCTCATATTCTGGAATCCAGAACCCTCCAGATCCGGCCTACACGCCTGTGCAGGCCCCAGGCGTGAGCTGTCGCATGGGGAAGGGATGCCAACATCACGCGAATGGGCCAGACCATTCCATAACCCCACCTCCGTCCACATGGGCACCAGACAGATTATGAAAAAGTTTTGTATTCAGAGGACTCTGGACTTTGGAGTTGCAGTTAAAGGGAACCTGGAAATAGCCCAAAACCATCCACATGCAACTGAAACCAGTGCAGGCACACAGCAGGCTGCCGTCTACGCAGCGAGGAGGTACAAATGAAGCAACGCAGCTGCTACCTGCACCATTCGGGTCGATGCTAGCCTGGTGGGAGCAGAGGTCAGAACCAAAGCCCACCCTCAGTGCTACCCATGCATGTGCCATCTAGACAGCACCCAGGCCCCGCAGTGGGAAGGGCATCCCGCGGGAACCTCCCCCTCCCTCTTGGGATGAAGGCTCCAAGAGGTGCAAAACCAACAGCTAACCAGGCTGTGCGCTCAGGCTTGTGGTCAGCCACATCTCAATGAAAACCTAAACCCTATTTTAAAAGTGGGCAACTGGAGAAGCCAGCAGTCCTTGTTCACTCTTCAAACAGCTTTGTCAAGGATGTCACAGACAATGTTTAAAACAGGTCAGCACGCTTTCTGTAACAGGCCAGGTGATAAACACTTCGGTTTCTCAGGCCAGTCTCTGTCTCGACTATTCAGCAGCCTGACTGTGTTCCAATAAAGCTTTATTTACAAAAGCAGGCAGAGCATGGGATTGGCCCACGGCCTGTAGTTTGCTGACCTGACCTCTGTTTTAAGATAAAATCAGAGACTCTGCAGTCCTTGGGGAATTCGGGCAACGGCCCAGGATCAAGTGTGCCTGGGGCTCCACTCCAGCTCCATTGCCAACAGGCAGCCCTGAGCTACCTCTGCCTGTACTTCCTCCCCTGGAAAACCAAGAGAAAGGAGGGAAAGTGCCTCCTTCAAGGGTACTTCTGAAGGCGGGGTGAGAAGCTGTGCGGCACAAAGGGCCGCAGGGCCAAGGCGCAGGGTGAACACCCGCCCTGCTCCTCCAGACTCATCCCCAGAGCCACAAGCAGGACATGCAGGAACCAGGCCCACCACACCCTGAAGCACACACTTCCTCTGCAGAGGCAACCAGATCCAAAGAGTCACCAGCAGGGCCACAGGGTGGGAGCTTGCAGGCCCCAGAGCAACAGGCCCAAGCCCCAGCTGCCCAGCAAACCAGCTCTGAGCCTCAGTTTCCCTCTACACCAGAGAGAAAAGACTGTCCCTGCTCAACTCAACACCTGGGACAGAAGGGACATAACACAACAGTGGCAGTGAGGACAGCAGGAAATGAGAGGCCTCTCTGGTCAGTTCAGGTCATCACAGGGCTCTAGAGAGCCAGGGGGAGCCACAAGCTTCCTGAGATTCTGTCCCTGTCAGAGACACACATGGAGCAGCGTGCAGCCAGACACAGACACGGTGGCCCTGATCTTCTCTCCACACATGTGGCAACCCCACACAGCTATGTAATGGCTCCTCCACGGTGAGATCACAGCCGCCACACACCCTCCCGCATGCCCCACACCCATCCTCGCCATGAGGAATCAGGGTTCTGAGTGAGCAGGACCCCCAGCCACAGCCATGAACAGGATCTGGAAATGGCAGGGACAGAAAGGAACAGGGCAGCCCAGCTGGGCCAGAGCATTGAAGGAACTGCAAAGGGTCACGGTGAGCCTCTGGGTGACAAAAATGTCCTGCCTTCACTGCAGTGACAGCTACAAAATATGCAGCTGCCGCAGGACTGTATCTAGAAAGTGTGGCTTTTACTGCAGATGAATTATGTCACAGTAAATCTTCCAAAGTTTCTTTAAAGGAATCAGGCTAGAATAGTCAGCCAGGCCCAGTGACAGCCTGCCAGCCTCTTCCAGGAAGACTTCCCTGACTGTGAGGGGCCACGGGACTCTTCACATTCCCTGCTCTATGGCACCCTGGCCTCTAACCATGCCATGTCCAGCCCCTCCCTGTCCAGGAGCTGCCTCCAGGCTGGGCAGGAGCCGGGTCCTCAGTCCCACTGCACAGGACCAACACGCAGGAAGCCAGGAACGAACGGGACGCAAGATGTAGCCCAGCATGGACTCTCCATCACTCTCATGAAGCAGCCCAGGCCCACCTGGCATCAGCACCCTGCCACCTCTCTGGCCATTTCCCTGGCCCGTGAGCCACCCCAGCCACCAGCATGGTACACCCCTAGGACTCTCGCCCTGTCCACTGGCCACCCACTGTCCTCTGCGCCCCCTAGACCACTGGTCAGCAAGGTCTGCCCTCCAGAGCCCTCAGGACTCACAGGACCCTCCTGCCACACTCCTCCAGAGGGACATGCCTGCCACCCCAAGGCTTTCCCCAGCCCTCAGCAGAACAAACACCCAGTCTTCACAGAGAGTGACCAGTACCTGCTCTAGCTATGCTGTGAGCTGGCCCAACCTTAACCCCCACCTGGTCTCAACCCCCTGCTCCCACTTGCAAGAGGTGCCCTGTATCTCGGTGCAACCTCCTCTTTCAGGTGCAGAGGGAACCACCCTGCCGTGGCAGGAAGTCTCCGAGATCAGCTGGGTCAGGGAGCCTGGGAAAGCAGGCTCTACACAGATGCCCAAGAGAAGTGGCAGCAGTAGGTAGCCCAGCATGCACCTGCCCTCCCTGGGCCCTAATGTGGGAACGTCAGCCACCAGGTGTGTAACTGGCCTTCTGGCCCAGTCCATGCCTTTGACCACTCTGCCCGAAGCACTGAAACAGAGTGAGCCTGAAGAGGGGTGCACCAGGCCCCAGCCCAGAGCAGCCAGGAGCTGAAAGCCCACATACGGAGTCCTGCACAATCACCTTCCCTCTGGCACACAATGTGGGGTCCACGCCAGTCAGGGCCAGGGTGAGGATCCTGGGCCACATTTACCAAACTGCCTATGCACACAACCTCTGGCCCCACAATTCTGGCTCCAGAAAACAGCAAGCACACAAGGATTTCCACAGTGATCTTCCTTCAAAAAGCAAAACAATGCAAAACACCTGGACAAAACAACCAATTGGGAACTCGCTGAGTAAATAATAGAAAGCTCTGCAGTTGTGAATGGAAAAGTGACATGAATGTCCTGAGGTAAGCTCTGACTTTCCTTCTGTGAGTCTAATTTACACCCAGTGGAACTACACCGTAATCAACAGTCTGAGCGCTGACAAAGTAGCACGGCACATGGCCACCACAGCAACTGAGACACTGGCGGCGCTTTGTACTTACCCTGTCACCACGCTGTCCCAACTCCTGGCAAGCAGCAAACTCCATCTGTCCCTGGGGCTCTGCTGTCCCCAGAGCCACACATGGCAGCCCTCAGTGCACAGCCTTTCATCTAGCTCCTCGTGCCCGAGACAAGGCGCTCAAGATTTGCCACAGCCCAGCATCACCATGTCCAGGCTCACGGAGGTGGCCTCTAGAAGCAGGAACTCGGCTGCTGTGAGGAAAGGAGCTAAGCATCTAGGCAAAGAAAGGACAGGCACTGAGGACCCTCTGAAGCCCCCAAGCCTGCGAATCTCACCAAGGCACCACTCATTCCAGAGCGAAGATACAGCATGAGGCTCAAAACTCTTGCGCATAGTATAGAGTCCCCTCCTAATGACAGTGCCAACTCTGGAAGACTCAGCCACCCACGAATCAAAAACAGCCAGGGAAAAAAGCTGCATCCATACTGAACACAGACTTTTTCATGTCCTTGTTCCCTAAACAATACAGAATAACAATCCCTTTCACGGAAAATGCACTGTATCAGGAACTCTGCATAAGCAGTGTCAGGATCATCTAAGACAGTGGTGGTGAATCTACAGAGTGTATGTTATTTGTCTTTCTTTTAAGACAAAAGACGTTGATGTATGAATTGTTTTTTCTAAACTAGAACCTCAGAATTTGGGTTTAACTGCATGTTGGCACTTTGTGATAAATAACTGGGCTCTGGGCTCTCATCTCCAAAAGGCTTGCCATCACTGATCCAAGGCAAACGGGAGGACGTTCTAAGCACTATGTGCAACTCGTGCCATCCCACACATCTTCAGACGTTGTAGGTACAGGGCCTGGAACTGAGGCCCATGAGCAGCGAGGGGCAATGCTATTGGTTGCCTTTTGAGACCATGTGTAAGAGTGCAAGGCCCCCCACAGCACGCCCGCACTGCCACCCTCCCGGGCCCGCACCAGCACTGACCTTGTAGACATGCCGCCAGTTCTTGCCGTGGTCATTGAGCCGCTTCCAGATCATGCTCATGATCTCCGAGAAGGCTACCACATTGTAGGTGAGGTCGGCGATCTCTGACATGAGGGAGCTAGAAGGGCCCCAGGGGTCATTGCTTGTAGCTTCTCGGACCTTGATCTCTGCCTCTGAGTAGTTGTGGACGATATTCTTCATCTGGCGCCGGAGTGATGAGGTCGACATGGTGCCAGGTGGTGGCGCTGAGGGGCGTAGGCCTTCCCCAGATGTTGAGATACAGCAACTCACAGCAGGAGGCCACAGAAGGCACCAGAGATCACCACATCTGATGGGAGAGAGGGTCTTTGGAAACACAAAGGAGATGCAGGCCAGCCTGTGCCCAAGACACCCTGTGGAGGCGCCCCACCAGCTCTCAAGGTTGGGGATGAGATGTTGACCACAGGTTAGAAGGCACTGGTTTTGTTAACCTTCACCTGAAGACAACCCCATCCACCTTTCAGTTCCTCACATGTGCCTGGCCCTTCCTGCTTGGGCCTCTGCTCAGTGAGGCAGAACATGCAGTGGCAGGTCACAAGCACAAATGTCACACCAGAGGTCCCCACCCCAACTCAACCACTATTTAGGTGGACCAACCTGAGCAGGCCTCAAGCTTTAGCACCTCAGTTTTTCCTCTATCAAATGGGGTCCTATACAATAACCCAAGGAACTGAGGAGCTGGTGAACAGGAGGCACTATGAGGGCTGGCCGGCTGGCTCCAGGGCACAAGATGGCACACCCTGAGGTCACACTCCTTCTACTCCTCCACTAGGGCCTCCACTTTACTTCCCAGATGTACACCCCAACACCACGGTCATTGTCCCTGGGGGCCTCATCAGTAGACTCTGTCGCCCTCGTGATTTTAAACACGTGTGTCTGATTTTGTAGCTAAGGCTGACCCACAACCCCATGAGGGCAGAAACTCTATTTGTCTGGACACAGTTTTTCCCTACAGAGCAGCTAGCCTGGAAAAGCCATTCAATAAATGCTGTAGGAAGAAGAGAAGGAAGGAGTGCAGTAAAGAGCTCTGGAATGGGGGAGGGGTCCACAGCAGGGACACAGGGGACAGCAAGCCAGAGACGGGACTAAAGAGAAGGCAAGGAGACACAGAGGCGTCCCAGGGCAGCAGAATGCCTGGGGACTGTGCAACCCACAGGCGGGGAGGAAAGATAAGGAATGTAACGGCCCCAGTGATGGGTCCCAGCCAGGTGCCAGGCCCTCGCTAGGCAGCAGGCAGACAGTATCTCACCTAACACTGTATGCAGACATCGGGCTCTGGAGGTTAAATAGCTCCAACCAGGTCGCCCCAGGAGTGGCATGGTAGCTATAACCCAAAACCCACCTGAACTCTTCAAAATGCATACTTCTAAATTAACCTGAATTACCTTTTGCTGAGACTAAAGACAAAGAAAAGAGAATGGTAAAGATCAAAAGACGAGAATACCAGCAGCCAATTCCGCAGCTCCCATTTCTTGCCAGGCACCTTCTGAGTGCTTCACACATGTTAACTGTGTGACTGACAGCCATGTCACGCGGAGGCTACCTCCCTCGCCCAGGGACACACACCTCACAACTGAAGCAGGCTAGGTGCCTGGGAGGGTCTGACTGCCCATCTGTGCCTCTCCAACAAGGTGTGGAGGGAGATTTACTAAGACACCATGAATCAAGCCTGGGGGAGATGTGAGTGCATGACAGAGGCTGCAGCTGCCTTCAACGCAGGTGTTACCAGGTAAAAAAACCGGTCATGGTTCCAAGACAAGCCCAGCAAGACACACTAGGACCAACAAACACTGTCACAAATACAGGAAAAAACAGGAACTGACAACAAAAGAAACGGAGGGTGTCTCAGAGAAATCTGGGCAGAGGGGGCCACCCAGTGAGACGAAGAGCCAATAAGAAACAGATAGAAAAGCACTGGAAAATAGTGAGGCAAGGGCAGAGACAAAAGCAGAGACCTTGAAACAACAGAAAGAAAAAGGAAAAAAAAAATAAAAAACTTCGGACTGAGAAATAAGAAACAAGAAAAATGGGATATAATGGAAAAGAACACAATGTTTAGGTTCAAATCTTGGCCACAATAGCTACCAACAAAACAAATCTCCTTGAGATTCTGAAATGAAACCTCCTTAACTCTGAAATGAAAGAAAAGAATTCCTACCTGGCAAGTTTGCTGATTAAATACCGTGGTACATAGAGTGCTTGGCTCTGTGCCCCACAGATAGTAGGCACTCAATAACACTGCCTGCTATTATTATCAGAGAAAAACAGAACATTTCCAAAAGAGTGGCATCCGAAGATGCGCTATCTTAATACCACTACTTACTTCAAGTTTTAGAAAAAATAGACCACTAGCACATCAAGTCAAAATTTCATAAACTCTGCTTAGAATGAAGCTGATTTTCAAATTAAATTGATCCAGAGAATTACTAAATCAAGCAAAATACAAATGATAATGGCAAAACTCTCCAAGGGTCTCTCAAGTGATTAATATCAAATGGTTACTAAGTGAAACAAAATCTTTAAGGCATAATAAAAAACAAAGGTTCCAACTGCATACCCTGTGCTAGACGCCGAGAGGACTTCACAAACACACCTCACTCGACACGCGCAGAGGCCCTGAGAGGAAGGAACTGTGAATACATCCACGTCACGGGCCAGGAAACCGAGGTTCTGGAGACAGAAGTCGCCTGCCCACGGCGAGCAGCGGGGCCTGATCCCAGAGCCTGGGCTCTTAACACCACACCAAAGACCCAGAAACTGGGAGGAAGGGAGAAGAGCCAAGACCCAGCAAAGATTCCAGGAAAGGAACTTGGAGACTGGAAGCGATAGGGAAGAAGAGAAAAATATGACGTGGAGACCGCGGGGTTAGAAATATGCACTCGGAGAGGGGTCGGAGTAAGGAAGGCACCAACCCGGAAGACAGGACAAGATCCTGACAAACAGACGCAGATACAGGACAGGGATGGACAGAGTCCCAGGACACCCCAATCTCCAAACTCTTCGGTATAAATCCCGAAACACACGGGGATGGCGATCCACAGGGACAGCGGAGGCCCGCGGGAGACGGGAACAGATACAGACCCGCGGGGAAAGGCACGAACAGGGCCAGGCGAGGCCGGCCGGGCGCAGGGCACAAAGACCCGCACCGGCGGCCACGACTGAAAACCAAAGAAGCCGGAGCCCAGGCCCCGCTGCAGCCCGCCGCGGAGGCCCGAGCGGCCAGCTCCGCATAGGCCAGGCTGGCGCTCACCTCGGCCCCTCACGCGGGGATTCGGGGGGTCATGGCGGTCAGCCCCCTGCCCCCGCTCCGCCTCGCTGTCGGGGGCGCGCGCCAGGCTGCGGGCGGCGGAGACACGCACGGGCGGACGCGCGGACGTACGAAGGGCCGCACGCCGACGGCCCCGCCGCCCCGGCGCCCAGGAGGGGCGCGGAGAGCCGAGCGGGGGAGGGGAGCCGCCGAGCGAACGGGAAGCACCCAAAGGAGGCGACGGACCGGAAGCGGAAGTGGGCGCGCACCCCGCCCACCGCACCGCTCCTGGCCTTGGTGGCTCCGGCTTCCGCAAACCCTCCAGGGCGGCATCACTTCCGGCGCAAGAGCTATCGTCACGAGGCTTCCTACATCACTTCCGCCCGCTGAGCTCTGCAGGGCCAGCCCAGGGGGCTGTGCCTCGCGAGGGGTGGGAGCCTCAGAAGCTCCGGCCCAGCTTTTCCAGGGACGCCAAGCCCCGGACACATCCCTTTCGGGGCAAGAACCCCCACACACGCCAAACCGAAGGGCGGAACGTACATGCCAGACACAGAGCAGCTCCGTAAAGTAAAATACAACAAAATGTTTAATGAGCAAATTCGTCTTAGCAAATATGAAACTGCCACAGAGAGGGGGTCAGGACCACGAGGTGGAGGGCGGCGGGCTGGGCGTGGGGCAGGTCGGAAACAAGGAGAGAACCAACTACGTAAGAAACGGGCGGGGCGGGGCGCCGGGGCCGACAACAAAACCCGAAGTTTGGCCGTAAAATATAAACACGCTATGTTCCTACCACAGGGAAGGAAAGGAGGGAAGGGAGACTGTGGAGAGGGGCCGGGGGTCCCACCCGCCCGCTGCGCACCCGTCCCAGCCCGACCCCTTCCCTCTGTGTCTGTGGGTGCATGTGTCTCGCGTGGGCCTGTGTGCACTTCCCCCCCCGCCCCCCACCCCCCAGCCCCCCATTGCTGCCATTCCAGTCGCTGCCGGCTGTCACTGCTGTCACTCCTGCCCGTCGTCTTCGAGGGGGAAGAGGGTGGGGCAGGCGGGAGGAGCCTCCGCAGCCCGGCCCTGCCCTCCCCCGCCACCTCTACCAGAAGTCCCTGCGGTGATAAGAGTCGGGGTCACAGTACTTCGTGACGACCACTCTGTTGGCGAACTTGCGGCCGGTCAGGCCCTGCATGGCTTTCTGGCAGTCAAACACGGAGGTGAACTCCACAAAGATCTGTGGGAAGAGGAAAGAGGCAGGTGTGTGAGCGGGAGGCTCCCGACGACCGGGCATACCCACTACACGGACTCGGAGACCCTCAGGCAGCCTGGCCTCCACTCCAGCACCCTCCAGGACACAAACACAAGGAACACAGGACAGCCACAAGGAGCAAGCAGAGACAAAACGCCAGCCACCACCTGTGCCCTGATCTATGCTGTGGGGGCCACCAGACAACGTGTGAAGGGAAATCTCAAGAGTTCAAAGCCAAACTGAGTAAAAGGAACCTGACCTTGACCTATTCAAGCCTCTCATCCTACCAATTTACAGAAAATGGAGGATACAATGAGCTTAATTACCATGGCAAATCCACACAACCATATTCAAAATAGCTTCACTTAAAAAAAAACAAACACACACACACTTTATTCCAGCTAAAGGCTGAGGCAGCAGGATCCCAAGTTTGAGGCCAGCCTGGGAAACTTAGCAAGCACCCTGCAGGGCATAGCTCAGTAGTGGAGAGTACTTGCCTGGTATTGCGAAAATAGTAAAAATGCTAATTTTTTCTTTGAAAGGAAAAGATGCATGATAAACTGACAAATGAAGCCAGGCTGCGGCAAGAGGGTCGCCCTGAGCTCAAGGCCAGCCTGAACTATAGCAAGACTGTCTCAAAAAGCACCCCCCCCAACAAAAACCTGACAAATTAAGGGACTGGCTACTTAGCTCAGTAGTAAATTGCTTGCCTAGCAAGTGCAAGGCCCTGAGTTCCACCACTAGTACCAAAAAAACCAAAAAAACCTTACAAATGGAAAGAAACTTTGTAATCAAACTGAAAACAAGAACCTTGTTTGGACCCTCATATGAAAATAAACATTTTTGACAGTAACAAGCTTGAAAGGGGATAGCAAAAAAAAAAATTTAATAATAGTATGATGGTTTTGTTTAAAAAAGTTTATACAAACAACAAACAAAAAGTTTATCAAAGCTTTTGTAATAAACAAAGGAGGGGAAGAGGGGCTGAAGGGAGGAGAGGCCATAAATACCTTCAGCTGTTTTTTGGGGTTTTTTTGTTTTTTTTTTTTTTTTTTTTTTTTGGTGCTGGGGCTAGAACTAGGGGCCTTGCGCTCGCTAGGCAAGCACTCAAACCACTGAGCAAAATCCCCAGCCTGGCAGGAGAATGGGGGGGGGTAGAAGACATATCATGTATAGGTACAAATTACCTATGATGAATGTTACTATGTATATCTAAAATATACTACTAAGATAAATTATAAAAAGTTTATATAAACTTAAGTTAGAGCCATGGCCCTCAAATAGGGGCAAACATGCCCCTGGGGACACTTGAGTGCCAGAAGTTTTTTGGTTGTCAAAAAGGGAGGAGTAGCCCTACCGGTATCCAGGAGGTAGAAGCTGGGGGTGCAGCTTACTGCGCTGTAATGCAGAGCACCAACCCCCACCCAGAATTATCTGGCCCAGAGGACCCAGCATACCTGTCATCCTAGCATTTGCGAGGCTGAGACAGGAGGACTGCCAGAAGTCTGAGGCCAGCCTGCACTACTAGTGAGTTCAAGGCCAGCCTGAACTACATAGCAAGATCCTGTCTTAAAAAAAAAAAAAATCTGGCCCAGAATGTCAGTAGATGAGAAATTAGAGAAGTATATCCAAGTACCTCAGGGGAAATACACCTGAGATGCTTCAATTACAACAAAAATGGGGATCAAGAATAAGCTGAATACATGACAAGAATAGTGTGGGTGATGGGATGTGTCATTAGTCTCAAGTATGTCTGTAAAGATTCCTAATATGAAATCTAAGAACAGGAACAGGACGCAATAAAACAACACAGGTCAGCTGATCCCAGAGCCCAGGGTCTCTTCTACCTGTTCTTCGGAGAACACATCCTCAGCCCCAACTTCAGCCAGGCTTCCACCACAGGACCCACCAGCTGCCCCTACCCTCCCCTTCTTTGCTCTCTCTGCAGGGCAGCGAGTCAGGTGCCACACACCCAATCCCAAGACTCTGCTGCTGGAGGGCAGGAGCTCTATTCACAGCAGAACCCTCAGCATTCAGATCAAAGCTCAACATTGGTAAGAATGCCATCAATACACCAAGTGCATGAATGAATGCCAGTCCCACGCCCTCACCGCTGCCACCCAACATGCACGTGGCACAGTCCAGAGGTGACTCCGGGAACCTGAGCCTGCCTGTGTGGAGCAGCCTAAGAGCTTCAGGGAGAACGCCACACAGATGGAGTGTGCAGCCCTTGCAGACACAGTGGGACTCACTGGGGCTTACGTGGTTTACGTTCCTCAATCTCAGACACAAGGCTGTGGCAGGGAAAGCCAGGCTCAGAACCAACACCGCCTGGACACAGAGCCCCGGGGCGCCCCTCACAAGCGAGCCCCAACACCAGCCAGGGCGCTGGGCACACATGGGGAGAGGGGCTGACCTTTCCGCAGCCAGGCACCTCCACGCCGTCCACAGGCCGGGGGATCTCAATGGACTTGACCAGCCCATACTTGCTGCACTCATCCCGCACGTCCTCCACGATCTCCTCATACTCCTCATCGTCCAGCAGCTCCTCAGGCAGCACCATGTTCATGAGGCACAGGACCTCAGTCGGGTGGCCGCCCATCTGCACCTGTGAGCTCATCAGGCCTGGCACTTGGAGAGTCACAGGCGTCTGGTTGATGGTGCTCTGTGGACCGGGGGCAGGCAAGGCGTCACAGGGCGACCCGAGCAGTCTCCCACCACTCCAGCTCCAGCCCACAGCCCTCAGAGGCCCGCCTGGGGCCGCAACTCCTCCATTCGCACACCCGTGCGCTCTGTGCCGGGAGAACCCCAAACCCCTCCCATGAGCACTAGGACAGAGCTCAGGCAGCCTGTTCCCACCAGCCCCACCCCGAGCCCCTTAACCAATGGAAGGTGACGTGCCAGGGAGCTCACCAGCGTGGCATTCTTGGCTCCCACACTCGCCCTCTGCACCAGCAGCTTCTTGTCCCCCAGCTGCATCCCATTCAGCCCTGCGATGGCCTGTGTCAGGTGGGGGCGGGAGGGGACAGGAGAGGGGTGTCAAGGCCCAGGAGCCCAGCTCCTCCCCCAGCCCGGGGCATCAGTGGGGAAACAGGATGGCAAAGGAGGCCAGACTGTGGAGCTGGCCATGCAGGGCCTTCCTCTGGGCAGCCACCTCCCACCCAGTCCTGGGAGGGCACCACAGTTGGCAACAGCAGGGTTGGACAGGGCAGACGTGGCGGGTGGCCAGGCCCCTGGGCTCACCTGGTCAGTGACGTTGATGTCCACGTACTCACAGAAGGCGTAGCCCTTGGAGAGCCCCGTGGCACTGTCCTTGACCAGGTTGAAGGCCTTGAGAGGCCCAAAAGATGTCAGCAGCTCTTTTACCTGCAAACAGGCCAAGAAGCCAAGCTGTCAGCACCCAGTCAGGCCGGGGTGGGCGGGGGGGCAGCGGACAGGAGACAGAGACTCACCTGGTCATCATTCAGGTAGTTGGGCAGACCCCCGATGAACAGCTTATGGGCAGAGTCAGGGACCACAGTAGACACAACTCCTATGGAAAAAGGGGAATAACTTCAATTCTGACACAAGGACAAGTCCCAAAAACCTAGGCACATCCACCCCATCTCCAATACAGTCTGATGGTCATGGAGGGGTACAGCAGCTACCAGCACAATGACCTGTCCAGCCTCGGAGGAGCCTCAGAGGAGCCTCAAAGGGACCACTGGCAACCAACCGCACTCATACCTGCACCCACAATGCCACCTGCCCTGCAGGACCAGGTTGGTCTCCTCGGCTCCGAGCAGGCTGCTGAGACCCTCGGGCCCCTCTTCAGCCCTCAGGTCCCGACCCCGGGGACCAGGGATCCTGACTCCCACCTAAGATGATCTTCCCACTCTATGGGCCCACTCTCATCCTGCAGGCCCTGCACGTAGTTGCTGTGACACTGGGAGCAGGACCTGCTCACACGAGGGCAACGGCCCAGGGAGCCAACAGCCTGCTCGAGTCTCGGCTGCTGCCACAACCTCCATAGTAACTGCTGGTTGACTGCAGGGTCCCTCAGGACTCCAGTGTCACAGTGCGGTCCTATCAGCCGAGTGAATCTAGCATACTCCAATCCTACCCTCTCCACGGAACTCTGGACTCAGAAAGGTACCTGCCCCATGATTCAACGTCTCCTCGTACAGCCTTCCCAAACTTCCTCCCCTCAGTCTTGGAAGTGCCCCATCAGACATGAGCCAAAAGGCCCCAGCAGCACCCCTCAATCCTGCCTCCTCTTCCCCAAGGTCCTCGGCACTTGGCAACTCATCCCACCTCCACCCTGATCCAGGGTCACCTCAGGTAAGACAAGAAGTGGGAGAAAGCCCCAAGATAATAGGCCCCGCCCCTCCTCCAGGGCCCAGAGGTGCAGCAATCAACACCTGCTGCACCCGCCCCAGCAGCCACAGGGCACACGAACTGGATCCACCAAGCTGGGCACAGAAGCACCCCAGGAGTGGGGCCACGGGCCAGGCACATTGAGTTCTACCCATTACCTCGGTGTGCCCAGAGCCCATCTCAATGCACCTCTCCACAGGTGGCACTGCAGGCTGAGGGCCCCAAGCCAAGGCTCTCAGCCACTGTGCCGCACCTCAGGAAGGCCAGCACCAGTCAGGCACCAGAGTCGGGCTCCCTGGGTTCAAGTCTCAGCTGTACCAAATAAGGCTCCCTGGCCTCAGGCTCTCAGGACAACACACCAGCCACCACGAGGGAACTGATATATGGGGAAACCTATGCCATTGCCGGCACAGCTTTTATTGTGCCGGGCATGGGCATAAGCTTAATCCCAGGCCACACAGGGTCTGAGGCCAACGAGGGCCAGTCAGAGCAGGCTTCGTGGGAGCCTCTCACACTTCATCACGCCACTTGGATACCCTTCTCTATCGAGATAGGAAAATAGGTTGTCTTCAGTTTCTACAATTTTTTTTCCCTAACCAAAAAGCCTGCTATATTTCACCAAATGCCTCTTCTCTTGCCTCCTTATAGAGCAGGAAAAAAAAAGGAATGAAGCTTGAAACACTTGTATTTTCTTGGGGGGGGGGGGCATACTAGCGCTCAAACCCAGAGGCACTCTACTACTGAGCTACATACCCAGGTCCCATTAAGTTGCACAGGTGATACGTGAACTTACAATCAGCCTCCCTGAACTTGCCTCAGCCTCCCTCTGTGCTGGGATTAGATGCATGCCCCCCCACACACCCCCAGACAAATTCCAACTTTAGGAGGGCAAGCTACAGGCCTAACCTGCAGGAAAAATCACTTTCTGCTACTGCCCCAGAGTGGTATCCACCTGCTGAAACACAGACAGAGGTCTCCAGGCAGGCATATCCCAGAGACAGATGAATAGGCATCGTCCTACTGCTCAGTCTTACAGACTCTGCCAGCAAAGGCCTGCCACTAAGCAAGTGTGATGACAGCAATGGTTCCCCATCCACAGCACCTGTTTCCAGCAGAAGGGTACTGTGTAGGCCTGAAGCAGTACAGAATGGCTAAGCTCTCCAGGCTCAAGCTGCACAGCCTGGGAAACTCTGACTCCATGACCTTGGGCCACTTGTCAACTGCCCCATACCTGTCTTTCCTTCGTGAAATGAGACAATCGTGGCACATCTTCTCAGTGAATGGCTACACTCCAAATATTTTTGGATTTGTGGGTCACTCCGCCTGTCATGATTCACCTTGGTTACTGCAGGACCGAGCAATCTAGACATACATCGCAGGTCTAACTGTCTGCCAATAAATATTTACTTGCAGAGAGATTTACAAAGTCCTAACTGGCTGACCCACGTACTACAGGACTGTCAGCAAGGTTGAAAGAGCAACACTGGGGACACCACCTGGCACACGGTGAGCATCAGCGGATGGCAGGCTACACAGGTCATGACGAGTGAATCCACTGCACGGGGTTCACTGAGAAGTGGCACAGATACCGTGCAGCTCCACCTGGGAGACGGACCCTGGGAGGCTCAGAGCTGAGTTTACAAAGATCGTGGAGTTACCAAAACTCACAGCAGAGAAACATAGCTGGGACCTGGCTCTGAGTCACACTGACCCTGACCTATCTCCCTCTGGATTCCATGCACCCCACTCTGCAAAGCCAACAGCTGACTCAGTTTCTCCATTGGTCCTCTAGTGCTGAACATCAGTCAGCACACTCCCGCTTTCTCAAAGTCCAAACCGGCTTGAGACACAGCCTCCCTCTCAGCTCGAGCAGCACTGGCTTCCCACAGGCCACCAGGACTCAAAGGAGCCAAAAGCTCACTATACCCCCTACGCACCTACTACAGCTGCCCTTATCCACCACAGCCCACAGGATAAGGGGAGCCCACTAGCGCTTTCTGCACAGAGCACAAGCTTCCTGAAAGACTCCTGTGTGACAGGGAGACAGCAGCCACACACATATCCAGGTGTACGAACACAGACACCCCAGTCACTCGGCCACCATCTCAGATGCTCATTATTGTTCCTATCCATCACAGAGGATGAGCACCACTGCAGGAAGTGGCCCAGAATGCAGGACTCCAAGGCACATGCTGAGACGGGAAAGGAGTGCACCGAGGGGCCTCCCAGCTCCCGCCCCAGAGCTGTGTGGGGTCTGATGTGCCTCTGCAGATAGGGACACTCACCCCAGGCCCCAGGAACACAAGGCCACTGAGCGAAAGTGAGGCACAGGCCGTGAGACTTGCCCTGCCCAGGGCACCTTGGGTTTGGTCCTGACTCTACCACTGGCAAGCTGTGCCTTAACCAGCAGATCATGGCACGAGCCTAAGCCCTGCGCCAGGCCGCATCAAGGGGAGGACAGTTCCAAAGCATACATGTTGCTCCAGAACGGCTCCCTGGGTGCAGACAGCAGGCTGGCCAGCTCCTCACTCACCAGGCACATAGACTGAGGGGTTCTCCGACATGCCAGGCAGCGGCTGGTAGTCGTGTGGCCTGCGGATCTTCAGCGACTGGCCCTGGAAGATGATGCCATCGAAGGCCATGGCCTGGGTCGTCTCATCCACTGAACGAAACTGAAGGAGACAGGAGGAGATGATCAGAGGTGGGGTCAGGGCCCAGGCTTTGTGAGGGGGATTTCCTATTTCCCTCCACTGGCATGGACGTCGCCGTGTGCCAGGCTCTTCCCTGGGCACGGGGAGCACAGACACATCACTGCTTTCAAGGCTTACGCTCCAGCAAGTAGAAACATTAACATCCAACACAGCAGCAGAGGAAACACAATGCCATGACTGCGACAATGCCAAGAAAGGGCAGCTCAAGGAAAGCACAGTAAAAGAAAAGGTGACAATTCACAGACTTTCTAATGAAGCAACATTTATGCTGAAATCTGGCACAGCCTGACTCAAAATGGACAGCAATGAGGCAAGTGTGAGGTGCAAGGAAGCTTTTGCCATCACTCTACTGCCTCCTACACCTCTCACAGGAACAGCACCCCGCCCCTGCTGAACACTAAAACCCGAAGTCCTTCACTAGACAGTCTGAGAAACACTGACAAAAAAACACGAGTTAGAAACAGTAGTTAGCCAGGCCGAGCATGGGGGTGCACGCCTGTAATCCCAGCATTTTGGGAGGCTGAGCCAAGAGCACCCCAAATTCTAGCCCAGCATGCAAAACTTGGTGAGACCCTGTCTCAAAATTAAAAAGGAATTTTTAAAGGGTCCAGGGGTGAAGCTTGGTGCACAGAACCCTGCATTTAACCCCTAGTACTACAAAAAATAAATTTGCCCACCTCAGCCCAATGCAAGAGGGAATCGGCGCGTCCTGGGAGACTGTGAGCGTGGCCAGAGCAGAGGACTGGACCAGAATGGTCACAGAGGGAGGGAGGTGGGAGGCAGGAGAGGACTTGCAGGTGTCCCGAGCTGCAGGCATCAGTGAAGAATGGACTGCAGGGGGCCAGCAGGAAGGGCAGCGCAGGGAGGCACAACACAGCAAGGGACAGATGGGTCCCCATTCCACACACCCTTGGCCCCACAGCTACCAGCCGGGCTCACCTCCAAGAAAGCAAAGTTCTTGTCCTGGTTGATCTGCACAGCCAAGACTGGGTTACCAGGAGCCTGGGTCAGCCCCCCAAGGCGCATTTGGGCATTGAAGAAATCCATCATGGCCTCCTGCAGAGGAAGAGGAGACAGGGGGCGGGGAGGGAGGTGGAGAGAGGAGGGGAAGGGTGAGAGAGGGAGACACAGAGGGTTTGGGGGTGAGGGGAGAGGGATGGGGAGGGCAGGGCAGGACAGTGGAGTATGGGTGAGGGGCAGAAAGGTCAATAGTACGAACCAAAAGAGGAGGGAAATGAGAC
>PVJO010000719.1:119032-213523 GCA_004026905.1 Hystrix cristata
CACAAGAAACAAATGCCCAGAACAGACAACAAAGAAATGGTATGAAAACAGCACAATAGAGAGAAAGGGACAGGCAAAGGACAGAAAGAGAAAGCAAGACAGAGGTGAGAAGGAGGTGAGTGCAGGGGCGGGAGGAGGGGCAGGGTGGGAGGGGAGGAGAAAAGAGTGATGTGGAGGGATCTGGCCCTGGAGTCCGGGGGCTGGTTTATCAAATGTAGCAAAGTGCAGGTTGAGAAAGTCAGAATGGACCTTACTTGCCTTCGACGATGGTAGCAAACTTTTTGTTGCTACGAGGGATCTCAGCCCCACAATATTTCACTTTAAAGAGAAATGGAAACAACTCTTTGATCTCGGGATTCTCAGGGGTGCCACGGGAAGGGGTGGGGAGAGGGCCGGGGAGGGAAGGAGTGGTGGGGAGGTAGGGGAGGTCAGGGCAATCAAAAATAAAGAACAGCGACCATGGGAGGATGTGGGGGAGAGGATGGGGACAGACGGCAGAAGAGTAGAGTGTGTCAGGAAACACTTCGGGGCGTGCGTCTGTGTGAGTGTGTGTGTGTGTGTGTGTGTGTCTGTGTGTGTCGAGTCTCCCTCTCTGTCTCTCCGACACGTAGGTACCACATGGAGGTTGGTTCTGTGTTTGATCCCAGGTTGCTGGAGGAGGGCGGGAAGGGGAGACGGGAAAGGGAAGAGGAGGGAGGGAGGGGCCACCCCCAGCCCGGCCCCTGGCTGGCTCAACTCCATCGTCCGTCTGGGAGGGGGCCGGGGGGTCTTGCAGGAGCAGAGTCTGACCCGTGCAGGTTGGGGGAGGGGATGGAGGGGATGGGAAGGAGGTAGGGGAATGGTGGGGCACGGGAAGGGCAGTACCTCAGTGATGCCAAAGGGGATGTTGCCCACATAGAGGCGCCGGGCCTGTCTGGTCATCTGGCTCCCAACCACGGGCACCGGCGTTGGGGTCACAGCCAGACCATCAGGGGTCATGGTGGGAAGGAGGGCGGTGGCTGGAATCTGACCCGCAGCTGAGGGGGGGGCGGCAAAATAAAACACAAACCTCAACCCAAGCTCTGGGAGCCCAGCTCACCCCAAGAACCCCACCGCCTCCATGCAGAGCTCCTGCAAGACCTCAACTGGCCAGAGCACCACAGCACCACTCAGTAACCACTGCCACTCTGAACCTGGCCTCCTGGCAGGGGCCAGGGGCTGCACCCCCACCCCACACCTTGCCCACCTGGCCCGGAGCGGCCAGCTCAGGCCTACCTTGCATGGCCTTGTACTGCATCGGGGTGATGTGCTCAAAGCCTGGTGGCGGCACGTCCCAATATTTACGCACCTTCTTCTTCTTCTCATGGCGGGGGGAGCGGCTGGGGGAGGGGGAGGGAGAGCCGGGCAGGCCGCCTCAGTCTGACCAACGAGGGCCAGTGAGCAGGGCATCCTCCCAGAAGCCGGTCCCAAGCTCCCCCACCCCTCCCCGCCCCACCTTGGAAGCACCGCTCTCTCCACTGGGGAGAGGACCCAGGGCAGGCCCAGGCCTGGGGAGGGGCACCAACATGGAGGCAGGGGAACTCTTCCCCAGTGCTCAGGTCTGGGCAGATGGGGGCCAGGTAGGGTGCAGAGGACATGAGGAAGGTGAAGGGAGTGGACGGGGCAGAAGGGATAGGAAGAGAAGCTCACATCAGTCCACCATGCTCCTCTTTAGCGCCTCTGGTCAAAGGTTTGCTGGGGATAGGAGGGAAAGGTATGGGGAGGAGTGACTGGGGACCCTCAGCTTTCCCACATCCCACACCCCCGCCGCCCAAAGGCACTAGGGCAGGGCCGAGGAGAACGCGTGAGCAGCCAGTGAGCAGCCTGCCTGGCTCACTCAGCCCTGCTATCTCATCCTGTCCTGTCCCCCCAAACCCCCACACTCCCACCAACCCAGGGACACCCAGGGACAGAGAAATGAGAGAAGAGCAGGGGGATAGACACACCCTCCATGGAGAAACTGAAATGGGCAGAAGGACCTCACATCCCGCCCCTCCTTACCCAAAGGACAGGGAAAGAACGAACAGAGGAGACAGGGAGGGCAAAGTTTCTGAGCAACGAAACTGACATCCCTGACCTGGACACCCAAGAGCACCCTTCTCCTGGAGATAGGGAAGGAGACTAGAGACAGCCCCCTAGAGACAGTCCCCAAGCTGGCCACAGAAAGCGCAGGACCAAGAACCAGCCCCTCAGAGTCAAGGCAGAGGACAGCCCTTGGGAGGAAGGCCAGAACCCACCCCATCTCCAGATAGAGGACTATTGCCCCAGCAACCCCCAGCACCACCTCCAGAGAGAACTGCAAGAACTTCAGACACAGGAGAAACTCAAGATTTGAGGCTACAGTGCAGACACCACCCATTCCCCCAACAGTCACAGAGAAAAAGAGACCTGAGGGTCCATCCCCAGCCCCACGGCAAACACCCCACCCCCAGGCTGACCTGGACAGGTCCCCCAGCCTCATACCTGCGTCGCCTCCTGTCCCGGGAGGCACTGCGCTGATCCCGGTTGCGTCGGTCTCGGCTCCGGCTCCGGCGCTTGCGGTCCCGGCTCCGAGAACGGCTGTGGCTGCGCTTCCGGTGCCGGTTCTCCTTGTCCCGCTCTGGACATGTAGAAAGGGGGTGGGGCATGAGCAGAGGCCAGCACAAGCCCAACCCACCCTGGGCACCCAAGGGAGGCCACCCCCCAGGGGGACAGGATGCAATGGAGCAGGGGAATGCACAGCCTCCCAGGTCCACACAGGAGTCCCCAAAGACTCGAGGGGACAAGGAGAGAGGGCCTGGAGACGCCCCGGGGGTGCAGTATACCTGAGGATGCTCAAGAGGAGCTGAGGAGTCAGAGAAGACAGAGGAGGCTAGCTCCCGGTCCCCCTCGAGGCTGAGGGGCCTGACCCCAGGGTCGTCCCTGAGAGGGGCAGGGCTAGACGCTGGGGAATCAAGAGACCCAATGATGTTCTCATGAAGGGACCCAGTGGCCCCTCAGGAAAAACCTCTGCAACCAGTGGGTACCCACAGCCCCACCATGAGGCCCAGGGGCCAAGGCAGGCAGGATCCGGCAACCCCAGGAAGCAGAGAAACTCAACGCCATCCCTTCCCAGCCAGGTGAATAAGGCAGAAGGGCTCCCCTCAAGGCAGGGGTCTCCTTCTGTGGGGACAGACTGCTTCAGCCTCACTGAGGCTGGACTCCCACACCACACAATCCTCAGCCCCACTCCCTCACACCAAGTGCAGGAAGGGCTAGAGCAGGGACCTAGGTCCCACCGAGGTCCACTCGGAGCTGCTTTCTCAGCCTCATTTGCCTCAGAGGCAGAGGCAGTATTAAAAACAGCACAGCCTTGTCAGCCAAACCACACAGACCTCTGGTACCACAGATCCTTGCCCTCTGCAGGAAAATGTGCCTTCTTTACCATGGCAGCTAAGTAGACTACCACATGCACTTCCTTAGTTCAAAGACATTCCTGTCTTCTCAACTATCCATCAGGTACAAAGACAAACCCAGTCACATGCTCATGTAGCCCAGCACACATCTCTTAAGAACAGTGATCTCTGCGGGTAGTGGGAGGAAATGCTACGAGGAGAGGGCATCAAAGGGACTTCAGTTTCACCACAATGCTTTGCCGTATGTACTTTCCTAGTGGAATTAAACAGGAACTCTTTATAAATTCACCTCAATTTCAAAACCACTAACCCTCAGAAAAGGGGGGGGGTGTCAAACAATGAACTGCTTCCTACAACCCAAATCTACACTAAGTAGTTTTATTTACACTTAATGCTCACTACTGCTTTTGTCAAACACTGCTAGAGATTCCCATACGGAGACACAAGGAAATCACAACCTGTCCAAGACCGCACAGGTGCGAAATGGTAAAACCTGAATTCAGACTCTTTAAGATTAGAGTTGGCAGTCAAGCACCAGCTTGTCTTCCTGAAGGAGACAAGAACACCCCACCAGCTGGCAATGCTATTTTATCCTCGGAGGCCAAAGACTGGGGTCAGGACAGCAATCAGGGACAGGCCACAACTGAGGGTATCTGGCCAAGTACACAAGGCATGCAGCGTGGGGGCAGGGCCTGCAGTGCCACTGTAACATAAGCAGGTTGTAGAGGCCCTGAGTTTTTCTGGCTCCAGCAGGCTCAGAACCACAGAAAGCAAGCAGTGATGTCCCTTGAGCACCTGGATGACTGCTAAAGAACAGCCTGAAGCTGAAACAGGCGTTGAAAGGCTGGTGAGCAGAAGCAAAGACCCACAGACAAATGACACTAGGGCAGAGCTTCCCTTAGAGCAAGAACTGCTGCTGGGCAGGTAAAAACAGAAAGGAAGCTGCATTTGCCCAAACTACTCTGTCACAGGAACAGCTGCAACAAGCCAGACATGCCAGGTCTCAGCACAATCTTCCAGCACCAGCAAGGACAGCCCAGGAGAGCCAAAGCAACACACCTTCAGCCGCCTCGAGGACCAGCTTAAAGCAGCTCCATTTGGCAGGCTGAGCTCTGCGTTAACCCCTAACACTTGGTTTTCTCTTCTTTAAACTAAAATTATGCCTGCCCCACCCAGGTGTCCTGAGGACCTGCCCAAATGAGGTTTGGAAAGCAACTTTCCCTGCCTTTCCCCAACCCTGATGCCATGCATATGGGAGAGCCAAAGACCTGATTTTCTACTTCCTTCCTAAATGTGCAACGTTACAACAACAAATTTCACTTACTAGGCAAGTAGCACGTGCAAAGACACATGCCACACTCTTTCTTCATTACCCCATTTAATCTCTGCTCCTGTCTCTCACCAAAAAAGACCAAATAAAGATTGTAAACTCTGTGAATCTGTTTCCTTCCCAATAAAAACTATTTTATTCTCAGAGGCTATTCTGGGATTCACTTAACAAAACCACAAAATTTAGTAAACTGCTTGACACATAATAACTGGAACTGTTACTGTCTTTTTTTATCCATTCAAAAGCCCTGTACCAAAACAGTGAAGATCGATCTCGAGGGAAAAAACCCCCAAGAACAAAGGTGCTGAAGTATCACAACAGGACAGGTAGAAAACACCACAGGTATTTATCTACACAGAAGTATACTTAACCCCAAAGCTCATGCCCTTCTTTAGCAGTACACCACCTAAAGACACACACTGGCAGCAAGTAACTCCTTAAAGTCACTTCCTCCGCAGACAGTTTCCTCACCCAGCCGCTCCCCTACCCGACCCCAGCTTAGGTCCAAAGGAGAATTCGGAGTCCCTCATTGAGTGCCCCCCACTACAGCCAGTAATATGGGGCGTTTAAATCTCGTGCACTAAAAAGCTCAAGCCTCTACTCCTAACATTTTTTTTTTTTTTACTTTTAAACCAAAATATAGACAAGGAAAGATGAACCTAAAACGTCTGTGGACGAGCCTCACTTTTTTAGGGTCTCTGTCTCGTCTGTCACTCTCTGGGCCGCAAGAGGAGCACCCACGGGCCGACTCTTGATCTCTAAACGAATCCTATCAGGAGGCTGAATGTACGTGCCCTGAGTCTGGGACCAGGCAGGACCTAGACCCGTCTCAGGTAGGGAGGGACATGATGGACAATGCACAAAAAACGCACATCGCCACAAGCTTCAGAGCACGCAAGACGAACACGATTGGGGTACAAAGAATACAGAGGTCTCCTTCCTCTTTCCACGACGGAGGTGGCCGACGCGGCCGGGCAGAAGCGCTAAGCAGGGAGTCCTCAAGGCCCGCGGAGGGCAGGGTGTGAGCAGAGCGCCCCGTCCACGTGAAGGGGGGAAGCGGCCACCCTCGCCACCGCCATCTTGGAAACAAAGGGGGCGTGGAGACAGGGCCGTGAGCCCGACCGGAAGCGGAAGCGCCCAGGCAGCGGGAGAAAAAAGCCAAACCACGAACCTATCTTCTCCTCCCAAAAAATGGGAAAGATCTCGCGTCTAGGAGCCCGCGCGCTGCGTTCCCCGTGCCGCCTCTGCCGCGTCCACGTGGGCGTAGGACGCCGCCGTGCGCATGCGCCCGGGCCGCGCCGACCGCCCCATCCCTAGCCGCGCAGGGCGGAAGGCGGCTGTCACGTGAACAAGGCGCGCGCCGCGGAGTGGGGGGGCACGGCGCGGCCCTGAGGAGGGGAACGCGAGGGGAAAATGGCGGGGGGAAGGGAGCGAGGCAAGGGGCCACCCCCGCCGCCACCCTGCGACCCCACCGCCATTACCTTGCTTATTCTCGTTGAGCTGCCGCTCGAACTCATCGAAGTCCGACATGCTGAAGCGGCCGCGTAGGCCCCTGAGCCGCTCTCGCCTCGCCTTGCCGCCCGCCCGCTCTGGCCGCTTCGGCTACTTCCGCCGCTGGCTTCGGCTACTTCCGGCCGCCGCCGGCGCTTCGTCGCCTACCTAATCAAGGCCCCAAGCGGCCCGCCCCGCCCCGGCTCCGCCCCCTCGCCCCGCCCGCCCCCCTAAGCGAGCGGCCCCTCGCCCCCAAGCCTGGCTCCAAAATGCGTCGGCTATTTCCGGACGGCCGACCACAGTCGGCAGGCGGCGGCGTCGGCTGCTTCCGAAAACACCCGAAGCGAGGGTTTCTCCGGCTTCCCAGATTTCGGTAACTTTTCGGAGATTAGCGACTCAACGTTCGCGGAGGTTTCCGGGGGTCCTCGCGTTCCTCTGCGCCTAGCTCCCTCGCAAGGTTCCTGTTCCGACAATTCCCAGTCTATAGCTTTGTCCAGAGATCCGCTAGTCTCTTCTCCGCCGTCCTTGTCCAAGCAGTCGGCCACTTCCGACAATTCTAACCGTCCAGCACTTCAGCACTTTCCGAAGGTTTCCGGCGCTCGCCCACGGGCCCCTCCAGAGATTAAGATCGATTCCAAGCCTCGGCTCTTTCCGGAGGTTCCAGTCGTTCACTCCACCCCTTCCGGGGAACTTCGGCTCCGTCCACCACTGCTTCGGGAAAACCTCGCTCACGGGGGACAATTTCGGCTTTTTCCGTCTACAGTTCGGGTCCTTCCGGCTTCGAGAACCGAATAGGGAGGGAGGACGGAGGTGATGTGGGTCAGGGGAAGGGATACAGAAAAGGGGCTGGGAGCCCGGCTTCCAGAATTTGTCTCTCTCGGTGAAGGGAGCAGAAGAAAAGGGCTGACCTCGGGGAAGCCTGCGGAGTTGCGCGCGGCCGCTGCGGAGGTTGCAAGCGCGGCTTTTTGCGCTTGCGCACGTTGCAAAGGAGGTGGTGAGCCACATTCTGCGCCTGCGTAGCGGCTGGTTTTGGGGAGGTTTTTCGCTGCACCGAAGAGGGAAAAAGGGCTCTAAAGTCCACAGTACTCATGCGCGAAATTTTCCCTGCCCAGCACCAAAGCGCTGAATTCCTGACTGTTAATAAAGACATCGGTTCCTGGTTGCCTTGGCAATCGCATACGCCTACTAGCGCCCTCCCGCAGCGCAAGCGCAGGAGGCGGTGGTAATGCTACTTCCGGGATAGGGTTGATCTCACATTACCGCCCCCTGGCCAGACGACGGACGAGTGCGTCCACAAACCGGCTGTACTCGGGTGTGGGCCTCCCAGAGGTCCTCGAGTCGCGCCTTCTGCTGCGGCGCCTCTAGCCCAGGTAGCCCAGTGGGTAGTGTCCACGCCTCCTCCCCGAGTCAGCCTCTCGGGAACGGCTGCTGCTCTCCTCCTACCTCTGCCTCCCCGGGCTAATTACACCCTGTCCTTCCCAACCTCCCGGCTCCCGCCTGACCGCCCTGTCTCCGTGGCGACGGCCGCCCTCTCCGAGAAAGAGCTGGGGCCCAGTATATTCCAAATTTTCACATCTCTTTAATTTAAATGCTCTGAATAATTATCTGCCTCACGTGGAATGAGGCCGGCCCCCGCGGGGTCGGGTGATACAGGTGACGGCCCCGCTGGGCGGGGGACAGGCCCGGTGCAGGGGGGTGGCGCCTGGCCCGGGAGCCGGGGAGCAGAGGGTCCGTAGGGGGTAAGCGGGGCAGCGTCACCGCTTGAAGCGGTAGGTGATAGGCAGCAGCAGCTTGCTCTTCTTGAGCGCCTGCACCTTCTTGAGCGTCTCGTCGTCCAGTGCCAGAAAGCAGCGGCGGGAGTACTCCAGCAAGCGCTCCTTGGACGGGTCGAACTCGCCCACCTCGGCCAGCTTCTCCGGCGCCACAATGAGCAGCTCTGCGATAGGCGTGGTCAACGCCACTGTGTTGCGGTCCACGCGGTGGTGCTCGAAGGCCCGAGACATGCTCTTCAGCTTCTGGAAGGTGCCCAGGATCTTCTTGTAGCGACAGAGGACCCCATCGGCATCCTTCACTGTAGGGCCAAGGGGACAAGCGGACAAGGGACACGGACACAGCGGGTACAAAGAGGAATAGAAATTGGAGACCAGTCGTGGGAGGAGGGAGAGGGTGAGGGGCACACTCAGGAAAGGAAGTGGAGGCAGGGATGTAAGGAAACCAGTCCAGGGAAAGAGAACAAAAAGGAGAACAAGAGGAAAAGAAAGAGCAGACAGGCGACATGGACACAGAAGTTGGACAGTGGGAATGAAATAGGTAGAGGCATAAGAAATGAGAGGCTGGATTCAGGAAACCACCTGAACCGTGACCCCTGCTCCAGCCATGCATGGCTGCTGTCTCATGAGGTGGGCCCAGGAGCCTCCTCTTTCTGACGAGGAAACTGAGGGTCCGATGTTAAGGAGATACCCAAGGTCACCCTGCTGGTGAGGGTGGACCAAAGTTTTTAAAAAGTGAACCCAGGACCACACCTTGAGGCTAGACCATGGCCCCAGGCCTGGTCTTTTTCTGTCTGTGCAGGTGGGATCTAGAAGGGCGTCTGCAGAATTCATACCCCCAGTCCTGGAGTCAGCCCCTTGACACTGACACCCAACCCATGCACCCCACTCACCCCGCTGCCTCTCCCGGGCCTTGGGCTTCCCAAAGCGCCTCCGACTGGCACCTCCCTTCTGCTTCTGCCTCTTCCTGTCGCTGGCACTGCCTTCTTCAGATGCCCCACTGAGGGAGGAAGCAGCTGACTCCGGGTCTGAGGCCTCGGCCCCAGCCCCAGCCCGGCTGTCTCCCTCCACCCGCCGAGAACCGGGCTTCATGCGGCAGTGGTCCTCTGGGGAGAGAGACACACGTGAACTGCAACACCATACAGCGTATCACTGATCCCAGGGAAAGAGGGCGCCTGGATGGCTGAACCCCGGAGGAGACAGGTGATAGGGAAGTGCAGCACACACATTGGTCACAAAGAATGAAGTAGAACCAGCTAGGGTTAGGGGGTAATCTTCCCAGACTTCTAAAGTTAGTCTAGGGGCTGGGGCCTTGTTGAGTCCACAGACCCAAGAGACCTCAGCAGAATCTGTAACTGCAGTGTTGACTACAGGAAGACTTCTGAGGACCCAAAAGGACTTGCAGAGAACAGGACTTGGAAACCCTGAGGCAGGCACTTAGAGAAAGCAGGATTCAGTCTGGGAGGTTTGAGAAAGTGACCACCTTCACCTACAGAGAGCAGGAGATGTGGGGCTCCCCACTGAGAAAGCCCAGAGGCCCCTGGGCTCAACCATCCAGGAGGTGTGCAGTCACCCAGGATGAAGCCCTCAGCATGGGGAGACGGGGAGGTCCAGATTCCCAAATACTGGGATTCCCAGCAGCACAGACCCCCCTGCAAAAAAAAAAAAAAAAGGGCCCTTGCCTAGGCTTGGAAGGGACTAACCACCTGGGAGCGAGCGCCCAAGGATCCCCGTTTAGGGTGAGAAGGGGTCGAGTTCCCCAGTGCTTGGCAGAAGAAGCCCTTCCCAGAGAGCAGGAGTACTAGACCAGAGAGGTGATCAAGCAGGCCATGAGGGCCCTGACTTCCAGCAGCACAAGGCAAGGGGAGGGCAACACATTGAGATCCCCACCCAGAGGGCCCCAAAGCTGCTGAATCCACCCACAAAGGAGTTAACATCTTTGAGGAGGAATAGGCATGAATTAACCAAGGGTGGGATGGGGTGGTGGAAAGGCAGGTCCCCCCACCAGCAGCTACATGAGAGAGGGCTGGATGCCTGCAACTGGAGAAGACCAATGGGATGTGGGGTGGGGCCAGAGGAGCCAAAGGCAGTGGTGGTCTCCCCATGCAAGGAGATGAAAAAGGCCCTCGAGGGTCTCAGACCCCCTGAGGGCACAGGGCTGGCGGAGGACAGTTGGAGATGGTACTTAGGATGAGCAATCACAGACATCAAACAAATCTGGGCTCCGTGTTGAAGACCAAGATACCAGGTCCCCATCAAGCCACCCAACAGTGCAGCTTCCGGTCTGGCACCAAGGTTCCCAGGAGTAGGCCAGGGTGTGAGAGGACTGTGGCAGCGCCCTGCACCTGCGTCCATCCGGGCTGAGGAAATGAACTTGTCCAGTTGACACCGCAGAAAGTCCCTCTCTTCCTCCAGGTCCTCGATGCGCTTCTGCAGCCAAGAGTTCCTCTCCAGAGCCATGTGCAGCTGAGCCTTGACTCCGTTCATCAAGGCCAGCGTGGGGGACGCAGCCTCCGGGGGCTCTAGGGACCACGGGAAGGGACCTGGGTCACACCACAGCACGAGGGCGGTGCCCCAAGTGACTCTGGTCCCTCCACACCCGCTCTACTCACCCTCGAAGTTTCCCCGAGAGGGGCTCAGACTGTAGAAGATCTGTGAGTCTAGGTGGGGCGCCTCCTCGAAGGGGATGGAGATCTCGAAGGTCTGATCGTCCTTCTTCACTGGAGAGAAGAGGCCCACACGGGTCACCCCGGGGGGCCGGGACCCTCAGACCCACCTCAACCGTGGCGGCCCGGGCGGGGGCAGGGGGCCCAAGGCGGGGAGGGGCCGGCTGCTCACTTGTGCGCCGACGGCTGCTTCTGTCGCTCATGGCTGGCTTCCTGCAGACCCGGGCCAAGCGCCTCGGGGCACCGGGGAGAAAGGGTGGCCACAGACGAAGTCAGTCCTGGGGGAGAGGGGACCCCACTGCTCGGGAGGGAGAAGAAGGCGCTCGAGGCCGGACCCCCATATTCCCGGGACTCGGCTTTCAAACTAGGCGCCCATGGCCTGAGGGGCCTGGGGGCCTTGACACCTCGATCCTGGGGAGAAGTTGGCTGGGGACCCAGACTTCCCCTGGGCTCGATGCAGCGGGGACCTCCGGCCTGAATGGGAAGGACCCCATCGCGGGTCGTGCGCACAGCGAGGAGAGCGCCCCAACTTCCCAGCCGAGGGTCGGGGTCCAGCCCTGGCGCACTGCACCCTCGCCCCGGGCGCCCCTCACCTGCACTCGCGTGGGCGAGCACGACCCCTGTAGCAGAGAGGCTGGGCGCATGCGTAGTGCGGGGGAAGGTCGCGCGTGGGGATGCGCCCGCGCCCCCGCCCCCGCCCTTTGTCCCGCGGGTGGGAGCCGACCCGGCAGGGGTGCGCACACGGCCACCATCCCTCGCCCGCGGGTGCCCGGAGTCCGGAGGGCCAAGGCACCCCGCGCTCACCCACCCGCCTTCGGAATCCGGCCCGGGGACCGACGGCGGCGGCGCCCATGCCCAGCGCCGGGGAGCGTCTGCAAAGTGTCACGGGGAGCGGAGAAGAGCGCGCGCCCACCCGCGAACGGGCAGACGAGGATGGCGGCGGGGCGGGGGCGAGCCCGGTACCGGGGTGGCGGAGGGCGAGGGCGCAGGGTTGCCTGGTCCGGCCCGCGCCGCGCCGCCGCCAGGAGCCCCGCACCCAGGTGAGGCTCGCCGTGGACCCCGGGGCCCGGGCCGCACTTGCGCGATGGCCCCTTGCAGCACTTCCCCGCCCTACTCCGAATGTAGGCAGGGAGCGTCGCGAAATTCCCATCCTGCAGAGCCGGTGCGACGCCGGCTGTCCCCTGGATGGTGACTAGGCCGTCTGGAAAGTTGAAGCCTATGAACAGTCTCCTTTTAGCAGACCCCCCCCCCTCCCCGCCGAGTTTAGCAACCTGTCGCTCAGTCAGGCCTCCAGGGATGGGGGCCAGGAACGGCCACCACTACCCTTCTGTAGTGATAAAGAGTTGGCTATGGGACAGAGCTGGAGTCCAACCTCGGCCGCTCTGCTCCTCCCCAGCCCCGGTAAGCTCAGCCCTTAAGTGAAAAGAGTGCATCGCCATCCGGGCTCCTTGTGGAGGATGCCGTAATAAGACACTCACAACGTGGCGCAGCGGCCGGCCTCGCGCGGGTTCCACCTGAGGTCAGGGGGTTAGCCCCCGCCCCAGCACGCGCTTCGCCTCTGCTCTGCGGAGTGAGAGCGGGAGATCAGTCACTCCGCCCAAGAAGAGATCGGAGGAGGAAGGGAAGCGCGGCATACAAGCAACGAAAAGGCATCAAGAAGGCCTGTGTTTATTAAGCTTGAGGCCCAGCTGCACCTGCCTCTTCTCGCCTTAGCGTGCCACATCCCTGTCTTGGGGCGCGCTGAGCGAGTCTCAGTGTGGCCCCCCCCACGTGTGTGGCCTGCTCCCCTCCCGCTTCGCTGTGCCGATGAGTTGCAGCCTGGTTCAGAAAGTCCAGGGGGAGCCACCTGCCCTAGATCAGTGTTTTTCGACCTACAGGTTCATGGGCAGAGAATTTAGTATAGTAGGATGGGCTCTACATTTTTAAAAATTATGGTGGGAAAAATCGGGGTGCCTTGCAACTACTGTTAAACTTGATTGGCATACATTTCGTGTATCTGCATACCGGTTGTCATACAGACATGTATGTTACAGTGGATGTTTGTTAAGTTTTTAGACACTCTTCCGGGATGACAAAAGTCTGTCTTCAGGGCAGGCTAGCTGAGCTCTTCCTACTAAGCGGTGAGCACAGTCCTCCTGGATACTGTCTCCAAAATAATGTGCCCAGAGCCGGGAACGTGGTGTTGTATTCAGGCCCAATCTCAGGCCCCTGAGGGTCCCCAGGCACTTGGCTGAGGCAGGAGAGTTTCCACACCAGCATCTGCCCCTAGGTCAGGGCTCCACCAGGGAATGTCCCAAGTCTTTGAGGCCAGAGGACTCCATTCTGTGTGAGGGCATAGCCAAAGCCCATGGCTCTTCCCCTGGGCAGTGCTCACTGCAAGAGTAGGCTGGTATGTGTATGTGTGTCCAAGGGCCAGAAAGCTGCCTAGTACTCAATAGGGTCTGGGGGCTTCAGGGGACCCCAGCCCCCGATGCCGCTCACGGATGTTTCCACCGGGTGTGCTTCTGTAGCGTGTTCTGCTCCATAAAGCGGCGCGGGCAGTGTGGGCACTGGAAAGGGCGCTCCCCGGAGTGCACCCGGCTGTGCTGGGCCAGCTCACCCGCATCCCGGAAGCGGCGGGGGCACAGTGGGCAGCCGTGGGGCCGCCCACCACCCGCCCTGTGGATGGAGTGGTGCCGTGCCAAGTGGCTGGCCCGCTTGAACGCCTTCCCGCATGTGTCGCACTCAAAGGGCTTCACCTCCGAGTGGGTGATGCTGTGTCGCTGAAGGTAGGACATGTACTCGAACACCCTCGAACACACCGGGCAGCTGTAGCACTTTTTCTGGGCTGAAGCCCCATCAGCCCCGGGCTCCCTCTGCGACTCCTCGTCCACCAGCACAGTGTAGGGGACACCCTGGGTGTCAATGAGAAGATAGTGGCTGGACCTCGGAGGGGACGAAGTCTGGGAAGGTGCGGTGGAGGAAGAAGGTACAGGTTCCGAGCACCTGCCCGTTCGAGGGAGCCGGGCCTCCATGGCCTCTACCGAGGGAAGCGCCAGGAGCTGGGGACAAGGGGGCGGCAGCACCAGCATCCGGAAGGTAGCTGGGGCCTGGGGGTGGAGAGAGGAGCGGGGATCGCTCTGGAGGACAGGGCAACAAGCTCCCAGGCTCCGTCCCTCACGTCCTGATGCCCTGCCCAGTTCTCAGCATCCCCCACTCGTCTCCTCTCCAGCCCTGCTACTCACGTCTGGGCTCTGCGACCCTCCGAGACCTGCGGGTCTCTCCTGTCCCCTGGGCTCCGCAACCCAAGGTGTTCACAAGATCTTCCCTCTCCCCTCCTGCCACCCCTTGGCCCGGGCCCGGACCAGGCCCAGGTGCTGCCCATCCCGCGCCCCTGCGGCCCGCGCCGCCGCCGTGCAGGTGCCGCCGACCCCGCCTCCGCCGCCCGCTCCGCGCCCGCGCGCCCCGCCCCGTACCCGGTGCGGCGGCCTCTCCGGTCCGAGCGACTCCGGACGGCCCCAGACTGCACTGGCAGCCGCGGGCGGCGGAGTGGGGGGACACCCCCCAGGTGTGCCCAGGAGCGGGCAGCGCCGGGTGAAGGGACGAAGGCCCAGGGAGCGAGGAGAGGGGCCGGGGCCGGACGGCGGGGGCGGGGCGCGCGAGGCCTCTGGAAGCCGCTCCGGCCGGAAACACACACTGCGAGAGGAAGGTTCCCAGGTGCTCGCGGTCCGGCCGCTGCCCCAACCTCGCCCGACTCCCAACACACAAGAGCCATTCTGAGATGGAGTGCGGAATGTTTATTGAGCAACGAAGGGGAGGTGGTGGGCGGAAGGAGGGTACAGACGTGAACCAGACCGTGCCGGTGCTCTTTTGTCGTGCCTTCCACGGGAGACAACCGTTCGTCACTTCGGAGAGCAGAAAACCAGGGCTCAGAGAGGTTGTGGCACTGGCAAAGGATCACGCGGCACAGCGGCCCGGAGCGCAGCTCTCACCGGCTCCCGGGCGCAGGTAGGGGCGACAACTTTGGTCTACGTCACACAACTAGACGGGGGAGGAAGGAAGGGCTTCTCCCGCGGGTGGATGGGGAAGCCGGGGCCCGGCTAGGCAGGCGCCTCGGCGGGACTGGGCGGCTCAGTGCAGGCGCACGTGCTGCGCCAGCTCGGCCGCGTCCTGGAAGCGGCGCGGGCACAGCGGGCACGTGTGCGGCGGGCCGGCGCGGGCGCGGTGCGTGGCGCGGTGCCGCGACAGGTGGCTGGAGCGCTTGAAGGCCTTTCCGCAGGCGCCGCACGTAAAGGGCTTGAGGTCCGAGTGCGACACGCGGTGGCTCTGCAGCCGCAGTGGGCTGGCGAAGACCCGGGCGCACTCCGGGCAGGTGTAACCTTTGCGTGGGCCAGGCTCCCCCGGGGGCGCTTCGCGCTGCGGGGGGCCCCGGGGCTCCTCCTCCAGCGGCACCGTGTACGTGTAGGGGACCCCGTTGGCATCGATGAGCAGGTGGCGGCCCAGCCGCGGGGGCCGGGGCCCCGCCGCCGAGGAGGGCGTGGAAGCGGCGCCCTCCGCCTTGGGGAAAGGGGGAGTCTTGGGGGGCGGTGGGTCCATGGCCTCGGGAGAGGAGGACCGAGGGTGGGGCGGCCGCGGCGGCAGCAGCAGCATCTGGAGCAGAGCTGGGAGCGGCGAGGGAGAGAAGTTAAGGGCGCCTCTTCCTGGCCGGGAGGCGTCCCCGTCCTGCGCTCTCTGCGCTGGACCGGCCTCCTGCAAGAAAACACTGACTGCAGCCCCGACCTCCCTGCCTTCATCCCAGCAGCTGGGGGGCAGGGACTGGGCCGAGAGCATGAGCCCTCTGCTCGCGCCCCTGCTCCTGGTCATCTCCGTGGGCACCCTCTTCCCGCCTCCTCCTCCCAGGCTGCACCCTCAGGGTGACCCTGGCCCTGGGCGTCTTCCACTCTCCCCGCCGCTGCACCCCTGCCCGGACTGCATCCCGCCCTCCGCCATCTGCACCCCACCAGGTGCCCACGGGCCTTCCCAGCTCGGTGTCGCCGCCCCCATCTCCTCCCCGCTTCCCGGGAGCCCCACTAACCCAGTTCCCCACTTTCACCCAGCACTCTGTCCCGTTCTCACCCTGTGCACCTCGAGGTCCCCATCTTTGCCCCCACTTTACCCACCACTATGCACAACCCCGAGGGCGCCTTGCTGCCCGCCTTCTATGTCCTGATCTTGCTACCGCTTCATTCCCCCAAGGTCCTATGTCCCCTGCCCTGTGATGCCACTGACACCTCGCTGCCTTCGGGCGCCTCCTCCTCTCCCGGGCACACGCGGGAACACGGGCCTCCTCCCCACGCGGCCTTCTCCCAGGCCCAATCCCCTCCCTCTGGTCAATCGGGTGTCCCTCCTCCTCTACTTGGGTCCCCATCCCTCCGGGTCCCCACGGCGCGGCCTCTCCCCTCCGCGAGGAGCCCGGCACCCTCCGCCCCTGCGCCTGCTTCCGGCGCCGCCGCCCCGCCACCCCCGCCGCCGGCCTCTCGCGGTCCCCAGCCCGGGCTCCTCCCTCCTCCCGGCCCCCGTACCCGGTGCAGCGGCCTCTCTGGTCCGGAGAGCGGGCCGAGGTCCCGGGCGGCCCCGGGCTTGCCCTGGCGAGCGCCGCGGCGGGACCAAGCTTGCGGGCAGCACCGGGCCGGCGGCGCCGGGGAAGCGGGACCGGGGGGCACGGGGGCGCGGGGGGCGGTGGCGTCCCTGGGAAAAGGCGCCGGCCGGAAACGCGCGCTCACGCACAAAGGTTCCGAAGCCGCAGCCAGCCCTTCCCATAAAGCGGCCTCGCGGGAGCGTTCGTGGATGGGGAAGAGACGGGCACCGGCCGATAAGCTCCCTGAGGTCCCACGGCACCGCCGCCCCGAGGCTGTGCTCTGAACCAGGCCACCCCGCCTGCGCAGGCAAAGCCACCCAGCAAGACCGAGGGCAGGACAAGGGATGCTTCTCCGCTGGGCCGACGGGAACACCGCGAGTGGGGAAACCGAGGCCCAACAAGGCCGGCCGTCGCCAGATATGCAGGTGGGAAGGTGTGTGCTTCTCACTGAACACATGGAGAAACTGAGGCTCAGGGCGGCCTGGCGTTTGCATAGGCAGCCGCACTATGGCTGTGTCCTGGGAGGGGCGGGAAAGGGCGACAGTGGCAGCATGTATGTGGGGGGGTGTCTCTAGATGTGGCAACAATTAGCTGGAACTGAGAAAGTATCTGCCTTCTCCAGAAGACCCTCGAGTGATCCAGCAAGTGCTCTAAGACTAAAGTTCAACATCCCCTAACGTCGTGTTGCCTAGAAAGGTAGCCGCTGGCCCCCCAGCACTGAGCACCTCACATGTGTCTGGTCTGCGTTTGAACGTGCTATAAGTGCAAAATTCTCAACCAATTCCAAAGAGTTTAAACATGAAGAACTTCTATACGAAATGACACTTGGGAAAACAATTTTGGGTGCATACCACATTTTAAAAGGTACAATGTGTGATCAAAAAATATGATGAATGTTTAAAAATTTGTTACAATAAGACACATTGCCATTAGTGTCCCTCAGATTCCCCCCTTCACTTCAAACACTTATCCGTCATTCTTGCCACTTTCTGAAGCAGTTCTAGAGTCCTCTCACCTGAGTGTCTTTACAAGGTGTGATTTCAAGCACCATCCAACAAAAAGGCATAAAAGCATGCATAAAAGCATGACAGTGTGTCCGCACCCACCTTATTCATTAGATCTAGGGCTGTGCTAGTGCTGGGTCTTCCTCAGTCAAAGTGACCATGACAAGTAAGTGTTTTCAATCGATTCAGGACATCGAGGCAGCAACAACAAGGCAATAAATACCTCACGTGAGAGGACTTCCAGAATGGCTTCAGAAAGTGGCAAGAATGACGGGATGAGTGTGTACAAAGCAAGAGGGAGTATTTTAAGGGGGATTTGTGGCAATGTGTCTCTTACATTTGAGTTGGTCTCCCTTCCTGCTCCCTGGGTGGCCATTCTCCAATATTTTCTACTACACCCTCCATGTATACCAGGTTTTCGCACCCTGGACACCACATGCAATCTGGGCAGGATCCCTCATTGTGGGCCCCTCATGTGCATTGCAAGGTGCTCAGCATCAGCGTGCCCCTCCCACCCTAATGCCAGTGGCACCTGCTCTAACCCAGAAATCCTGAATCAGAACATCTCTGGACATCGCCTTGTGTCCTCCAGGGTGCACTATCACTCCTGGTTGGAATTACAGGTCAACAGGAGCAGCTACCCAATCCAAGTCTCCTTCCCAAATCCCTTTTAAGTTTCAGATCCACATAGTCTCATCCATGAGACCCACAGACACCCCACTCTGATTCCAGAAATAGCGACAGTGACCAACATTAACTGAGCCCTTCCTCAGTGACAGCCACCACTAAATGCGCCGAACCCCCAAGACAAGTCTATAGGGTCAGTACTGGAAGATCCTTGTTACGGAAGAGCTCAGATGGCCGTCTTCAGGGAATCAGTCAATAACAAATGCTGGCAGGGCTGGAGGAGAAAGGCGCCCTCCTCCGCTGCTGGTGGGAGTGTGGACTGGTGCGACCACTGTGGAAATCAGTGTGGAGATTCCTCACAAAACTACAACTAGAGGTTCCACTTGACCAGGCTATTTCCCTTCTTGGTATCGTCCCAAAAGAATTAAAAAGCATCATACCACAACAATATATGCATGCTTATGTTTATAGCAGCACAATTTGTAATAGCTAAATCTTGGAAACAAACCAAATGCCCACTAATGGGTGATTGGATAAAGAAGATGTGGGTTTTATTGTACAATGGAGTAATGGAGTACTATTCTGCCGTAGAGAAGGATAAACTTGACACATTTCTAGGTAAATGAATGTACCTGAGACCATACTCTTAAATGAAATAAATTGGACACCTGTGTTTAAATAGCGCATTGCGTCTCTTGTGTGAGAAACCAAAAGGGTGCATAAGGACTAAAATGTATGATAGATGTAGGGAAACAGGAAGAAAGTACTCAAATGGGAAGGGGAGCAAGGGAGGGGGAAGGGAAGGAAGACAAAATTTAAGAAGAACAGAAGGAAAAAATGGAAACAAAGCTTTTGTAAATAAGGAGGAAAGAAAGGTAGAAGGGAGGGGGATGAATGGGGAAAAAAGAATCAAGATCATGTACAGGTACAAATTCCCTATGATGAATGTGATCATTATGTATATCTAAAGGGTACCATTTAAAATTAAAAAAAAAAAAACCTAGAAAAAAAAGAGTTCAGGGAGTCACGGATTTAGCTCAGCGGTAGAGCACTTGCCTAGCAAGCGCAAGGCCCTGAGTTCCATCCCCAGCACCAAAAAAAAAGTTCAGGCAACTGGGTCAAGGTCATTTAGCCAGGCCAGCTCCCACTTCTGCCTGGCTGAATCCATGTGGCTGAATGCCTGGGTGCACGTACACCCACCAACAAGCAGCTCACCCTTCTCCCCACCCCCTCATACCTTCACCCTGGCTCCACTCCTCCCTTCTCTCCTCCGCGATATCCCGGCAGTATGTTTTTAAGCCTACGGAGTCATGTCATTGCCTGATTTAAAATCCTTCTTGCTGTGCTTAGAATAGAACCCAAATCCCTGAAGAGCCATGTAGACTTGACCCTGGCTGCCTTGCCTGCTTGGTCCTCGTCATCAGAGTGCTGCCCTTCTGCAGCCTCTAGGTCCTTCCCCACACTGGCCTGACGGATCCTTCCCACTGCTGCATCCGGCATTATTTCTGCATCACTCGAAAACTTTCCGTGGCCCCCACCGGCCACAGGATGAAGTCCAACTTCCTGCACCTGGAATCTGAGACACTTGGTGGCGTGGCTCAGCCTCTTCCCCGCTTGCCATTCGTCCTGTGCTCCCCACATGCTGCGCCGCTCAGCCCCGGGCCAACCTGGAGCCGGCAATGTTGGTGAGCAAAGCCTGACGTCCCTCCCCCAGCCGCTGCCTTCCGGAAGCCTGGGAACTCTGACCTCCAACTGGCAGAGCCTCCTGAATGTGCCCCTCGCCGGCGTGCCAGACCGGAGAGATCATTCCAGTGCCTCTCTGCCTCAGAGGTTCCCGGGCTCTGCCTGCAGCATAAAGCCCTTTGGCATTTAAGGCCTCTCACAATCCGCCTCAACCTCTTTTCTCTTCCCCACCCTGACTAGACGGACACAGTAAATCATTCTGACTTCTCTGTTCATTCTCAAACTTGGGGCCACTCTGTCTCAGCTCATGCTCATTCTGGGATTCCCATCCCATCTTCCAGTGCTGTCAAACAAACTCCTTTACCCTCAGCAGTTGTCCTATCCAGCCTCACCTGTGATCCACCATCTGTGTTCTCCCAACTTCGTGTTCACGTTGAGCCCTCGCTGACTCCTCTCCAGAGCCCAGGCAGGCCGGCCGGCACACCCATGGCCTCAGGGGGGCCTGAGGCTTGCTGCAGTCCTCCAGCCCAAGAGGCAGAGTGACCCCAACTCCTCCTGCCCAAGGTTTCCCAGAAACATTTCCTAGACCCCTGCTCTTCTCAAGTTCCAACATTCACCCACCATCTCCCCTTTGGGGAGTAATGTGATTCCCAAATCTGTGCCTCTGGGTCAGTTGGGCTCCAAGTAATCTGCTCCCTGGGCTTTGTGTCTTCCTGTCTATACCCAGCCTCCAATGTGCACTACCCTGGCAGCCACTCTGTCCATACCCCAAAAACCTCATTGGTCCATTGAGAAGAATACAAAAAATGCTGTAGCTCCTGGACCTGTCCACTCCTCCGTAGAAAACTGACGGGCTGGAAGTGGCTGCAGGGATGACTTCCCGGGATGCTTTGACCTCCCAAGCAGGAATTGGGGATGGACTCATTTTGGGAGTCGGAAGGTATCAGAAAAGCATTTCAGTCAGAAATAGCCTCTCTAGAGAAAAGTTCTCAGGTCTTTTGGGTTCCTGTCTTAACCCAGCAATATAAAAGGAATCAAAATTAACATTTACTTGAGCCTATCACAGCAGGCACCACACTGTGAGTTACCTACCACACAAGTAAGCATGGGAGCATTATGTGCTACTGTCTTAGTTACTTTCTTGTTGCTGGGACAAAATACTCAACACCTACAAGTTAAAGGAGGAAAGGTTTATTTCAGCTCACCTTCGTAGAGACTTTAATCCATAGCTGGCTCCAAGGTGGGGCGGCCTGACAGAGAGCATCACAGAAGAGAAATAGTCCACGGCAGGGCAGACAGGAGGTAGTGAAAGCAGCAGGCAGCCTCCTTTTCTCTCTTTCCCTCTTACATGCCATTGAGACTACAAGCCTATTGGCTGGTGCCACCCACACCCAGAGTGAGCCTTCCCATTATCATACCCAGAACCGTGCTAAGCCAATCAGTGGAAGAATTCAGTTGTCATACACTCTTAATCCATATTCACACACCCTAAATCTAGTCACCTTCAAACAGGCCCACTTATGAACAAATGAGGCTTTGGGGGTACATCTATATACAAGCCATCACAGCTGCTTTTGTACAGCAGGTGATCTCTGTATGCTGCCTACTACTCATATCTGAATGTCTCCACCCCTCCTACATATCCTGCTCTGGAAAGTGTCCAGCTTTTCAGATAGAGAAACTGAGTTCCAGAATTAAACAGTGATGGATTCCAGTGTATTGCAGTCTATAAAGAGGGGCTGTAGCAGAGCCAGGGTTCCAGTGAGAATCCAATTCCTACCTTTCAGCCCTGCCCACGATGGCTAGAGGGAGGAACTGAAGGGTCCACAGCCCTCAAAGGGAGTCACTTGGCTCCAGGACACAGCACGTAAGCAGTGTGGCCAGGATCCAGGCCTCTCCTGCCTGTACGAGAAAAAAGAGGCCCCACGGAGCCCCTGCTGCCCATCCACCACCCAGCCCAGTGGACCTGGACAGCCCAGCTTTAACACCCTGACAAAGCCAGGCACCAAGCAGCCAGCCAGGACTGATGGACAGAGCCCTATATGAAGCAACGCCTTGGGAGATTGCTGGAGCATGTGGGAGCTTTGACGCCAGTGGTGGCGCAGATATGGGGCTGGAGCTCCAAGGGGGCTACTCCATGGCTCTCAGGCATGGGGAGCTCATGAAGACTTAGACCCCGTAGGCAAGGGATCCCCTGACGGGCTCCAAGATGCTAGAGACCGAGGGAAGTGTCTCAGGTATTTGTCACTAAAGACATCGGTTCATGCCCATGGCAGTGGCAGAGTGGACCTTCCCTTAGGCACTGAGACCTGCTGGGCCAGCTCTCTGCTACTCCTGGACCACCTGGGCAAGAAGGGCCCTGGGCCAGAGCCCAGTGAGTGATGACATGTCATGCTGCACCCCCAGCCAGTGTGCATGGGCAGGTGTACAGCATGTTCCGGGTGTGACCAAGCATCGCCTCAGCTCAGGGCAGATGAGTCTGGGTGTCCCGAGGAGGAGGCCCCGTCTTGAGGTTCATGATGGAGGTGGGATCAGTGTTTGTTTAGGATACTCAGGGCCATCCTTGGTACAAAGGGACAGCTACAAGAAGGGGGAAATACATTCAGTCAAGATGAGGAGGCATAAACTAAGGGTTGAGGTGGCCAAAGAAACTCTCTGTATCCCCCAATCTTTCTTTACTTACCTATTTCATCCCCTATCCCCCTGTTCCCTAAAGCCCTCGTGTTCCTCTGACCTGAGCCTCTGTCATTCAATAAATATTTATCTGTCTATGGAGTGTTTCCTATGCATATATTGTACCAGTTTCCGGGCATGAAAGAGTGAGAGAATGAGCCTGAATTTGTCTCTGCCTTCTTTCCTTCCTCTCGGAGGTTATGTGCAACAGATTGGTCTTTGTTGGATAGCTTCTGCTTCAAGAACTCCTAGGCCTTGTGGGGGCGACAAAGACCAACATATTGGAAAGTTTCTTCCAATTTACAGGCCAGGAGATTCAAATTCAAAAATTGCTAAGGATGCATTCAGCCTCACTAAGAAACCTTATCAAAATGAAGATTATGAACAGGCATGGTGGTACACACCTGTAATCCCAGCAGTCTGGGAAGCTGAGGCAGGAGGATGGCAAGTTTGAGCCCAGCCTGGTCAATTTAGCAATTAGTGAGACCCTATCTCGAAATTTAAAAATAAAAAGGTCTGGGGATGTAGTTCAGAGTGAAGGCCCTGGGTTCTATACCCAGTACTGGGGGGAAAAAAAAACAAAGACTAAGATTCCAAGGGAGAAAGTGCAGTGGGTACCTCAGCTGAGGAACTTAATTTGTTCTACATTTTGGAAAAGGAGGCCACGTTTGTGTTTGTGTGGGGAAGATGGCCACAGTCACGTTTTGTCAACCAATGCAGAGTTTGCAAACAAAAACAAAATTTTGCCAAATGCTTCTGTTTGCTAATCAAATTGTTTGCAAACAAAAGCAACTGTGAACTGAGGTGTCACTGTAATTTCACTTCTCAAATTTGGCCTTAGGCATGTACGAATCCCCTATGATGAATGTTATCACTATGTACACCTAAAATGTACCGTTAAAATTTTTTAAAAATTGGCCTCAGGATTTTGCAGATGAAGAAATGGAAGCCCAGAGAAGTGAGTTGTTGACGATCACACAGCAGGTGAACAGCAGAGCCAGCATCAGACGCCAGCCCTGAGGAGGTCCTTACACTCTAATCCCAAAAGCTGCACTTGGGGAGACAGTTCCTGGCCCCTCAGGAGGGGTGACGCTGTGAAGAAAGAGTGGGCTGGGAATGACAGCATTGTCAGGAAAACATTGTGTGAGTGAAACAGGTCTGCCTGTCCCCCATGTGGTGGATTGAGCGAGACCAGCCACAGATGAGATGTGGTGCTGGAAGGGAAGGAAAGGAGAGCCCAGGAGGTGGGACCCTTGAGGTTCCACTTAACCCTGGTTTTTCTCCTGCAGAGACTCTGAGCAAACTCTAAACAGAAAAAGACAATTAGACAGGTAGGTGGAGATTTACAAGTAGACGCTGGCACCCAGAACGTGCCTAACCCTTTGATATTAACTGACTACAAGCCAGATGCATTCCAAATTGGAGGAACCTCTCTGTATCCACTTTTGTCCTGACCACTTTTGTCCTACGCAACATGGACACCCTTCCTTCTGACACGCATTTCAGGGATCCAAATGATCTTACTGCTGCCTAGGACTACATTCCTGTTAGTAAGTCCCCCAATAAACTACACTGTGTCCAATCCTGGATCTGCCTCTTTTCCTCCATATAACAGCACTTGGAGGCAGGCTTGTTCTCAGATACTGAGACTGGCTTGTTACACTAACTTGTGGAAACGTGGTGTGCCACATCTCAACTTGCCCTAGTTCAATTTCAAGTGTCCAGTAGCCACACATGGCCAGTGACTACCATACTGGAAGGACAGGTCTATGGGAGGAGATGGGTAAACAAAGGCAAGGTCACAGTGCAGTGATAGCTGCAAGAGGTCAGAGGGAAACTGAGCAAGGGAGTGCAAAACTGGAAAGGTTTCCCTGATGTGCTGACTTGCGCAAAGCACTGGGGTACACAAAGCACAGCCAGTTGGAGAGCAATGAACAGACATCCGGGCAGAGTGAAGAGTGGGTGCAAGAGCCACCACTGCAAAAGCAAAGAGAACTGTTTCATCCATCAACTGATGAATGGACAAATAAAATGTGGTATTTATACACAATGGAGTATACTCTGCCGTAGAAAAGAATACACTTGAGTTGTTTGTAGGAAAATGGATGCACCCTAAGACCATAATGTTAAGTGAAATAAATCAGACACATAAGCTTAAATATCACTTCATTTCTTTTACATGAGAAACCCAAAGCATAAATAATTTAAAGAGCAAAACAAAGAATAGATAATAGGAAACGGGGAGATAGCTCTTTTGACAGTAGGAAGGGGATCAAGAGATGGAGGAAGGGAGAGAGAGGAAAGAGAAGTTGAAAAAAGAATTAAGATCTGTTATATATATGTACCAACTCCCCATTATGAATACAGTCATTATTACTGCAATCATGTACTACTACATAAAAAACCATTCATCTTTCAGATCAGCCGAGCATAATGTACACAGCAAGGGACAGTGCAGGCTAGAGACAGTCACAGGTGCCAGACTGAAGAACCCAGACTTGTGCTCACTTTGGCAGCACGTATACTAAAATTGAAGAACCCAGACTCTGTGCTGCTGGTTCTAGAGCATCCTAGAGTGGGGGGCTGCATAAAGCACTGTTCCCAACAGCAGTAGAAGGGTTCAGAAGTGGCTTTCTAGGGGTTGGGTATTTAGCTCAGGGGTAGAGTGCTTGCCTAGCAAGTGCAAGGGTCCGGGTTTGATCCCAGCATTCAAAAAAAAAAAAAAAGTGGCTTTCTGGACAAAATGAGTCCTGAAAAAAATGAAAGAGTTACATGGGAAAGGCTACTCTGGTCACAGGAACAGCCCAAGATGAACACCTTCGGGTGTGAAAGTGTGAGGGTGCTCAGGGAGGTGTGACATGTTGCATCCAGCCAGAACACAGTCACAGAGGTAAGATAAGGCTGAAGAACTCGCTGGCACTGCCTTGAATTCCAGGCTGAGGGGGCTGGGGGTGTAGCTCAGTGGTAGAGCACTTACCCAATATGCACCAGGGCCTATGTGGGCCCCCCAACTGGGGGAAGCGGGGTTAATCTCCACCCAAGAGGGAGCCTGTGGAAAGGTTTCCAGTGGTGAAAGGAACAGAATCTGATCTGAGGCAGGTCACCCCACCCCCTACTGGGGATTGAACCCAAGGCCTTTCCACTGAGCTACATCCTCAGCACCTTTTAAATTTTTTAAAATCAGGTATGGCTAAGTCGCCCAGGCTGGTTTTGAACTTGTGATACTTCTTTCTCAACCTCCCACAGTTCCGGAATTACAGGCATGGAACCACAACGCCCAGGTTTATTTGAGTTTTAAAATCTTCAGCCTGCGTGTTTTGGAGAGGGCTATAGAGTCAGGAGCTGAGGGAGTCGGGAGATAGCTGGTGCTGTAACCCAGATAATAAAGAATAAATCTGAGCTAGAGGAGGGTGTCGGAGATGGAGAGACCGAAAGAGAGGACTACTACAGGGTCCCTGGATGTCCCCGTTAATGTACAACCGCCAGATTTCAGCGCCACGAAGAACTTCAGGGCTGCAGGATTTCAATGTGCGAATGTAATTGTCTGGTTCCCACGTGTTCCATACTATCTGAGCGAAGAGGCCTCGGGTCGGTACTTTGCTGTATGATTTTCCTTTCCTGCACGTGGTGGTGCAGGTCTGTGATCCCAGCTCCTCGGGGACTGAGCAGGAGGATTACAAGTTTAAGGCCAGCCTGTGCAACTAATAAATAACCTAGCTCAAACAAGAGGCGCAGAGAGGGAGGTCACAGCTCAAGGTCACGCTGGTAGCTAGGGACGAAGATACTACACCCCCAGCACCTCCGTGGCTCAGCCGAAGCCGTCCTTCTTTCCCTATTCCCGTCCCCACACCACTCTGGTCCTCCGCCTACGACGGCCCTTCTAGCCGCTTCCCACTTCTCCATGGTTTTTCCTCCTTACCCATCTATATCCACACGAGTCCTCTCGTTTCCCTCCCACTGTGGCCCTTCTATCGGCTGCACATCTCTCTATGGTTCCCCTCACCCAACCCCGGGCTAGTCATGTTTGCTACTTCTCTGAGCCCTTCAGTTTGGGGGCCTTCTGTCTCTTTGCGCCCGTCAGATCCGTTATCTGGGCTGCCTGTCTGGTTCTGCCGAGAAGAAACGGCGGCCAGTAAGAGAGCGATTTTAGAAAAGGGTCGGGGGGGGGGGAGGGAACAAACCTTTTCGGGGGGGAAAAAAGTGGCGTGTTTCCAACCCTTTGCAAAAATGCTCCAGCTGGAAACACAGGTACAGAGACAAAAGATCCACTTCCCGCTGTGCCCAGTTTGCCCCCTCTGATAAAGGGTCTCCGTAAGAAGGTCTCTCTCCACAGGAATTTCCTGTGGTTCCATTTTTGTTCGCCTAGGACAGACAGAGACACTGGAAAATGCCCACTTTCCCATACACAGACTAGGGGAAAAGGGATCCAGAATACGGAAGAAACTCGCTCAAAGCTAGGCACCACATGGGCTCTTGAGTTTCAGTATTTAGAACCTCGGGAGTTTTTTCTGTTTTAAAGTAGATGGGGTAGGAAGTAATAGCAAAGCTCTAAAAGAGACTTGCAACGCCCTCACAATCAAGTTTCAGCCTGAATCCCTGCCTTATAGATCTAGAAGATCGCCCTTCACCAAAGCAAAGCAAATATTTTTTCCCTTACAAGCAATTAAGCTACCAGCATTCCAGGAGGCTGAGGCAGGAGGATCACAAGTCAGCCAGCTTGGGCAACTTAACGACTTAGTGAGACTTGGTCTCAAAATAAAAAATTCAAAGGGACTGAGGATGTAGGTAGTGTGAAGGTGCTGGCTTCAGTCCTCACTACTGCAAAAGAAGAGGAAGGAGGAGGAGGAAGGGGGGAAGGCGTGACTAAGCATAGGTATTGAGGTGGATTTACCATGAAGCTAATGAAGCTCACACCCTGGAGGCTTCTCACTGGCACGAGCGCTCCCCTAACTGATGAGTGTCCCTAATTTAAAAAGTACTTAAAACTACTCACTGCTCAAAAATTCTGCAGCTCTGGTAAAATCATACATGAAAGAAACATGATTAGGATTTTCCCAAACTTGACAATACTAACACTACAGAAGTTGTGGATCTGAAATGCAACTTTGCTAAGCTATCTACTTTCCACCTGTGTTGCTAGGAATTGAGCCCAGTGCCTCACATATGTCTACTCCACCACCGATCTATGACCCAGTGCAATAATAAATCTTGAGCAACCACATTAAAGCAAAGATTATCTTTCTATTTTCCATTTAAAATGGCTTCACAAAACTTCTTTTTTTTCACAAAACTTTTGATGAAGAATAGATAAGAGAATGTAGGAGAAAAAATTCTCAGAAAATAAGTCAATTTTTTAAAAACGTGTGTAGGCTTTAAATTTGGGAGTTTGTGGGCTGGGTATTTAGCTCAGTGGTTAGAGTGCTTGCCTCACAAGCATGAGGCCCTGAGTTCGATTCCTGGTACCAAAAAAATAAATAAAATTAAAAAATAAATTTGGGAGTTTGTATATGGTAATTATTATCCTTTAAATGTAATTGGTTGAGATTTATTTTTTTTAGATTTATTTTTTCATACTAAATAAATGTTCATGGGTATATCTTATTTAGTAGTTTCTTGTACTCATTTTCTATTAATCGCATTAGAGTTGCTCATCTTTTATATCCAAAGAGCTCTCATTAAAAATTAGTTATTATTGCTAATATTGTATTTGTAGACCCACATAGGAAGGTTTGAGGATAACCTCTTTGAGGATTTCTATTGGCTCAGGATGTCAGAAGCCATTGTTCTTGGCTACTTATTTATTCACTGATTCATTTCACATTCAGTCCCCAAGTTGTGTAGTATTGTGCAGTATAGTAGAGGGTTGTTAAACACCAAAATGTCCCTCATCCTAATGTGGGTGCTGGACATAAAACAGAAAATGATGGAGATACAGTCTCTAACTCAAGAAGCTTTCATGTGATGAGATCTATCCATGAATTTATTGGAGGTTTTCAAAAATCATATTTAAAATGTTTCTACAGGCTCCCAATGCCACATCTTTAAATGAAACTTGTCACAGAGAAAGTTGAAACAGTTGTACATTGAATACTCCTGTACCTGCTGTGTAAGGTTATAAATTTTCTTATGGGGACAGGGGTCTCACTGTGTTGCCCAGGGTGACTTCAAATTCAAAGGCTCAAGTGACCTGCCCGCCTCAGCCTCTCAAGTAGCAGGACTACAGTTGTTCACCACCATGCCCGTTTTTTTTTTGTTTGTGTGTGTGTGCGTGTGTGTGTGTGTGTGTGTGTGCGCACGCGCGCGCGAGCACCAGGGATCGAACTCAGGGCCTTGTGCTTGCTAGGCAGGAGCTCTAAGCACTAAGCTGAATTCCCAGCCCGATTCTGATAATTTTTTTATTCTTATAGTTTTTAAGACAGAGTGTTGGTATGTAGTTCAGGCTGTCCTTGAACTCACTATGTAGCCCAGGCTGGTCTTGAACTCACGTTGATCCTCCCATCTCAGCCTCATGAGTGCTGGGATTATAGGCATGCACCACCAGGCCCAGCCATTTATTCTTCTTATTTATTTGGTGCCAGGGATCAAACTCAGGGCCTTGCGCTTCTTTATTCTTATAATTTAAAAAAATAATCTAGAGTTTAATTTTGAGGGGTTGGGTATTTAGCTCAGTGGTAGAGCCCCTGCCTAGCAAGCACCAGGACCTGAGTTTAATCCCCGGCACCCCCCCACACAAAAAATCAACACAGAGTTTAATTTTTAAAGCTAATTCTTTATTAAAATATAGTTCACATATATGGCCCATCTATCTGAAGTGTACAATTTAGTGCTCATATGAGTATATTCATAGATATGTGTAAATATTTTATGGCTTTTTTTGAGACAGGATCTTGCTCTGCAGCCTGGGTTGGCCTCAAACTCACCACCCTCATGCCTCAGCCCCCTGAATTCATGGATCTATCTTATTTTGATCAAGATTTTCACAGATAACAGGGAAGAGTCAAGAAGACCACATTTAACTGGGCACAGTGGTGTACAACTGTAATTCCAGCCCTCCGGGAGGCTGAGGAAGAAGGATCTCAAGTTTGACCCCAGCCTAGGCAATTCAGTGATTTAGTGAGATTCTATTTCAAAATAAAAAATAAAGAAGGGCTGGAGATGTAACTCAGCACAAAGACTCTGGGTTCAATCCCCAGTATGGAAAAAAAAAAGCCCACATTTATTTAGCACTAGTTGGCTCCAGGTATCAGGCCAGGCCCCTGGCAATCTCAGTCTAGAACATTATCGTGGCCAAACAACCTGGCCAAAACATCATGTGGTGCCCGTTTTAATGTCCGCTGGACACTAAGAGGGGACGTCCCCTGCCCAAAGTTGTATGTCAAATGGAAACATGGGTCTGGATCTAGAGTTGCAGATTTGAAAGTTTCTGGCCATTCCACTGGACAATACTCTCCTAAATACCTAACGGCCTCCAGTTCTTTCTTCTGCCTTAATCTACACACTCATTCATTCACCAAGCATCCACTGAGGCACCTACCTGCCTTTGTATGGAGTCACAGGAAGTTGTCCTAGCTCTGCAAAAAGAGGAAACAGCTGGGTGTGGTGCGCACACCTGTAATCCCAGCACTTGGGAGGCTGAAGCAGGAGGATCACCACAAGTTCAAGGCCAACCTGGGCTACATAGTGAGACCCTGTGTCAAAAAAAGCCCAAAACAATAAAAAAAAAGTTAGTATATGTGCTGCTGAAGCAAGCATAATACAAAAATTTTTAAAAAGAAAAATAATTGGGAAGGAAAACAAGAATGTAATCCGGCCTAGGTCATGCTCATAGCAGTGTAACAATGTACAGCAATGCAGTCCTAAAATAAAATTTAATATATTTTTATGGATGGAAAGACCCACCAAGGCACAGGATGCAGTCTGTAGAAATCAGACGGTAACTGTGGAGCTGGAGGGAGGGCGGAGGAAGGGCAACAAGCCGCCTGGCCCCAGAGATTCCACCAGGCAGGCATGAGCTAGAGACGTGCCTCTCAGAGCGGCAGTTTGCTCCCAGTCACACAACGGAGAGGCAGCTCCCTCTGGGCTCTTGGCTCGATACTCGAGCAAGAGGGCTGATGACAGTACTGTTTGTAGTAATAACACTTTGGTGTTTTTTAATTTTCAAAAGTTTTTATCAATATATGTTTACAATACAGAATAATTACATTCATCCTGAGGAATCAGTACATACGCAGTTCATATTTCATTTTACTTTTTTTTCGTTTTGATTTTTTGAGACAAGGTCTCACTATGTAGTTCAGGCTGCCCTTGAACTCACTATGTAGCCCAGGCTGGCCTTGAACTCATGGTGATCCTCCTGCCTTGGCCCCCCGAGTGCTAGGATTATAGGTATGAGCCACTATGTCTGGCAGTTCATATTTTATTGAGAGAGGGTCTCACTATGTAGTTCAGACTGGACTCGAATGCACAGTATATTCCTGCTTCAACCTCCTGAGTGCTGAGATCACAGGTGTGTGTCACCATGCCTAGTTTACATCTTGATCATTTTTACTCCTTCTTCCTCCATCCTTCCCCAAATCACTTTCTCATCCACATAGATTTTACTCCCTGTTTTATGCCATCTCTCTTTCATTTTGCTCTTTAAATTGTTTGTATTTTGGGTTTCTCATCTTACAGTTACTCAATATTTAACCTTCTGGGTGTGATTTACTTCACTTAGCATTATGGTCTCAAAATCCATCCATTTTTCTGGATGGCAGTATAGTCCTCCACTGTGTGTAAACACCACGTTTTCTTTATTCACTCATCTGTTGAGGGATACATAGGTCACTACCAAGATTTTGCTAATATGAATTGTGCTGCTGTGAACCCAGGTATCATTGTAATGTGATGTCTTCAACTCTTTTGGGAAGGTATCCAAGAGAGGAACCACTAGATAGAATAGAGTTTCTAGTTTTAGTTTTCGAGGGCTCCCCACACTGATTTCCGTAGCAGCACTAGCTTACACTCCCACCAACAGTGTGGCGGGGTTCCCTTCACCTCAAAGCCTGGCCAGCATTTGTTGTGTTTTGAGTTCTTGATGATGGCCATTCTGACCAGTGTAAGGTGGAACCTGAGTGGCAATAACACAGCTTCAGACCCGCACAGCCCTCATGGACAGGGCAAAATGAATGTGAGGTGGCATACTCACCATGGCTACCACATCACATCACCAAGGAGCGAAAGACTGCCTGTGTCAGTGTAGACCGGGGCCCGGGGTACAGTTCACACTGATGAGAGATGATTCATCATAAGAAGTCCTGCACAGATACACCAAAGATGAAATGAAAATAAAATAACTTCAGGTGAGGGAGGGAGGAGAGGGATGGGGACCACACAGAGTACTTAGGGTGCATCTGTAATATGTATTTTAAGGCATATGTGTCTTTTGAGGCCTTGAACTATGTCGCCCAGAATGGCCTCGAACTTGTAGCAATTCTTCTGCCTCAGTATCCTGAGTGCGGGGATTAAAAAGTTTGTTTTAAAGGCTGCGTAAACTGGGGATGTGGCTCAGTGGTAGAGCACAGGTTTAGCCTTCCCGGGTCCCCGGGTTCAATCCACAGAAACATAGTGGAGACACTACATATCCAGGGCAGACTTAGCAGTAAGACTCCGGACATATGTTGGTCAAGGTAGGTTTTCCTCTAGGAATAATCTCAAAGTTCCACATAATCCGACAAATGTTCATTTTAGTTTATTTTACTTTATTGGCGTTACTGACTGTCGGAAACAGGGCTGAGCTACGCCCCCAGCTTTTTTCGTTTTTAAAATTTTGAAACAAAGTCTTCTTAAATTGCTAAATTATCCAGGCTGGGCTCAAACTTTCGATCGTCCTGCCTCAGCCTCCCAGAGTGCCGAGATCACAGGCGCGCACCCCTCACCAGCTAGCCACACTCATCTCAAGTGTGCTATGTCCCCAAGGCAGGCCAGCACGGAGCTTGTGTTCCCGCCGTCACTGCGGGGCCCAGGTTGCCGGAAACTTCACTTCAACGTCGCCCGGACCAAGCACAGCAGGAACGGAGATCGTGAGCGGATGGTCCGCGGAGTCACACGCCATCCTCCCTTCTCTGTCGTCCGCCAGGCAAGCCCCTTGGACCCCGCTGTGCTCGGGAGGAGCAGGAGAGAGGAGTGGCAGTCACGATCGGACCGACTCCAAGCGCCTTTACGCCGCCTTCTCGGGGTTTCCACCCCTGCTCCTGGGCCACACAGCAGGAAGCCGCGGCCCGGAGTAGCGCGGGACTCTCCCGGGCCCGGCCCACGGGTGGAGAGGAGAAGTCGGCTTGGCTGCACGGCCCTGTCCGTGGTGCTGCCGGGCCCTGGCCCTGCGCGACTCCCGCCGAGGTCACCTCGGCTGCGTCCTCCCATGCCCACCGGTGCTGCCGCTCAACGATGTCTTTCTAAAACCCTGCCATGCAGAAGGGTCGCACCACTGTCCTCAGGAGCCATGCAGAAATGGTGACACAAAAACCCCTCCTGTGAAATAAGCAGGTCCTCCGAGTCTGGCGAGGGCCGCTCGGGGTAGTTAAGCGCGGGGCGGGGGGCAGGGAGCGGGCGGGATCCGAACTCCAGGCCCGAATGCGGCAGCAACCCCGAGCCGAGGCGACCCGGGCCTTGGGAGACTGCCCGTCGCTCCCAGCAGGGCAGAAACCACTTTCTCCCTGCGACCACGCCCACCAGTCACGCCCCCTGGTCGCCCTGCAGCGCGCCTGCGCAGTGCCTCTTACACAGCCCGAGCCCCGCCCCCTTCCAGAGCGATCATTGGCCTCGGGGACGGGGCTTGGGCACAAGATGGCCGCCACGCGCCCGGAGCCCCCGAGTCCGAGCTCCCCAACCCCGGAGCCGCGATCACCGGAGCCGCCGGACCTGGTGCGGGCGAGGAAGGGGCCTAGGCGGGGCGCTCGAGGCGGCGGAGGTCGCAGGGCAGTGGGCGGGGTCGGGGCGGGGCCGACGAGGGTGGGGCGGTGTGGACAGGGGCTCTGGCTGGGGGTTGGGCTTCTCCTGTTGTGCTGGGGCGGGGCTTGGGAGAGCCTATGGGTGATGGGGGCGGGGTCTGGGGCGGGGCTTGAGGACCGGGGTTGCCTTGGGGCGGGGTTAGATCCTGGGAGAAGAGATCCAGGGGTTTGATTTGCATAACTGGGTGGAGCCTTCAGAGAGGCAGAACCTCGGGGAAATTCTTGGGCTGGTGAGCTTGGGTGAAAGGTTGAGGTGACCCTGAAAGGAGGGGTTGTGACCAGGTCACTAGGTCGGAGTGTGCGGGATGATTTTGGAACCTCCAACAGCCCCCAACTCAGGAGTGGAGAGTAACCAGGGACGTCCATCCATTCCACAGACGTGCCTGGAGCTCCGGCCGCTCTCTGTAAACAGAACAGTGCCCCAAACAGAAAGTTTATGTTCTCTTGTAGCTTGTAGCCCTGCGAGGGCAGAGGGCTGATGAACGAGATCCCCGACGACAGGTCCTAGAAAGCAAATAAAAAGTGAGCTGATAAAGTGGGGATAGGAAGCTAAATTTAGACGACGGCAGTCAGCTAGGTGCGAGCTGCTATCTACAGTGGGGTCAGAGAGAGGCAAGAGCTCCCTCACGGTGGGCACTTAGGGAGGGTGGGGCTTGGAGTTTCTCTGCTTGGCATTTCCAGGAGCCGCTCCCGGGAGGTGAGTTATAGGGGGCAGGAGGAGGGACAGGGATTCTCTTTAGTGTTTTTCGGTTGTGAAGGCAAGAAACGAATGGGTTTTTTACTATGGTGGAGGAGGGAAGGTCTGGGCCTGATAGGTTTTGGGCAGGAGGGGACAGCCGAGTCCTGGAGCACGGTAACCACCCTAGAGAGCGAGCAAGGCCCAGCGGCCCGGAGGTGTGGCCGTGATGAGACCTGGGGCGGGGCTCCACGGGCTCCTCTGTCTTCTCCCCTCGCCAGGTCCTGGTGCCCGATGACGGCGGCCCCGCCACCCCGCCGAGTGACCTTATCGAGATCCAGGTGGTGAAGGTCACGGACACCACGCTGGTGCCCGAGCCCCCGGAGCCAGGCTCTTTCCACTGTGCCTTGTGCCCCGCCGCCTTCCAGCTGGTCTCCGAGCTGCTGTTCCATGAGCACGGCCACCTGGCGGGCGCGGCGGGTGGCGGGCGCGGCGGGGACCCCAGCCGGTGCCACGTGTGTGGCCACAGCTGTGCAGGCCCCGCCAGCCTGCGCGCGCACTACAGCCTGCACACCGGGGAGCGGCCCTACCGCTGCGCGCGCTGCCCGCGCGCCTTCAAGGCCCTGGCGCCTCTGCTGCGGCACCAGCACCGCCACGGCGCCGAGTCTGGGCCCTCGCACTCGCCCCCCACGCGCGCCGCGACCTCCGGGCAGACGGGCCTCGGGATGCCCCCGGGGAGGGCTGAAGTAGTGCTGGCTGCGGCAGCGGCGGGTGCGGCGGTGGGCAAGCCCTTCGCCTGCAGGTTCTGCGCTAAGCCCTTCCGCCGCTCCTCCGACATGCGGGATCACGAGCGGGTGCACACGGGCGAGCGGCCCTACCACTGCGGCGTGTGCGGCAAGGGCTTCACGCAGTCCTCGGTGCTCAGCGGCCACGCGCGTATCCACACAGGCGAGCGCCCCTTCCGCTGCGCGCTCTGCGACCGCACCTTCAACAACTCCTCCAACTTCCGCAAGCACCAGCGCACGCACTTCCACGGGCCTGGGCCGGGGCTGGGATCCCCAGCGTTGGTGGCAGAGGGACCAGGGAGCGCGTACGGGGCCAGCCACGCGCTGGAGGAGACACGCGGGGACGCAGTGAAGGCGGAGGTGGACCACTAGGCCGGGACAGCCGGGCCGAGGGGGTTAAGTCAGGAGGTTGCAGAGGAGGAGTGCGGGAAAACCAAGGCAGAGGCGGCATGAGGAGACCAGGAACAGCCCACCTGTGCAGCAGAGCGCGAGGACCAGGTTCTAGACTCCCAGAAGTCCACACTACACCTATCTGACACCCACAGAAAGAGACAGAAGCAGCTCTGTGCTGCCCAGCTACATGCGAGGGCCACGGGGCATTTCACTGCCCCTTTTGCAACCCTGTTTGGTTGTGCACCTGCGAGACACAGTGTGTCACAACAGAGTCTGGACACTACAGAGGGGGAGGACCAGGGTCCACCCTTGTGCTCCTGGCCCAGCCCTTCATCTGCAGAGCCCTGGATTGTCTTGAGGACCCCTGGGTGGACCAGGATGGAATCTTTTGCCTACCTCACCGGATTGCACTTCACCTGGGATGCCTACCCACTCCCAGGCAGAAGATGCCCAGCAGGTTGTGTGTAAAGACTCTAGGATCCCATCACTCAAAGCCAGGGGGTTCCCCTAGTCACAACTGAGAGCACTTGAGGATGTAAGCTTGACCTTAGGATCTTGACTTAAAATGCTGCTTCTCCCACCCCTATGGAAGTCCCTCCTTAACCCATCCAGACTGCTCTTCAGACACAACCAAGAGTATGCTCAGCAAGCAACCACCTACCACCCTTCCCGAAATGGTGGCTCAGCCTGTGGTCCCCACAGCTACACAGTATCCTTGGGTTTCTCTAATTTCTCCCACTTGGAATCTGAAGCAGACAGCTACTGCCTGGACCCAGGTGATCCCAAAGAAGGGCGAGTTGATGGTAGTACATAGGCTGGCCTGGGTGGGGACAAGAGGAGAACTTGGAGCTGGAGGCGGGGAACAGCCAGTCTTCTGTTCCTATTAAAGGACTGTCTGAAGGGTTGCTCTCTGTCACTCTTGCATTTAGGTGGTCTGCTCTGGGGAGGTGGGGAAATGGCCACTCTGTTTTGTCACCAAGAGCAACTTGCATTGGCCTCTGCCCAAACCTCTAAGATTGAGGACAAGGTAGTGTACGAGGTAGTGTAATCCCGCACTACTCAGGTGTCTCAGGTTCCAGGCCAGCCTGGGCATCTTGGGGAGACCCTGTCTCGGAGAGAAAGAAAGAGAATGAAGAGGCTATGGCTCTTCATTCATCACAGAGATGTTCTGTATTTCCAACATGGGAGAGGGGTCAAGGAGGATTGACACATGAAGGGACACCTGTGACCAGCAGGCTTCCTGAGGAGGAGGAGTCCTGATTAGCTCATGGAAATGATGGGCCACAGTGTTGTCCTATTCACCCAGCATCCATGAGATTAACTCGCAGATGGCTCAGAATTGGGACAAAAGTTATTCCCTTTTCCCCAAAGAACTGTCCATGCTCCCATCTCCCTGGCAAGGCTGCAGTGCTTCCTTTACTTCCTCCCTCGTCCACTCCCTCCTGTTTGCCGGTATTGAGAGTTAGGCATCTTTGGAGTCTGAACATTTTTCTTCATCACTGCCCCTGTAGACCAAGCCAACCAGGTAACTATGGCAGCCCGACTCTCAGGCCCATCTTCTTCGTTCTCCCACACTGCAGTCACATGGGTCCTTGTCACCAACCCACACTGCTTGCAGCTTTGAGAAGTGGTCATGAACATGAGTGCCTATTGGAGTGGGCGACCATGTAAATAAGGTGTCCAGGTCAAGGGGAAATACCAGCGAGGTGGAACAGGGCAAAGGATGCTGAGGCTCAGTGTTGCCACTCAACAAGGCGTGATGGGGAGCGGAAGAAGTTTGGAGAGTGTCTGCCCCATCAGAAGAGGGCAAGGCTACTGGGCTCCTGTGACGATGCAGATTGAGTTTCTAAGTCTTCCAAAGTTTTCACAAGCCCCATTACTTTATGTTGTGAAAAATCTTTTTGGTCTGGAGCACGTTATGAACATGCTCTGCCACTAAGCTATATCCCCTAGCCCTCCAGACCTTTGTGTTTAATGCACAGTCTAAGCCAAGTGTATTTCACTCCTATCTAGTCTGGCAGATGCTAGTTTCTAGCCTCTAACCTACAGTCTTCCAAGCCTTGCAACCTGGAATTCAAGACCCTTCAGGATCCAGCTACACCCCTCTTGCCTTCCAGTCATACTCATCTATTTAAAACTCCAGAATAGCCAGGTTAGGTTGGGCACACCAAACCCTCTACCTGGAATTGTTTGCCCACTTTACCTGGCAAGCTCCTATTGTTTTAATGTCATTGTTCAGCCATCACCTGCACATGACACTTTCTAGCCATCAGCTGTCTAACAAGGTGACTACCCCTTGTTCCCTCAGCCTACAGGGATACTTCCATGTCTCTTAGGTTGACTAAGCTCCACTTCCACATGACATCAGAGCCCTGGAGTATGAGCACAAGCCCTGTGTCATGGCAGGTCTGCAGAGTTGGAACAGTGGCCCTGATGGGTTGCAGCCCTCCCACATCACACTCCTCCTGCCCAATGAGGGCTGTAAATGGGGCATTTCAAACTCCGCAAACCACAGTCCTGGTGGGCGGTGCTATGAGCAAGCTGTATAACAAATGAGTCTACACAAGGCTGTGGTACTCTGGACAGCCTTCTCCTCTTGGTTCCTGAGGGTGAAGGCCATGTCCAGTTTACTTTCCCAGTGCCAGCCTGGGACCCAGAAGACAGAGACTTCTAGAAATGGCCACTGAATGAGCAAATGCTGAACGCCTAGCAAAGGGGAGGGCCTCTGAGTGCCTCGAGTCACAGTGGACTTACCTGTGTCCTCCGTCTTCATTTGCCCAACTCAGGAACCTGTGTATGGAATCCGGTACCTCCTTAGCAAATACCAACTGAAAGGCAGGAGAAAGAGAGGCAGGACATCAAATCCTCCAGGAAACCACCTCAGTTTTGCCAGCACTTAAGCCCCTCTCTTCCTGGGATGCAAGGATAGATGTCAAGGCCCTGTTGATAAGATTTATTGTTCTCTGCTCTGTACAAGCGACGTCTGCTTCCCCGACCCCCCACCCCACAATCCAAAAGCACCCTCTTTTGGGGTTCCAACTCTGCATATCCCACTGCCCACCAGACTCCAAAAGGGGGTGTGCAGTTCAGATCAGTCTTCCATTGAAGAGCTTGCCCCCTGGGGCAGAGGGCCACTGGGGTGGCTGGAGAGGGTCACAAAACAGGGCTGGACAGAGCGCCCAAGTTCAGTGTCTGGTGGGATGAGGGGAGGGCCGAGAGATCCAGGAGGGGGCTATTCAGTCTGGAGTCTATGGGGCCTCAGTCCCGAGGGAGCCCAGGCAGTCTGAAGTTCTGGAGGATAGGACAGAGAGGGGGAACAGTCTGACCAGCAGTCCCGGGAGAAGGGACACGAGATCGGCATGGCAGCAGCAGCTTGGGTCAGGCATCCTTCCCAGTCAGGGCCCCTGCTGCCGCAGCTGCCGCAGCCACCGCTGCCACCGCCGCCCCTGGCGCTCCGAGGCCCTCGGCCTTGTGTACCAGGCGGTGCTTCTTCAGACCATAGGTGTTGGCGAAGCCTTCGCCGCAGGAGGAGCAGCGGAAGGGCCTGCCACCCTGGTGAGCTGCCAGGTGCTTGCGGAAGTAGCCGGGGTCCTTGAAGGCCTTGAGGCAGGCGGGGCAGCGCAGCTCGGGCCGCGGAGGCTCGTGTGCACGCTGGTGGCGCAGCACAGAGCTCAGGTAGAAGAAGCCCTTGCCGCAGTGCTCGCAGCGGTAGGCGCGCTCGCCCAGGTGCAGCCGCTGGTGCTCCAGCAGGTTGGAGCGGTAGCGGAAGGTCTTGCCACAGGCGCCACAGCGCTGGGGCCGCGCCACCGCGTGCAGTCGCCGGTGCTCGGCCAGGCTGGACGACTGCGCGAAGCGCTTAGCACAAACACCGCACTTGAAGGCGCGCTCGCCGGTGTGTACAACGCGGTGCTGCCGCAGGTACCAGGAGCGCAGGAAGCCCCGGCCGCACACACCGCACCGATAGGGCCGCTGCTCTGTGTGGCAGCGCTGGTGGCGCATAAGCAAGGCTGCCTCCCAGAAGCGCTTCCCGCACACCGGGCAGCGAAAGCCACGCTTCTGCCGGTGGCTGCGGCGGTGCAGCAGCAGGTCATAGGCACCCGCAAAGCTCTGGCCGCAGAGGCCGCAGCCCAGGGTCCGCCGCACCAGGTGCACGTACTTGTGCGTCACCAGGCCCAGGAAGTGCTTGAAACTTTGGCCGCACGTGGCGCAGCTGAAGCGTTCTGGGCCCGTGCCAGCACCCGCCCCGGCCCCAGCAGCTCCACTGCCCGAGTCCTCGCCCCCTGACACCCCGGCCAGGGCCGCCACAGCTGCGCCAACCTCTCCAGCCAGCCCGTTGTCCAGCACGCTGGCCGCGTCGGTGCCACCCGAGCCCTCCGCGGGCTGCGGGCCAGTGGGCGCGGGCGTGAGCAGGCGCTCGGGGGCAGCCTGGTGCACCAGCTTGTGCCACATGAGGTTCTCGATGAACCCAAAGGTCTTGCCGCAGGCGTCGCATCCGTACGGTTTCTCCGACATGTGCGCCTCCTTGTGGCTCATGACGTGAAAGAGGTCGGGGAAGTGCTCCCCGCAGTCCGAGCAGGCGTAGCCGAGCGCGTCAGCGGGGCCAGCGGCTCCCGCGCTGGAGGCCCCGGCCCCGCAGGCCCCCGTGGCACCCTGGGCAGCTGGCAGCCCGGCGGCCCCGGCCAGGGCGCAGGGCAGCTGCAGCCGGTGCACCTGGCGGTGGCGCGTGAGGCTCTGCGGGTAGCCGAAGACCTTGCCGCAGAGCTCGCACTTGTAGGGCCGCTCGCGCGTGTGCACCACGTGGTGCTTGCTCAGGTGGAAAGACTCGCGGAAGCGCTTCCCGCACACCGGGCACTGGTGCGGCTTCTCGCCCGTGTGGATGCGCTCGTGACGCTTCAGCGTCTCGCGGCGGCCAAAGCCGCGCCCGCAGATACCGCAGCAGAAGGTCTTCCCCGCTGCGCCACCTGCGCCCCCCGCGCCCCCGGCCCCCGGCCCGCCAAGCAGCAGCGGGTGCGCACCCAGCAGGGGCACTGGCACAGCGCCGTATACCACGGCTGCGGCAGCGGCGGCCGCCTTCTCGCTGTCGCCAGCTGGCGGCTCGGCGGGGAGCAGGTAGGGACCCGCGGGGAAGGCGGGCGCGGGCGGCGCGACCGCTGGAGTCGCCGCGTCCTTGGGCGCATCCGGCGCGGTGGTCGGTGCGTGAGCCGCCTTGTGACGCAGCAGGCTCTGCGGCGCCGAGTAGGTCTTGCCGCACAGGTCGCAAGCATAGGCCGGCCGCGCCCCGCCCGCCGCCGCGCCCGCGTGCGCCGCCTGGTGCTTGAGCAGGTAAGCAGCATCGCGGAAGGCCTTGCCGCACACACCGCAAGGCAGGCGCAGAAGGTCGGCCGAGTGCGTCTTCACGTGCCGCTTGAGGCTCTCGCGCCGATTGAAGCTCTTGCTGCACACGGAGCAGGAGAAGGGTTTCTCGCCTGTGTGGATGATCTGGTGCTGGTGCAGGTGGCTGGGCTTCTTGAACACCTTCCAGCACAGCGGGCAGGCAAACGGGCCATCGCCACCTGTGGTGGCCGCAGGGGGCCCGGCAACGCCCACTGGGGCGGGGGTGGCACTGCCGTCGGCAGGGGGCGCGGGAGCTGCTGGGGGTCCCACGGGGGCAGGGGTGACACCAGCGGCAGTGGCGGCAGGCGCAGTGGCCCCGACAGGAAGGCCCAGTGGGGGCGCGAGCGAAGCACCGGGGGGCGGCGGCGGGGCCCCCGTGGCCGGCGTGTCCTTGTGGCAGCGGCGGTGGCGGATGAGGCTGGACACATGGTTGTAGGTGCGGCCACATACACCGCACTCATAAGGCCGCTCGCCTGAGTGCACCAGCATGTGCTGCACCAGGTGCGAGGACTGCTTGAAGGACTTCTGGCACACACCGCACGGGAAACGACGCTCCATCAAGTACTTGAGCCGCCGGAAGTAGCCCTTGTCATCTTTGGCGGGGTCACAGGCTGCCCCGGTGGCGGCGGGGCCAGGCGGGGTCTGGGAGGGCGTGGGCAGCGGCCCCGGGGTCCCTGCGGGTGTACCTAGGCCTGGCGTCACACCCGGCCCCGCGGCAGGCCCGCTGCGCTTCAGGTTTCCGAACAGGTGCTGGTGTCCTGAGAGGTCCACAATGCCCCACTGCGGGGCAGGGAAGGCGGCATCGAAGAGCGGGGGCGGGGGTGCCCCGAAAGCGGGAGGCAGCGGTGGGTCGGGCTTCTTGGCTTGGGCAGAGGAGGTGGAGGACGAGGAGGAGGAGGAGGAGGAGGAAGAGGATGAGGAGGAGGAGGCTGAGGATGGGGCCTCGGCCTTGGGCTTGAAGGTGGCCGGCGGTGGGTAGTCGAACTGTGGCGGTGGGGGCTGCGGGGGTGGCTGTGGCGGGGGCCCCGGGGCACAGGGCAGCGCAGCCACGGCCTTGGCATGCTCCCCATACAGCTCCATGGGCTCGAAGCGCTGGTGGTTTAGGAACTCCAGGAAGTCGAAGGGGTAGCTCTGGAAGTGCACACCGTCCTCACCCCCCAGGCCACCGCTCCCGCCACCCCCCGCGGGGTTCGCCTCCATCTCAGCGGTGGTGGGGACCCTGCGAAGAGAGATGGGGCTGAGGAGGAGGCGGGTTGGCTCCCTCCAGGCTTCCCCCCAGGTCGGAGCTCTTCCCCTGGGCTCCGCTGCCAGATCCCCTGTGTCCTTCAACCCCGTCCTCCCCTGCCTCCCTTCTCGCTGCCCTCCCCATCTCTGGATCTCTTCTGGGCCCTCACCCCACCACATATACATGCAGGCCTCCTCAGGCTCACACCCTCCCTTCACTCTCAGTTCTCAGTTCCCACCAGGTTCTGCCTCTGGAAAAGAAGACCAGTAACAGTGGCTTTTTAGGGTGACCTAGAGTGGACTCTGAAGCCAGAACACCAGGTTCAAATATGAAACTTCCCACTTTCTAGCTGTGCGGCTGTGGGTCGGTTCCTGGCCCTCTCTGTGCCCCAGCTTCGTCTACCCGTGGGGATGAGGACCAGCCTGGGTGGTATGTGGAAGGCTCTGAAGGTGGGCAATTCCTGGCGCTCTGTAAGCACTCAGCCCACAGAAGGCACTGATGTGTGCTATGACTGCCATTTCCAGCAGCAGAAACAGGGAGTCAGAAGGAGTCCAGACAATGGGAAAGAAGCCAGGGTTGGGAGAAGGGGGTCCTTTAGTACCAGGTACACAGGGAAACCCACCTGACCAAGAGGAAGCACTGGTGGTTTTGGGGGTCAGGCTGATACAGCCTGTACTTGGGAAGACCTGGGTGCCAACCGCATCTCTGCTGGGGCCACCACCCCTCTGCTGCAGCAGGATTTAAGGAAGATGCCACAGACGGTAAGGGAGCACGGCACCAGGCAGCAGCCCTCTCCTGGAGCCATGGGCACTGAGACGCTGATGTCACACACCTGGGCAGGCTAAGGCCCTTGGGCTCAGGCACCAGCAGGCACTCAGGGCAGCCTGATGCACCTCCACTCTTGTCTGGAAGTCCTTACACTCACCCCGGCCCTTCATCCTCCCATGGGTGCAAGGCAAGTCCACTCTCCACCCAGAGAGAGCAGAGCCATTTGCTATCTCCAGCTCTGGGTGTCTTGGGACCCTTGGCCCTTGAATCGCCCCCATCTGACTGATCTCCAGAAGGAGCAGGGCATGGCAATTGGACCCAGGGGCTGGGGACAGAGCACAGAATGGATGTGGGCCAATGGTGGGGCAGGGAGGTGCGCCTCCATCAGAGCACACACCAGGGACAGCTGTCGCTGCCGGATGTCTCCCACGCTGGCAGCAGTCTGGGCACATTACATTGTGAACTCACTGGAGACGAGATCACTGCTTCTCTCCATTGAGGGCACAGAGAGCCAAGTGCCCTGCTCGGGATCAGAGCAAGTCTTTTCTACTTTGGAGGTGCTGGGGGTTGAACAAAGGGCTTGCACATGCCACCCAAGTGCTGTCACTGAGCTCCATCCCCAGCTTCCCCACTTTTATTTTGAAACAGGCTCTTACTAAGTTACCCAGGTTGGCCTGAAACTTGCAATCCTCCTGCCTCAGCCTCTCGAGCATCTAGGATTACAGGTGACTCAGCAGCAGGTATAAGGAGCAACTGGCTTGTCCAACCAGGAGACCCTCTCACCTCTCCCAACGCCCATGGGTATCTCTCCTCAGACAGGAAGGTGGGAATGGAGCCGGGAGGCAGGAGTCTCATCTGGGTGCTCCCCACATTGGTAGGAGTTCATACTAGGGACCTGGCGAACATGAACTTGAATAGACAAAGCATTGCCATGGATTCTTTCCCCTGCTCTAGCACATTCCTCCCCAGATTGGAGTGAGACTCCTTCTGAGCGTCCTTCCAGTGTCCCCAACCCAGCATCCTGCATACAGATGCCCACTGATGTGCAGAAAGTAAATGCTACCTTCCTAAGCCTCCAGGGGGTTCAAGGAGAAGCCACCAGGGAAATGAGAAAACACTTCGTGATGAATAACAAAACCTCAGCCCACAAAGCTGAGGAGGTACAGTTATAGCAGAGCCCGGGTGGGGGATTCACAGCTGCCAATGCCTGTGTCAATCGGTGTTTGCAAGTGTGTGACTGGATGAGACTCCAGAAAACAACCCCAAGCAGGGGACTGTTAGTAGGTACAGAGTTGATGTGGGGTATCTCCCAAGAGGAGGAATTCAGGGATGGTGGTGGTATAAGGAGGGCACTGAGAGCAAGGGCAGCAGGTGCAGAAGGCCGTGTTCATGATAACTTCCATGGAGAAACAGGACATATCCTCTTTCAGGGGACACAAGCCTTTAAGTTGCTGTCTTTCTAAGGGAAGAAGCATCACTGAGGGTTTCATGCAGAGTGGTACAGCCAGGAAAGAGCTGCCCCAGTCAGGGCAGGTAGAGGCCCCAGAAAACATCAAAAGATTTCACAGCTCCCATCTGTTGTTGGGTGTTGGATACGCACCATCCCCTTGGTGCCCAAGAGTCCTGTGCCACTCTTGGCCCCATTTAAGAAGTGGGGAGACAGAAGCAGAAGGGGGAGCTCATCCCATAAGGTCATGGAGCCAGTGAGGGGAAGCAGGTGTTTGATGCCAAGGGTCTGTGATGCCAGGAGCTATGAGCTCTTTGGGGCAACAGAGCTGCCTTGCGCTGTAGCTGGAGCCTGTCGGCGACAGTAACAGTCTGGGAGAGTAATGTGTAGCTCCAAACACCTGCTTCCCCAGCCAAGTACCTAATCCTCCTCCCAACAACCCAAGAAATAGTCACGATTACTGGCTCTGAAACCGAGGAAGGAAGGGACCTAGGGTGGGAGGGTGACTCAGTCTCCAAAGCCACACAGCAGTGGCAGGTTTCAGAGTCTGTTCTTGCCCCTATGACACGCAGGCTTCCTGGATTTCACCATACAAAATAAAGTGAAGCCTCCATTCTTCCAACATATAGTGGAGATATGAACCCCAAGCTTCTGGTATGACCCAGTGCCAGGACAGGCCAGCACCATGCGCTGAACTCTACCAAGTCCTTTGTGTGTGGGTGTCTGAGGTCGCTTGTCATATTCAGACCTCATAATAAACAGAAGTATGACCGTTCCCATTTACAGAGGACTAGGACCAAGCCATGGCCGTTCTTCTCACAGTCCTGCAGTGACCTCATCTCACTCAAAGTCAAAATTGCTGTCCTCATGGTGACCCACACTCCTCCTACCTTTGTTCTAGGACCCTTGGTCCTGCCCTGGAATGCTCCCACACCCATGTACCACCCCCCCACTCTCCTTCCTGTCTTTGCTCGACTGTCTTCTCAGTGGGGCTCTCAGTAACCCATCACCTGTCCCTGAAGCCCACATGCCTCCCCTTCCTTCATTCCTCTCCTTACCACTCATGGTGATCTAATGTACCATATATTCGGTTCCTGTTGTGTCTTTGCTTTTCTCCCTCTCCAGAGGCAAGATTTTTATGTTTGGTTCACTGCTCACTCCCTGTGACCTGTGACGGTGCCTGGCTTGACACATGTTTGTGGTGTAAGTCAATGAACAAGGCCAGGCACAGAGGGACTGGTTTGCTGGAAGATGGGAGCCCCAGTAGAATCCAGGGCTCCATCACGGCCCCCCTGGTGGGAAGCTCTTGAGCTGCCTCTTGGAGGCTTGTCCAGAAAGTGGAAATTGACACTCAGGTCTAACTTTCTTCTGTGGCTTATTTGAGGGGCAAGAAGGAGGAATCTTATCAGGTGAAGCCTTCCTGACCCCCCAGCCCATCACTATCCCCTCATCCCAGTGTGTTTGACTTCACATTTGCTTAAGTATTTTTATCTCTCATCGCCCTCTCAACCAGCATAGTTGCTCTGTGTGGACACGGGCCTCTGCCTACTGTGTTCTCTGTAGCATCCCAGGGCACTCCCTGAACAGCTGCTGAACATGCATTTATGAATGAAGGCAAAGGTGCTCTCTTAGGCAGCACAAATGCTAAAACTGGAGCAATACAAAGATGCATGTGAATTAAGGTGAGGAATCTCTGAGCCTGGCAGAGTGGGCAAGGCCCTTGGAGACTACGCCTTCCCTCCTCTTGCTCTCCCCTTCAGTTCTGCTCCACTCCGGCAGCTTCTGTTGCTCCTTGCTCCCCCACTCATCGCGGCCCCCAGCACCCCATGGCCTTGGCACTTGCTGTCCCCATCTGTTCCCCCAGATCTCTGCATGGCTAAATTAGCTCTCACGCAGGCTTCCCCTCTGAAGTAGCTCGCCAGCCTCACACAGAACCCACACAGTACAGCGTTACATTGTTTATTTGTTTACTCTTTTCTGATCTGCCTCAACTAGACTGTAAGATCCTGGAAGATAAAAGACTGCATCTCTCTGCTTCACAACGGTATGCCCTGGACTAGAACAGTGAATACTCATTTGGTGAAGGATAAATGCCTATGGAAAAGGGTGGGTCACACGCTCGTGGGGCCTGGGGGTCTCTTCTAGGAAGTCCAGGACCAGGTCAGGACAAGTGGCCAGCGCTGGGGAAAGGGATGGCTGGGAGTGGGAGGCCTCGTAGCGGGCGCTGTTCGGGGCGGCAGTACTGAAGACAGCGGGGCCGGGAGAGTTTCCTAGGGTCTGGCGGCCAGCGGCCACTGCCTCCCTAGAGACAGGATGTGGGTATTAAGAGAGCGGACGCTAGAGGGAGCTGCTCCACTGAGGGGCGGTGTGAAAGGGAGTCGAGAATCGTCAAGGAGGTTTCAGGAGGGGAAAAGGTATTCCTGGCAAGGACCAGAATAGAAAGCATTTTCCTCCAACAAAGGGGGCGCTGGGGGCGGCTCGTGTACGGGCAGACAGTGGGGCAGTTCGGGCGCAAAGCACTAATTCACCTCTCCCCGCGGTCCATCCTTCAGCGGGGGGCTCGCAGCCCCTTAACGAGGCTCAGCAGCAGCTGCCCTAGGACAGGGAGCGATGCTGGTGGCATGGGGGGAGCTGTCCTGCATCAAGCAATGAGGGGGGCTCTGTGGAAGAGATACTACGAGAAAGCACCAGTAAGGGCCTTGGCAGTTGGAGGTCGTCACGAATGAAGGCGCTTTGTAGGCGTCCACCCTGGGATCGCCCCAAGCTGAGTGGTCTTATGGGGGAGCGGTGGCTGGGGGTCCCCTGGCTAGGCCTGGCGGAGAGGCACTGGCGCTCCGGGGGCGTCCTGGGGACCGCTGCAGGCCAGGGCGGGGCCCCCCGCCCCCGCTGCCCCGGGTCCCCGGGCCGCGCGCCCCGTCACTCACCGGCGCCGGGGTCTCCGCCGGGAGGAGGCCGAGGCGGCGGAGGAGGCGCCGCTGCTGCGGGGACACCCGAGGGCCCGACCGGAAGTGCCGCCCCCTCCCCCCCAGCAGCCCCGCGCCGCCCGCCCGGAAGCGGAAGTTGCTCCCGTTCCCGAGGCGCCGGCGTGGAGGATGCAGAGGCGGCGGCGGCGGCGGCGGCGGCGGCGGCGGCGGCGAGCGAGAGAAGGAAGTGCGCCTGCGCACTCTGTCGGGCGCGCGGGCAGGAAAAGCGTAGGCCGCTTCCGCTAGGTAAGTGCGCCTGCGCTGTGTGCCCGCTGCTTCTTCGGGCACCGCCCACGTGCTGCGGACATCCGGTGGAGGCACACCCTGGGCTCAGGTCCCACACTTGAGCTCCGCCCCTTTGCTAGGAACCACGCCTACTTCGGGATTAATTTCTATAGGCTCCGCCCCTCCGGAAAATCTGTCCCCTTCGCTCCACCTCCGCAGTTTCTCCTTTCCTCGCGCCAAGCCTCCATTCTCTGGAATTCAACCCTCCCAGGTCACGCCCCTTCTCAAGCCCCGCCTCTCCTTGCTATTTAAAATTGCCCTGTCCCCTGCCCCGTAGCATTTAAACTGCGCCTCTCCTAATTTGCATTCTGTACCGGCCTTGCACCTTTAAAACATTCCCTTACATCAGTGCTTCTCGGAATATGGCTCAAAACCAATCTCCACAAACCCCTCTTCCAGCTCAGCCCCATCCCAAGCAGCTAAACCCGGTCCTTCAAGCTCCTCCTACTGAGCTCCGCCCTCCTCGGGCACTTCCCCGGGATCTGAGTAGTCACACCCATTCCTGCGCTCCAACACCTTCCGACAGTCACATCCTAGTCCTCCTGGTCCTGGCCTTTCCTAAATTCCTCTTTCAGCCCAGCCCCTCAGCTCAACCCCATGCATCCCTCTAAATCCCTTTCTGCTGACCAATCCTTACCCCTTCCAAGCCTCGCCCTGATCTCACCTAACTACCCATAAAGATTCCACCACTTCTGCTCAGTCCCGGCCCCTGCAGGCCTCTAATCCCTACTGCTCACCTTCAGTTTGTTTTTCTGTTTTGGTGAAGGGGATGGAACACACTACCACAGAGCTACACCCCAGCCCCGACTCTGTGGGGATCCTCCCCACAAGGACTGGGACAATAGTGTCAGGCGTGGAGTTTCTGGGGATTGGGCTGGACTGCAGGGGCGTGTGTTTGCAGAACAGGGTTCAGTTCAGTGCTTTTTATAGCTATTTACTGGCTGGGGGTCTGGTGGAGCTGGGCTGACTGAGCGGCACCATCAGGAACACAGACACACACGAGGCCAGCAGGCAGGCTTTATTTCCACGGCCTCTGCCTCCACGGGCCTGTGAGTCTGAGGAGCGGTGCCAGAATGCAGCAGCACCCAGACGTGTAGGTCCCCACCCTTGATCCCTTCCCATGGCAGACAAACCACCAGGAACGAGGGCACCCCAGCCTCTTGGCCCTGCCCTAGCCCCAGCTGAGCTCTGGGCCCTGTACCAGGTGGCAGCCAGGGGTGCGGGTCAAGCGGGCTCGTTCCCCTCGGGGCCTTCCTCATGCACTCCCTCGGTGGCCGGGATGCCTTCATCATCCCATGGTGGCTCTGGCCTCGGGTCTGGGCGACACATGGGCAGCCCCAGGGCCTCAGGGTGCTTGCGCTTGGAGTGGCGGCGGAGCGTGTTGGCCTCTGTAAAGCGCAGACGGCACACGGGGCACTGGTAGGGGCGCTCGCCCGAGTGAATGCGGTGGTGGTGTGCCAGCTCACCAGCCTCGCGGAAGCGTCGCGGGCACAGCGCACACAGGAAAGGCCGCAGTCCCGCATGGATGTTGCAGTGTCGCCGAAGGTGGCTGGACCGCTTGAAGGTCTTGCCGCAATCCTTGCACTCATGCGGCTTCAGCTCTGAGTGCGAGATGCTGTGGCGCTCCAGGTCGGAGAGGTAGGGGAAGGCCCTCAGGCACACCGGGCAGAAATGTGGGGCCCTCCGGGGACCAGGGACTGGGGGCCCAGCAGCCACTGAGCCCTCGGAGACGGTATAGGGCACACCCTGGTCATCGATCAGCAGCAGGTCGCTGCCACTGCCACCACCGCTGTCCACTGCTGCTGCTGGCAGCCCCTGTGTCAGAGGGAGCTCGGGCCCAGGCTTGGGAGGGCGGCCCCGCTTGCGGGGGAGCGAAGACTTGAGTGTCCGGTGGCAGGAGGTGGCTCCCCCAGTAGGTCGGCCTCGGCGGCCCCGGGGCACAGGGGGAAGTAAGGTTTGAGGTTTCTCTTCCTCCCCTGGCAAAGGCGAAGGCAACGGGCCTGGGCTGGGGGTGTCCATGGAGCAGTGAGGGGCTTGGGTCTGGGCACTGGATCCGGCTAAGAGGAGAGAGGGGCAGCGTCAGTGTGGGTAGGGCGGGGACACCTGTGTCCCCAGCATCTGACCCACCTTTCTCTCTGAGTCTCTGGACCTGGGTACAATTTAAACTCACCCAGATGCACAGTCACAGCCATGCTGGCAGGCAACACAACGAGCTGATGGTACCAGTTAGGAAGCAAGACCATATGTGTCCCCATGCCTCCCTAGCCCTTCCCCTGACCATATCTAGTAGTGCAAGGCCAATAGGAACAGAAACAAGGAAAAACAGGTGAAGGGAGTGTGCAGGCTTCTGAACAGCCCATCAGACACCAGGCAGAGCCACAGGGGCCCTGGGAATCTTCTTGTCCCCCTCCTGAAGCAGGAAAGAGGTTCAGGACTGAAGACAGGGACAGGCCCTGGGAGTTCGGCCCTAGTGCGTGCCTGAGCAAATATACGCATGTCACGGGAGTGTTGCCTCTGTGTCAGACATCCTGGCCTGTCACTTGCTCTCTTTGTGTTCTTGGGCAAAGTGTTGACTTTTCTGAGCTCAGTTAAATCTTTCGCAACACAGGACTCCGTTCTTCCCACTTGGCCAGATTCTTCCCGGGAATAATCCACATAAACTGTTCATGCAAAGACAGCCCAGGAGCGAAGAGCCATCAGGAGCCTCACGGGGAGCTAAGGCTCACCCTAGCTCTCTGAATGAGGGTACACCTGTCCCATTTTAAAAAAGAGGATCCAACGCATAGGAAAACCAAGTCAGTGCCTGAGTTCCTTCTACCAGTAAGTGGCAGGGCCAAGACTTCACACAGTCTTGCTGATCCCCGGGGCCCAGGGAAGGAGCAGAAAGGGACCCAAGCAGACAGGGGACATCACGTGAGGGCTTTCAGGCCTGCGTTGAATCCAGCTGTGCGATAATTAGCGACTCTGCCACTCTGAGCCGGTTCTCCTCTGTGAAACGAATATACCGAGGTGGTGCACAGTAAGCACTTCAAGAGCTACCACCACCAGCACCTTCGCAGCAACCCACTAGACCAGTGATGGCAAACACGTTAGAGACCAAGTACCCAGAATGCAACCCAAACCCACTTATTGCAAAGAGTCAACACCGCAATTAAACCTGAATGCTCGGCTGCTGGGGCGAGTTGGTGTGCCATAGGTTCACCACGACTGCAGCCGACCCTGGGAACTGGGGACCGGGTGTACCCGGAGAGGGAGCACACGAGCAGCCAGGGAAGGTGTTGCAGGCGCCCCAACCCCCTTTTAGACTGTGCTTTGGGGCGTGGTGCTCGGATACAGGGTCCTGAGCTTGCTAGGGAAGTGCTGAACCCCCGGCCCGCACCCCCTTCTCAGGTGCACACAGCCAAGGGCAGAAGGGCACCCTTTCCACCGCTATATGCTTCGCTCCGGGGGTACCAAGACGAGAGGCTATGTCTCTGGAACACCGGGGCCCAGGTGGCCCAGTTCCTGGGGGGCCCCCACCCCGTGCGGGCGCGCACCCGGCGGCCCCGAGCGGCGGCGCCCACGCGCGGGGCGGGCCCTGCGGGGGCGACGGCCAATGAGCGGCGCGAGGCCCGCGGGCTGCGAGGGCGCCAGGAGGGGGTCTGCGCGCGCGAGCCCGGCTAGCTCCGCGGGGCGCGCGCGGGCGCGGGCGCAGGTGCTGGGGCGCGCGCGGCCCCGGGCCGCCCCTCCCCCGCCCCCCGCCCGGCCCCCCGCCCCTCGGGTACCTCATTTGCATGCCGCCTGGGCTCGCGAGTGTGCGCGCGCGGGGGGCGACGGGCCGGCGCGCGGGGAGGGGAGGGGGAGAGGGGGCCCTGCCCCTCGGCGGCGGCGGGGCGGGGGCGGTGGCGCGCGAGCCCGGCCCCGCCCCTCGGAGCGGAAGCCGGGGGCCCCGCCCCCTGCCGCCGCCCGCGGGGAACAAAGGGGACACGCTGGGTCCTAGGGACCGGTTGCGCCCGTGCAGGCGCAGGCGCCTGCTTGCAAGTCGCCCTCGTTTGCCCCTGGGGGAAATATCCCACCATCATATCCCCAACATGTCCAAATGCCTTTTCTCCCACAAAGCACCCAACCGGGCGACGCGATTAAACACAGATACAGAATAGATCAGAAACGGGAAATGGCTGCTCAGTGCCCGTAACTGACATGGCGCTCGATAGCTTCGCAGTCCTCCGAGCGCAAACTGTGTAAGATGGTGCCCGGTCTTTTCTGTCCCTGAATTGCATTTCGTGCACGTCGATTGCTCTCTTCCCTCCTGATGCAGTTCGACGTCCTATCCAGGAGGAGTGCGAAGTTGAGAAAAGGGAATCACAGCTGGTGAGCGTCGCGCGGACAGCGAAAAGCGGCGCGCTGAGCTCGATGCCCTTGGTGTGCATGGCGCCGAGATGCCGCTAAGCCCCGCCTCTTGCCCTCACCCAAAATGGCGCCAACCTGGCTTCTCTCACCTCCAGGACTGGGAAACCGAAGGGAAAGAGGGAGAAGGGAGGAGTGGAAAGGGGGAGCTAAGAGGGGGGGAGAAAGGGGGATCACGCGGGGGGGGGGTGAGTGAGCCGAGGCGGAAGTCGAGGGGCCCCCCGGGTGGAAGTGACGCTGCCCCCGCTGCCCAAAATGTCGGCGCCCAGAGGGAGGTGTAAGTAATTAAAGAGGAAAGCCGACTGACTTCTCCGGCCTCCCAGGGCTGCACCAGGTTTCCAGGCCCTCCGCTCCGTGCGAGCGAGGCGGGCTCAACCGACCCCAGCTCTCCAGACCGGCCCCTGCCCCGGGCGCCCCGAGCTACACCTTTTAGGGACGGGGGAGGGGCACAAAAGGCTGGCTTCGGGCCTGGGTCCTCGTGCGGCCTGGTGGAGGGGGCTCCGCAGGTGGCGAGGGGCTGGAGGGGGCGGAGCCTCACTCTCGTTGGGCGGGGTCTTGTATGGGCGGGGCATTGTGGGCGGAGCAATGCTGTGTGGGAGGGGTTGTGTAAAGGGGTGGGGCTTTCGCGAATGGGGCGTGGTTAAGAGATGGTGGGTGGGGCCTATGGGGAGGATGGAGCCGAAGGGGTGAAGTTCGGGGTTTGGGTTAGAGGTGTGTGGGCATTAGAGAGGCCGGCGGGGGTGGTGGTGGCGAGTTTTAGTGAAACTGTCGTAGGGAGCCCAGAAAGTGACCGGAATGGGATGCAGGGGCTCGTGCAGACACCAGGCTTATTTGAAGGAGAGATCAGGTGGGAGGCAGAGGCAGAGCTCAGTGGCCTGAGGCGCTCAGCGGAATCAGGCCACAGAGAAAGCGGTGGAATGAAGGAGGCGGCCAGAGGAACGCAAAGCCAGCCATGATGCAGAGCTCCGGAGGTCTACCCCGGGGCTGGGGGCCATCGCTGTTCCCGATGTCCCCGGTTACTGTACTGGAAGTGTGATGCCAGCGTGCTTGGCCCCAGATTCTTGTCCCCCTTCCCTAAGTGGTCATCGTCAAAGGACACTAAAAGGCGCTTTGGCGGGGAAGGCGCACGGGAGTACAGGTGCTTGGGCAACTGAGGCGAGACCTAGGCTAGAGTGGGCAGGGCGTAATAGCGCTGAGTGGCGGAGAAGCGACTGGAGCAGTGGTGGGAAGACTGGCAAGTGAGTGAATCAGAGGGAGGAGTTGGCTGAGGGCCTCGGCGCACGCTTGGACACCCAGATACTGGAAAGGCCGAACCAGGAGGATCGCAAGTTCAAGGCCAGACTGGGCAATGTAATAAGACCATGTCTCAAAATTTAAAAACTGGAAAAGTACCTCACTGGTAAAGCACCTCTGAGTCAATCTCCAGTACATAGTGAGAGAGGAGTTTAAAACGCCAGGAACATGACTTGGGACGGTGAGCGCGGCTCAGCAGCAGGAGGGTTTCTCAGGGGACAGGTGGTCGGTCCGTGACCCCCTCACCGGCTCCCGTGTTTCCTCCCTGCTCTAGAAAGAGCCCCATCCACCACTGCACCGCGCCACCATGGACGACTCCCCGCTGCCCGTGCCTCCGGCCCCCGTGCCCACCCCCGTGCCCGCGCCCCCTGCCACCGCCTCCCCCCGGGTCCCCTTTCACTGCAGCGAATGCGGCAAGAGCTTCCGCTACCGCTCAGACCTGCGGCGCCACTTCGCCCGGCACACAGCCCTCAAGCCCCACGCGTGTCCGCGCTGCGGCAAAGGCTTCAAGCACAGCTTCAACCTGGCCAACCACCTGCGCTCCCACACGGGCGAGCGGCCCTACCGCTGCTCCGCCTGCCCCAAGGGCTTCCGCGACTCCACAGGACTGCTGCACCACCAGGTGAGTCCCTGCACCTTCCGGGGTTCCCCCTTCTCCCGGTCCAGACCCCAGTGCCTCGGCAGCCCAGCATGCGCATGCGCAGTGAGTTCGCCCGCCCTCGCCTGCTGATATGCTCTGGCACACCGAATCTGCAGCGCCTATTTATGGGTCCCTGCCTTGCCCTGCTAAAGAAGGGTTTATCTCATACACGCATCTGCTTGCCCTGGCCCAGCACTGGGGCTTCAGAGATCTTAAGTCTCTTTGAAGATGGTAAGACCCGGGTAGATGTTAAACAGACAAGATTTCAAACAAGAATGTTGAGTCCAGACCTGGAGGAGGAGAGGGAATACACATGGAAGACCATTCAGACAGAAGGAAGAGCAAGTGCAAAGGCAAGGGTGGCAGGAGCTAGGTGTGTTCCAGGAGCCTCGGGAAAGTGTGGTTGTGGGAGCATGTGAGGTGGCAGAACCTGGCTCACAGCAGCCTTTCTGGGCACAGGCAGGGTGCCAAGCCCAGCCAGCTTATGGCAGAGCAGGAGCTGGTGGTGGGGCGCACGCTCAGGCCTCCTCTCCCGCCCAGGTCGTGCACACCGGTGAGAAGCCCTATTGCTGCCTCGTGTGCGAGCTGCGCTTCTCCTCGCGCTCCAGCCTGGGCCGCCACCTCAAGCGGCAGCACCGCGGCACACTCCCACCGCCGCTGCCCCCAGGCCCCGGGTTGCCCGCGTTGCCCGCGTTGCCGGCGCTGAGCGCACCCTGCTCGGCCTGCTGTAGCACGGGGCCGTGTGCGGCGTGCGCCGGGGCCGCGGCGGGTGCAGCGGGCGCCGAGGGCCTGGAGGGCGCGGGTGCAGGCGGCTGGGGCCTGGCAGAGGCCGCCGCCGCTGCCGCTGCCGCCGCCGCCGCTGCCGCCGCCGCCGCCGCCGCCGCCTCCTCCTCCTCCCTGCCGCCCTTCGCGTGCGGCGCGTGCGCGCGGCGCTTCGACCATGGTCGGGAGCTGGCGGCGCACTGGGCAGCGCACACCGACGTAAAGCCCTTCAAGTGCCCGCGGTGCGAGCGCGATTTCAACGCACCCGCGCTGCTCGAGCGCCACAAGCTCACGCACGACCTGCAGGGCTCAGCCGCACCCCCTGCACAGGCCTGGGCCCCCGGGTCCGGCACGGCGGCGGTGGCAGCAACCGAGAAGGAGGCCGAGGCAGGCGGCGCTCCCCAAGCCTGGGACGGCGCTCTGCTCCTGCGCCCCGCAGGGTGCGGCGTGCCCGAGCTGGGGGCACTGCTTTCCGAGGGCGGTGGGGAGGCTCCCGCGGCCTCAGAGCCGGCGGAGGACACGCTGTACCAGTGCGACTGCGGGACCTTCTTCGCGTCGGCCGCGGCGCTGGCCAGCCACCTGGAGGCGCACTCGGGCCCGGCCACCTTCGGCTGTGGCCACTGCGGGGCGCTGTACGCGGCGCTGGCCGCCCTGGAAGAGCACCGGCGCACCAGCCACGGCGAGGGCGAGGGCGAGGGCGGCGCGGAGCAGGCAGGCGCGGCGGCGCCCGGAGGGGAGCGCGCCACGGCTACCGGTCGCGGCAAGAAGATATTTGGCTGCTCCGAGTGCGAGAAGCTGTTCCGCTCCCCGCGCGACCTGGAGCGCCATGTGCTCGTGCACACCGGCGAGAAGCCCTTCCCCTGCCTCGAGTGCGGCAAGTTCTTCCGCCACGAGTGCTACCTCAAGCGCCACCGGCTACTGCACGGCCCCGAGCGGCCCTTCCCGTGCCACGTGTGCGGCAAGGGCTTCATCACGCTCAGCAACCTCTCCCGGCACCTGAAGCTGCACCGAGGCATGGACTGAGCCCTGAGCGGCTCGGGGACACGCAGAGAGCCCTGGGCCAGGAGACCGGGAACGCAAACCACGCCGGCTGGGGACCTCGTAATGCGCGTGGGCGCCCTGATCCACAGGCCCCTGACCTGGGGGGGGGGACCGACACAGAGGAGTGAGAAGTGTGGGTCTTCAGGAGTACCTCTCCTCCGATATCAAGATGGGGCACCCGAAGGGGCTTCCCAACAGCCATCGTCCCGGCGACCTGGATCTAGGGAGTGTGGGGACCGTGTCCCCGAGTCCACCCGGATCCTCTCCATATGTGCCCGCTAGTCCATGGTGGCCCCAGAAGATGGATATAGCCGTAATCTGCCTTTCCCCCATTTCATTCCCTGTGCTGAAAGAGGACCAGGGTAGACAGCCCACCTTCAATGACCCTCCCCTCAGTGGAATGGGTCGGCCCTAAGGATCGCCCCACCCCTGAACGCTAGAGTAGACTGGTCCAGCACCCCGCCCAGTAGGATGGACCAATGCAGGCCACACCCCGTTCAGGCGTGGGCCCCGCCTTCTTAGATCCAGTACGACAGACGCCCCCTTGTCCTGTAGAGTGCAACTCGGTCCAGATAGTCCCTATCCTGTGACCTCATCTGGTGGGTGTGACTGACACGGGAGTTTCCCTCCCTCTCCACCGTGTAGCACCTGTTGGCCTTCTGTCTCCCTCCATGTGTCTATCTCTACGTGCTTCCAAACCCCAAGGGGGAGTCAGGAAGTCAATTGGGGTTCCCCACCCCGTGAGCCTCCACCTTGCCCCTCTCCCACTGCCCGGTGTCTCCAGGGCCCCAATAAACGTCGTCCTGTCAGTCACTGCCGTCCCCTGGTCTGACCCTGGGTCCTGGGAGTGGGCATCTCTCCCGGATTTGGACTGTCTCCAAATTAGAGACAGGTTCTTTGTTTTGTGCGGCTGGAAGTTGAACCTCGGTCTCCAGCCATGCTGGGTGGTAGCTCTACCCCTGAACTGCTTCCCCACCCCTTTGTTTTATTTTGAGCCAGGAACTTGCTAAATTGCCCAGGCTGGTGTCCAACATGTGAACATCCTGCCCCAGTCTCCAGAATAACTGGGTTTACGGATGTTTGCCACCACACACAGCTCTTGAGGTTTTGTCTTTTAAGTAGTGCTTTGAGTCCCTTAGATCGGAATGGCTTAGATTTCACCTCAATGGTACAACTCTGTCCCTTAAATACAAGCTCCATCCCCAGGAGATGGACATGGCCTGTAGAAATCAGGCTCACCCTCAGAACCCTCAATCCTGCAGGACATGGCCTTTGGAAACCAAACTCCCCCCACTTTCTAGACTTTGCCTCGGGCACTGATCTGAGCACAGAAGGGTGGGGAGGGAATGGCCAGGTTCAGCTGCGGCCCTCTGAGGACCCCTGGAGCTGGAACATCCTCAGAACAGTGGTTCACAATGAAAAACACTGCCATGAACCCCTTCAAATCCTCCCCTTGCTTTGAACATGCTTATCCCACCATTCTGGCCACTTTCTGATGCACGTCTAGAAGTCCTCTTTTGTGAGATGGGATAAAAAATACAGGGAATGCTGCTGTCTGGTGCCATCCAACAAAAAGGAAGGTGTGTAAAAACATGACATTGTGTCTGCATCGGCTTTATCACAGAGTCTGATACTGTACAATTCCTGGCTCTTCCTCAAAGTCAAAATGACCATGAAAGGGAAACATTTGAATCACTCAGATCATCAAGCAGCCACAACTAAAGACAGCCATGAAAGAGGACTCCAGAACGGCTCCAGAAAGTGGCGAGAACGGTGGGGTACCTGTGTTCAAAGCAAGGGGGAGGAGGGGGTTTCATGGCAATGTGCCTTTTACTGTAATTTTTTTGGGGGGTGCTGGGGATCAAACTTGGCCTTGTGCTTGCTAGGCAAGGACTCTACCACTTGAGCTAAATCCCCAACCCCTGTAATAATTTTTTAAATTTAGACACACCGTATATTTTGATCACACTCCATAGACAATAACCCTACCCTTGTGGAGTTTATATTCTAGTGTGTGATTCTAGGAGTATCAGAGAACCCTGAAAAAGACGACGTTAGATGGTCATGAGTGTTCTGAAGGCAGTCGGGAAGGGTCTTAGGAGGGCAAGTGGCTAGCCTGTGCCACCTTAGGTGGGGTGACCCCACTGGGCATCTCTGCGGAGGTGGCATTGATCGGAGCCCTGAAGGACAAGGAGGGACTGCCTAGGATCCCCCCTGAAGTGCACGGGAGGAAATCCAGCCCAGGGAAGGAGGCCAAGAGGCCGGCAGGGTCAGATCGCAGCATCAAGGTTCGGTAGAGGCATTGGCTGCGACCATGGGCAAGGGGACCAAGGTTTTGGACAGGGAAGGAGGGGGCCAGCACAGCTTTCATGCCTCCTGGCCACGGAGCTGGGGAGGAACAGGGCCTGCACTTGGCCACGGAGGCTTCTGAGTTGGCTGAGACACAGGCTGTGCTCATGCACAGCGAGCTGGTGATGCACCCACAGGTGAGTGGCTGGGTTGGATGTGCCTGCTTGTGTGTGTGTATGTGCATGTGTGGGTTGTGCATGTGTGGGTCCCATGGAGGGTGCAAAGGCAGGAATCAGGAGTAACTGGGAGAGTGGCAGCACTTTGTCAGAACCGGAAAAGGCCCGGGAGGCGCTAAGGGGATCCAGAGTTGCTCCTTAGCTTCTTCAGCTTCAGATGCCAAAGAGCCGCATCTGTACTCTACGGCTGGAGGCCAGCACATCCTGTGCTGCTGCCGCAGGTCTGCCACTAGGTGCAAGCCCTGGAGATGCACCTGAGACCATTCATTGCATCTCCGTGTCCGCCCTGAATGGGGCTGGGGTGTAACTCGGTGTAGAGCACTTGCCCACAGTGCACTGGGTTTGATCCAACAGCACACCGCATGTGTGGGCACACACACACACACACACACACACGAATATAGTGGATAATGAAGGTTTGCTAGGATATGTTTGGGGGTGTTGTTTTTGTCTCGTTTTATTTTTGAGATAGGGTCTTGCTACACACGTAGTTCAGGCTGGCCTGGAACCCATTATGTAACCCAGGCTGGCCTCAAACTTATGGTGAACCTCCTACCTCAGCCTCCTGAGTGCTGGGATGACAGTGTGTGCCACAACGCCCAGCTGTTAGGGTATGGACTAGTGCAAATACAGTGAAAACGAATGAGAATATATACAATTACCTGAATGGAATTACAACGAAGCCATGCACAGGAAGCCAGGGCGTGAGAACACTATTCCATCTACATAGCATTCAAGGGCAAGTATACTGTTTAGGGTACATTATGGGTAGTGAGCGAGTCCTACAGAAAAACAGGGAAAACACTTCTGTGAAACTCAGAGGAGTGGGTTAGACAACTAGGCTCAGGGACATCAGGAAAGCTGACTGCTGATAGCTGGTGACACCCTATTTCTTAATCTGGAGGTCATTTTATAATGATTTGTTCAGTTCGTATGTGTTGTGCACTTTGTGAGCCTCACATTTCACAAGGAAAACAATTTTAAGGAGGGAGTCAGGTGTGGTGGCGCACAGGCCTGTAAATCCAGCATTCATGACGGCAGCTGTCCAAACTCAAGCCCAGCCCGAGCAATTTAGCAAGACCCTGTCTCAAAACACAGACTCCGGCCCTTGGGAACAAAGCCAGCCCCGGGACGCCGCGCCTTGGAGACAGTACCCTCTCCACACCAGTCAGGCGGCCAGGAGCCAGACTCGCTCGGGTTAAACTGGCCTGCCCCTTAGATACAGGTCCCGGCCCCAGGGCCAGACCCGCTGCCCTGAGGCCTCCAGAGACTCTCAGCCCAGAGCCAGCACCTGGAAAAGTGCCAGGGTTGCCACGGCGACGGCTGTGGCCTGGGCTCCCGCTCCCCTCCCCTCCATCTCCCCCGCCACGGGGCGTCGGCCCATTTACCGAGCGGCCCACTGAGGGCACGGGGCGGGACCTAGAACCTCTCCCAGAAGGTCCCTCGAAAGAGGCCAGCTGGCTGAGAGGCTGGCCTGGGCAGTGAGTGGGGTGGGGAAGGGGCTGCAGCCTGGAACTGACCCGGAAGAGCCCTTCGGACGTGAGGGGTGGTCAGTTCCCCAGGGAGCTGCCTGTGTGTTGGGGCAGTCTGGCATTTGCAAAGGCTCTGCTGGAACCCAAGGTGGCTGAGTTTGGGGCAATGGCCAGGGACTTCGCAGCACCCATTCCAGGAGTAGAAGCTGGCAGCTACACATCCCCGGTCCTGAAGGGGCAGGTGGCAGGCTAGGTACACCCAGGGTGGAGCCATCTTGCATGAGCAGCTGCCTCAGCAAAAAAAACACAAATCATGCCTTTTGTTTATTTGTTTCAATTTTTGAGACAGGTTTTCACTATGTAGTTCAGGCAGGCCTTGAACTCTTTATGTAGCCCAGGCTGGCCTTGAACTTCCGGTGATCCTTCTGCCTGAGCTCCCAAGTGCTGAGATTACAGGCATGTGTATCATGACTGGCTACAAATCATGCTTTTAATGTGTAACACGTTAGGGTCCTCTGCAGCTCTGATGGTCCCCATTCTTGGGGGTCCCATGGGAGTGCGTCCTGGATTAATGATGCCCCTGGGTTTTGAGGGCGATAAGCTTGTTTGGGGGAGTGGAAGAGGGGTGGGAAAGAACACACAGTGTGTGTCAAATGGCTGACGTAAGGTCCAGGAGTGCACCCACCTGCTGTCCCCACAGTGGGTTCTGCTTCAGCACGCTCGCAGAAGCAGGACAGATAAGGGCTTTATTGTGGACATCTACCATGAGCCACGCCTGTCCAAGGTGCAGAAGACCAAGGAGGATACACCTTTGGTAGCCTCACCTCACCTCCATGTCTCCCCACCACCTCAGTCTGAGTCTTTTCCAAGGCAACCCCCATCACAGTGCCAGGCATGAGTCCTCTCCACCAGCCCCCCGCACACTTTTTATCCCTCTTTATTAAGCAGCAAAACAAGCGCAGCCCTGCGGCCGGCCCCTCCTGGAGGGAGAGGGGACAGCTACCATGGAGTGATTGGCAAGAGCCCGATGTCCATTTGTGGAAGTACAGTGTGGAACATCGAGGCAGCTTTATCGAGGCTGCACAGGACAGGTGTCTCTGTGGTCTGTGAGGAGGAATGGAGAGAAGAGGAATTTATGGAGATCTAGAGGTGCGGCAAGTGCAAAGACCCTGGGTCCAGAAAGAACGCCCAGGGCACTGTGGCTGGAGCAGAGAGAAGCAGAAGTTGGGGCACAGAGCGTTGGGGACAGGTGCTTCAGGGTGGGGTTAGCACTGGGAGATATGGTGTTTATTTCAGGTGAGGTGAGAAGCTGAATGTGTTCAGCTCAGAGGGACAAGATGTGGTTTGTGGGTGCTATAGAGGAGCAGCAGTGGGACTGGCATGGGGACGAGTGTGGGATGGGAACGCTGGGGCCCCTCACCTGCACCAGCCTCTACCCTCTGCTGTCCCGAGTCTGCCTTGCCTCCATGGCCCCCACAGGAATTTCTCTAAAATGCTAATTGGATCATGTGACTCGAGCTTCAAACCTCCTCAATGGCTCCTCAGTGTGCTCAGAAGGAGTCCCAGCTCCACCTGGACGAAGAGGCCGGCTCTGTCCCCGCATCCCTGCACCAGGCTCTGGCCTCACTCTGCCACCTGGCTGCCTCTGGTGCCCCAATCCAAGGCCTCAAATTCCCCCAAGTCACAACCCCCCAGCTACCTGCTACACTCTCCGCCTGAATTTTTCTTTCCTATCATGCTCATTTCTGAATTCATTTCTTTGAAGAAAAATTTTCAAGCCTTCAAAATGAAATATAAAATCATGCACACACCCCAGGTACAGACCCAAAAGAACTCAAAACAACTGTGCAAGCAAAAAATGTTTACTTGAATGTTCGTAAGTACACTTTCACAATAGCGAAAATGACCCAAATGTCCACTACCAGATACACAAAATGTATTTTACTGAATACATTCAGCCATGAACAGAAATGAAATACTGGCACGTGCTACAAAATGGATGGACCTTAAAAACATTATGCCAGGCCGGGTGTGGTGGTGCGTACCTGTAATCCCTGCACTTGGGAGACTGAGGCAGGAGGATCCTGCAAGTTCAAGGCCATCCTGAATGGCATTTCGAAACTCTGTCTTAAAAAACCAAAAAAATAATAATAACAATTATATGCTAAGTGAGGGCTGGGGATTTAGCTCAGTGGTTAGAGTGTTTGCCTTGCAAGCACAAGGCCCTGAGTTCGATCCCCAGCACCAAAAAAAAATAAAAAATAAAAATAAAAATTATATGCTAAGTGAGAGCAGCTAGTCACAAAAGAGCACATATCATTTGGGGTCATTACTGAAATGTCCACAGATAGGCAAATCTACCAAAGTATAAAGCAGAGGACTGGTTCCTGGGGTGGGGGCTGAGGGAACAGGGAATGCACTATTGATGGATAGTGTTTCTGGGCCGACAGAAACATTCTGGAACTAGATAGTGGGCGTGGCTGCACAATATAAATATACTCAATGCCACTACTCTATGCACTTTAAAATGGTTAAAACTGTAAATTGTTGTGTATATTTTAGCCATTTTAAGCAGTTAAAACGTATACACACACCCATATACTACCAGCTTTGAAATGTCAGCGATACAGCCAAGTCCCACAGACCGCCCTCCAACCCCAAACCTGGTGCTTCTATTTTCCATGGATGTTTTCAGACTTTCACTCTGTACGTATATATCCTTCACAATATAGTATTCCTGACCAGGTGCTTTTTAATCTATCTCCATGAAGTCAGAAATCTCAGTGAACCAAGTATGGTGATGCACACCTGTAATCCCTGCACTCTGGGCTGGCAGAGGCAAGAAAATCAAGGTTCGAGCCCAGTCTGGGCAACTTAGACTCAGTTGCAAAATAAAAAATAAAGAAGGGCTGAGGATTTAGCTCAGTGCGAAGGCCTTGGGTTCAAGCGCCAGTGTGAGACCGACAGAGGTAGTAAGGTTCAGTGCTGGGCATCAGACTCCACTGCCAGGCCTGTGTCTGGCGGTTCGACACTAGCCCCTGATAAGCAAGGGCAAGGTTGGGACAGGCTGTTCCCTGTCACATTGTCATCTGGGGACTTTCCACAGTGATCTTCATTCTCTTTGATGGACAGTCACCCACCTGGTGGATCAATCGTGATTTATCACTCAGATCTCGAGTTGATGGGCACTGCAAGTCTTCTCGGCAGTTTGCGATGCTATGCACACAGACATGCTCGACCTTGTGCAGAGAGGACCTGCATGCTTCTGCTGTCCCTGAAGGAGAGATTTCTGGAATTGCTGGCCCCCGATGGCCATTCCCAGCTCCAGTCCTCCCAGCCTTGTACAGAGGAACCGCTTGCCACACTGGTGCCAGCAATGTGTGGCAGGAATGTAACTTGAAGAAACAGGCATCACAGTGGACCAGCAGCATGCCTGCTGCTCCACCTCGGGCTTGGGGCTGGGGCCATGCTGGCTGCATCCTGCAGGTTTCTGCCGAAACATCATGGCCCCAGGAAGAGGGCAGGACCCCACTCCCAGTGTGAGCTTGGCACCACACCGCCTGTTTCCCACACCCCCAGAGCACCCACTTTTCAGCCAGTGACTAACCTGTGTCCCTCTGCCTCCACATCAGAGCGGGGACTGGGTCCGATGGCCTTGGTGTCTGTCCCAGGATGCCAGTACCAAGGACAGAGCTACCCCATAATAGGTGCTCAGTAAACACGGGCTGCTCGGATGGAATGAATAGAAATGCAGAGGTGTATTGCAGAAGGGAGAGTGAGGCACAGACAAGTGAAGGTCTCTTGCCCAGGCAGCCAAGAGAATGCTGGAGCCAGGTTCAGACCCAAGTCACTGCTCCTGAGGCTGTGGCCGCCTTCAACTCCCTCCCCCACCTATGCCCAGGTCCTGCACAGCGCCTGGCACGGGCGGTCGAGGTGAATGCGGGTTTGTTGGCGATGAATGAATGTGTGCATCTGTGTGGACTGGGGCTGGCCTGGCTCCGGGCTCCGCCCCGCCCACCCTGTCCCCCTCTTCCGGCTTCGCAGCTGCTCTCCCTTCTGCCCGGCTCGGCTGCAGGCTGCGTTTCCGGGGGGAAGGCTTAGGCAGTGACACCAGCCCAGCCTCCTCCCCGCCCCCGCCGCGGCCCCCTCCCTCCCGCAGCTCCGCGCGTCCGGCCCCGGAGGAAGAAAGAAGAAGGAGGCGCAGGTAAGGGGGACCCCGAGCAGGAGGGGGCTCCAGCCCGGCCAGGCCCAGAGTGCTGCGGGGACCGCGCTGGGGACAGCGGATCGCGGGGACGGGGACCCAGGCCCGGCACGCTTGCCAGGCCGTGCCACGGACTCCTCCTCCTCCCTCGGGTTTCAGGAGGCGCTGCAGCCCCGGTCCAGGGCCCCAGGCCTGGGGACAGACCCTGCCCAGCCCTCCTCCACCCAGACGGGAAGCCACTGTCCTAACCACAGGAGTCCACTCCAGCCATCTCTCCTGTCCTGGAGCTGGGCTCCAGGCCCAGCCTCCTCCCTCAGACTCGGGGTCCAGGCCAGCCTCCTCCCTCAGACCCCGGGTTCCAGGCCCAGCCTTCTCAGAGGATGGGGTCTGGACCCATTTCTCCTCCCTCAAACCTCAGATGGGGGTGGGGGGTCTAGGGCTAACCTTTCTCCGTCAGAAGTGGATTTTGAGCTCCCTGGCCTTCCATCCATTCTGTTCCAGGCACCCCTTTCTCCATTTCCAGGCAGCCCAGACTTTGACTCCCAGTCCTCCACTTTGGTCCCTGGGGTTGGTTCCGCTGCCCCTCCCCAAACTTTCAGCTCTGGGGCTCTGGAGCAAAAGCAGTTGTCTGACTGTGTTTCCCTCTGTCTCCTGTCTGTGTCTGTCCGCTGTGTCTCTCCATGTCGGTTCCTGCCTCCACCCTCCCGCCTTCTGACCTCTGCCCGGCCCTGGCCGGGGTCTCCCTCTCTCTCCCTCCTCTTCCCTCTCTACCTATTTGCCTGCACTGTCTCTGCATTTTTACTTCTCTGTGTCCCGCATCTTCTCTTCCTCTCTGTTTCCTCCTCCGTCCCTGATCCTCTCTCCTCCTCTGGCCTGCCGCTGGCCGCGCGGCTGACTATCCCTGTCCCCTCCTCCCACCCCCAGGCTCCGCATCTCTCTCCGCAGGATGGATCCGCAGCCCCCTCCGCCGGCGCAGGGCAGCCCTCCTCACCGCGGCCGCGGCCGAGGCCGGGGCCGGGGTCGGGGCCGGGGCCGGGGCCGGGGGCGCGGGGGCGCCGGAGCCCCGCGCGCGCCCCTGCCGTGCCCCACGTGCGGCCGCCTCTTCCGTTTCCCCTACTACCTCTCGCGGCACCGGCTGAGCCACTCAGGGCTGCGGCCGCACGCGTGCCCGCTGTGCCCCAAGGCCTTCCGGCGGCCCGCGCACCTGTCGCGGCACCTGCGGGGCCACGGGCCGCAGCCCCCGCTGCGCTGCGCCGCCTGCCCGCGCACCTTTCCCGAGCCCGCGCAGCTGCGCCGCCACCTGGCACAGGAGCACGCGGGCGGCGAGGTGGAGCTGGCCACGGAGCGCGCGTCCAAGGAGGAGGGAGAGGACGCCGAGCAGCCCGTGGGGGGCGCGGCGGGCGCCGAGGGGGAGCCGTGGGCCGAGGGGGAACCCGCGCCGGCCGCGCCCCCGAGCGCAGAGCCACGCGCGCCCGAGCCCGGGGCGGCCGAGGCCGGGGCGGCTGAGCTGCGCGCCGAGCTGGCGCTGGCGGCCGGGCGGCAGGAGGAGAAGCAGGTGCTGCTGCAGGCCGACTGGACGCTGCTGTGCCTGCGCTGCCGCGAGGCCTTCGCCACCAAGGGCGAGCTCAAGGCGCACCCGTGCCTGCGCCCGGAGGGCGAGCAGGAGGGCGAGGGAGGGCCGCCGCCGCGCCCCAAGCGACACCAGTGCTCCATCTGCCTCAAGGCCTTCGCCAGGCCCTGGTCGCTGTCGCGCCACCGGCTGGTCCACTCCACCGACCGCCCGTTCGTGTGCCCGGACTGCGGCCTGGCCTTCCGCCTGGCCTCCTACCTCCGCCAGCACCGCCGCGTGCACGGCCCGCTCAGCCTGCTGGTGCCGCTACCCAAGAAGGACGACAGGGCCGCGGGACCCCGGACCTCGGGGCGGGGGCCCGAGGGCGGCGAGGGCGCCGCGGAGGGGGGCGATGGCGGCGGCGAGAACGGGGGCGACGCAGGCCCCGCACGGCCCCCCGCCGGTGAGCCCCGCTTCTGGTGCCCCGAGTGCGGCAAGGGCTTCCGGCGCCGCGCGCACCTGCGCCAGCATGGTGTCACCCACTCGGGCGCGCGCCCCTTCCAGTGTGTGCGCTGCCAGCGCGAGTTCAAGCGCCTGGCTGACCTGGCGCGCCATGCGCAGGTGCATGCGGGAGGCCCGGCCCCACACCTCTGCCCTCGGTGCCCGCGGCGCTTCTCGCGTGCCTACAGCCTACTGCGCCACCAGCGATGCCACCGCGCCGAGCTGGAGCTGGAGAGGGCGGCTGCGCTGCAAGCCCTGCAGGCCCAGGCCGCGCAGTCGTCGCCCCCGCCAGAGCAGGAGGCGGAGGGGATCCCGATACCCGCCGCTCGAATCAAGGAGGAGCCACCCTCCCCCGGGACCCCGCCCCAGTCCCCGGCGGCACCTCCAGTCTTCCTCAGCGCCTCCTGCTTCGACAGCCAAGACCACTCAGCCTTCAAGATGGAGGACGACGAGGTGGACAGCAAAGCCCACCTGCGCGGCTTGGGGGGCCTGGCCTCCTGACCCGCACGGCCCCTCCGCCCTCCATGGGAGCCTCCGGTTTGCAGTGGAAGGAAAGGACCCCCTGCGCCGACCCCCTCAAGCCCAGGCCCTAGGAGCGGAGGCCCTGGGCCGCCCCCACCCCTCGCCCACCCCAGACCCCGATGCCACCCCAAATGGCGTCTTCAGGCAGGATGACTTGGAACAGGAGGCGGAGGACGCTAGGCCAGAGGGAGGTTGGGCTTTGCCCAACCGGCCTATCCCCGTGACACACACTGGACACCATCACCTCTTCAGAACGGCCCACCTGGGCGTTCCCCGTGAGCAAAAGTCTGTCCTTGTCCCTCTGTGAATAAATGTGAGCTCGTGAACTGGCGTGCGGTTGTCTGTGGAGGGCGCTGGGGGGCTTGCACATTATGCCATCAACCAAGCAGGAAGCCCAGGAGCCTTGAGAAAAGAAAGGGGACTGGGGGACTGAGAGGATGGATTCCATGGCACTGACCGTGGGGTCCCCACACATGTGCACTCAGCAGGCACTTGTGCGCCTTCTTCTGTGCCAGGACAGCCGGCTCCTGCCCATACTGAGGACAAGGAAGCCAGTCCCTTCCCTGGGAGCTGGAATTCTGCAGCTGCACTGCCCAAGCTAACTTTCTGTGGCAATGGAATATTCTACATCTTAGCTGTCCCGTGTGGTGTTCGCTAGCCACGTATGACTGTTTTGTTAAAATGTAGAATAAGTCATTATGGGCCAGTGTGGTGGTGGGTTGCACTACGTCATAAGTTGCCTGGGCTGAACTCGAATTGGGGATCACTCCATTTTCCAGGGTGGCAAACTGAGGCCCTGAGGGGCAGGCAGTTCCCCCTCTAGCCCTTGGAACAGAACCAGCATGTAAGCACCTTGGCTGCTCCTGCAGCACAGCCATGTTGGCTGTGTTTGTACAGGAGCCAGGGCTGGACTTGGGGGACTGTGACCGACCACCTGGTCCATCTTGGAGGCCAGGCCACAACCAAACACTGGCATGAGGAAGTTAGAGTTCCCGATGAGCCCGTTTCCCAAGGAGGCGGTCCCGTGAGGGCAAGAGCCTCCATGCTGTCGCCCCATGCCACTCCTTCCCCCAGGAACCTGAGTGGCTTCCTGGTGCCATATGCAGGCGTGAGCCACTGTTTAGTGACCACTTCTGTGGTCACACACCTGGCCAACACAGTGTTATGGACAAAACCCATCACGGGAGGGGATTTCACAGCCCCATTGCAAAGGGGACACACTAAGCCAGGGGTTATCGTGGCCAGGGACTGTCCCTTCGTATTCAGTGAGTTACTTTCCAGGGAGAGCCGAGGACAGTGTGTGGCTGCTGGTGGGAGGTAGTGGCCGCTGCTGCTTTGTTACTGTTCCCAGGCTGGTGTGCAGCATGGTAGATACGACGGTGTCTGGGACCTCAGCGATAGGTGCCCTCCAGAAGGAAGGGGGGAGCATGCCTACTTTGTGGAGGTGGAAGGACCACCAGGAGAGGGAGGCAGATTTAGACTCAGGAGACAAAACTACCACACCCAGCTCCCCTGACACAGCCTGCATTTGGCCCCTGCTAGGGCTCAGGTCTGCTACATCCCCCAAAGTCTCCTGCCAGTAGAAGGGGATTAGTCATGGAGTATGGAGTCGCGCTGCCCCTGTTGGGTTCACCTGTGGAGGAGTTCTTAGCTGACTGTGCTATTGGGAGGCAGGGCCTGGTAGGACATAGGTGATGGGGCTGCGACCTGGGAGGTGTATTCTCGTCCCTGGCTCTTCTCTTCTCTCTCTGCTTCTGGGCCGAAATCAGGCAAGCAGCTTTCCTCTGCCACGCCCTTCCACCATGCTGTTCTGCCTTGGAGCTGGTTGCCATGGACTGGACCCACTGAAACTGTGATCCAAATAAACCTCTCCTCCTTCACGTTGGTGTCGAGTGTTGTGTCCCAGTGCCGGGACAGCTCACTAACAGTCCCGTCCTCACATGTGTCCTGTCCCCAGGCTCTGAGGGCCCCATCTCTGCGCTGGGTTGCCTCCTTCCTTGCCTACTCTGGACTCCACCTCTGCTGCCTCCAGAGAGCAACATTAGGACAACTCCAGACCCTGAGGAGAGGACAGGCCGCAGAGATGCAGCAAGAGCCTCCACATCACACCAAACACCAGCTCGGGGGTTCTGGGCCCCGTCACCAGCTTTCACTGTGCTGAGCATTTTACATAAAGGACCTTAAACATAGTTGTTAATAATTATAATGATGATAAGCAGTAGTCTCACCAGTGTGACACCAGCTTAAATACAGTGAGACCCCATGTCAAACAAACCAACCAGGTGCAGTGTGCACGATCCAGGGTAGCTCTTCAACCCTCACGACAGCCCCATAAACTCCCTACCACAATGGGCTCCAGTAGGTTTTGTTTTTCGTTTTTTTGAGACGGAATTCACTGTGTAGTTCAGGCTGGCCTTAAACTCGCTATGTAGCCCTCGCTGGCCATTTGGGAGTGATGAAAACGCTCTAGACAGACTGTGGGAATCACTGCACAACTCCAAGCGTTCATCACAAGTCGTTGAACTGAACACATGCAGTGGGCCCATTCTGGGTGCGTAAATGATACCTTCACAAAGCTTTTTAAGAAAAAACAAACCTGGTTGTGGTGGCGCATACCGGTGATCCCAGCACTCTAGAGGCTGAAGCAAGAGGATCGCCTGGAGGTTGAGGCCAGCCTGGGCTCCCCAGAGAGACTCTGTCTCAGAAAAACAACAATTTTAGTACAGTGAAAGACACATTGCCATGGACCCTCCTCCAAACACTCCAAATACTCCCCACTGCTTCAAACACACTTAGCATTCCTGGCAATCACCATGCCGTACTAAGATTTATAAAATTTGAACATTCACCACCTATTTCCCCCTCCCACATGTGTGCTCCTCTCTCAGGCAGAGTCTAGGTGTGGGACCTCCAGGCTGGAGAGGTCTGTGACTGACTTTTCAATAAAGAGCCGGATGGTTTCCGGAGGGGACCGCACCATTGCCAGCTCCCCAGCAATGACCAGCCCCCTGTAGGTTCGTTTCCCATAGAATCAAAAATGCCTCGAGGTGACCCACCTGAGCCAAGGCCATAGAGCAGGAAGCAGCACAGCTGGGGCGACCCAGCCCTGTATGGCAGGGAGGGAGGCGCCAGGTGCACAGAGCCAGGGGATGGTATCCCAGGAGTGGGTCTGAACTGCAGGGGCAGGTCCTGGGCAGAAGTGTGACAGGGCTGGACCAGAGGGCCCTGGTGATGGGAGAGGGGAGCACGGGGCCATAGGATCAGCTCAGGCAGGGACTCCAAAGAACTCAAAGCCAGATGGGGGCACTGGAGAGATGCATGCAGAGCTGAAAGGATTTGACTTTTTGCCTTTATCATATTATTGTGAAATTTTAAAATGTGGAAAATTGCTGGGCGTTTTTATATAGGCGCACACCTGTAAGCCCAGCACTCAGGAAGCTAAGGCAGGAGGATCACTGTGAGTTAGAGGCTAGCCTGGGCTACATACTGAATTCAAGGCCAGACTGAACTACATAGTGAAATCCTATCTCAAAAAACTAAAACAAAACACAACAACAGCAACAAAATCATGTAGAAAATGGAAAGCATTTTATGGTGTGGCGGACTGATATGGTCACCTTGAGGAGGAATGCCCAGCTGGACTAAGTTGACGTGGTTCTGGGTGTAGAGGATCCACCTGAGGATTGCTGCTGATACAACATAAAGGAGAATGAGACCAGAAGATAGCAGCCAGCTGTTTCCCAGGAGAAGCTCTGCTGTGGCTGGTTCTCCTGAAGGGAATTGGGCTGTTCTTGTCACAGAAGGAGCTCGGGGCCTTGCTGTGGTTGAGGATGGCTGCTGTTGCTTTGGGGGAGTTCTAGTCTTCATCTCTGCTGTGAGCATCGTATTCTGGTTCCAGTAAAGATTTCTTCAGCCATCATCTGCAGACACGGACGTTCATACGACATTGCTGTGGGCTCCCAGCCCTTCATTGGAGCTTTTGGGTCTCCAGTGCATAGATAGACACTGGGCACTCTTCCTGCATTTGGCTTACAGGTGAATTTTGTAACTTGTAAATGTCCTGTATTAAATCTGCTCTCTTGCAAACCATTGGCTCTAGAAAGGTAACTAATACATATGGTAACTCCCTAGAGTCTACAATTTGTATCTTGCTGTATTTGCTTCTTACAGAAGCTGTCTATCCATCTGTCCATCCATCCACCCACCCCATCATCCATCCATCATCCACCATCCACCATCCGTCATCCATCCATTTATCCATCCACCGTCTTTTTAAACAAACTTTATTTTTAGAGTAGTTTTAGGCTCACAGTAAAACTGAACAGCAAGCAAAGACTTCCCAGACGTCCATCTTTAAAAAAAAAATATTTAGAGTAACTTGCAAATACAAGTTCACTTTTCCCAACACACTTCGGCATGCCTATCATAACAAGCTATCAGTACTTAATACTTCAGTTTCTTGTCCTTAGCAAACTCTCAGTACAGTGCACCACGTACATTTAAATGTTGTGTCTGACTCATCTTAAACACATACATCCGAGTAGCTCAAGCTCCTCTCTTAATAGATTCTCCCAGCTGCTTTTGAACCATTTCCTGGCTGTGGGACAGTGTTCGTGAATCCACCTGATTAAAAAAAAAATCCACCTGGTTTTATATTTTCTTCCTTCCTTTTCTTCTTTTTTGTTCTTTTTTTTTTCAGTGCTAGGGATTGAACCCAGGGCCTGGCACTGTAGCACTGAGCTATATCCCCATTCTTTTTCTCTTGTGTATTGAACTCAGGGGTGCTCTACCAGTGAGCTACATCCTCATATATTCAGTGCTTTTTCTTTCTTTCTTTTTTGAGACAAGTTTTTTTTTATTTTATTTATTTATTTATTTATTTATTTATTTATTTATTTATTTATTTTTTGGTGTTGGAGCTCGAACTAAGGGCCTTGTGCTTGCTAGGCAAGCACTCTACCACTAAGCTAAATCCCCAACCCCTGTTTCTTTGTTTTTTAATGTTTTTTTATTTTAGAAACGTTTAGACTTTCAGAGCAGTCACAGCGGTAGTAGAATCCTGTAGATCCTCATCTGCTTCCCCCAAATGTTACTGTAGCCCATGACCCACCATGGCCCATCTGTCAGAACTGCAGCACTAACCTGGGTGCCACTACCTCCCCTCTCCTCGCCCTCCCCGGTGTCCCCCTCTGTCTGGAAGACATTTGTCCCCTGCACTGGCTCCACCTCCCAGGGAGCCGCGGCTGTTTCTCAGAGGTGGCACCTTGGGTTAGGAAGACCTTGATGGTTTGGGTTTCTGGGGCTGAGATGGAACCCAGGCCCTGGTACATGCTCGACACTGAGCCGCACCCCCAGCCAGCCTCAGCCACCCTGGGGTCCTGGGAGAAGGGAACCCACACAAAGTGCCCTTATCCTGAGCACTGTCTCTGTCAGGCCCAGGTGTCGCCTGGAGGATGCTGGCCTGGGCCACCTGCTGGGTGCTCCTCTCCTTCTTCAGCTGTGCTCTGTGGAAGTCCCCTGGGGCAGGAGGGTCTGGGGGGTACCTCACCCATTTATTCCCTGCTTCGCTACTCGTTTGAACATCTGTTTGCGCCGATGTGGACCATCAGAACCTTGGGTTTTAGTCCCTTTCGGTTATTTACTTCACTGAGGTCACTTACCCGCGTGTGTGCCCAGAGCGAAGGAGAAAGCACTAAATGACTGGGGAGATGCTCTCTCTGTGTGTGTGTGTGTGTGTGTGTGTGTGTGTGTGTGTGTGTGTGGTGCTGGGGGTTAAAGCAGGGCCTTCACATGGAGCTGCCTCTCCAGCCCTTTTTATTCTTTATTTTGAGGCAGGGTCTCTCTAAGTTGCTAAATTGCCCAGGATGGGGGCTTGAACCTGCATCCTCCTGCCTCAGTCTCTCAGAGTGCAGGGATCATAGGTGTGCGCCACCTTCCAAGTGGAAAGAAACCTGGTGCCAAGCCTGTAGCGCCCAGCCTGTGGTGCGCGACACGGGGCGCCCCCACTTTCCCCAGATTCCAGCCTGGCCGAGCCTGTGCCCTTTATCTCGCCTCCCTCAGCCAGTGCCTGGCGCGGGCCTCGCTCCGGGAATATTTGCTGCGCCCCCCCCACCCCCGCCCCACACTCACCGCGGGAAAGGCTCGCTGGAGGGGACCCGCCCAAGGTCAACCGGAAGTCGCAGCAGGGCCGTGCGCAGGCTTCTCACCGCAGGACAGCGGAAGCTAGTGTTTGCGCTGTGCGCAGCACGCACACCAGTCCTCACTGTGATCTCTACACCCGGCTCCTGAAGCAGCAGAGCTCTCTCCTCTCACCACCTTGCCATCAAGCAGCTCTCTTTGTAGAGCGCCCCCACCCTGCCTTGGGGCCTCCCTATGAGGCTGTCCCCGCCCCTCACCCACACTGCTCTGTCCATGGCTGTGGTCAGCAGAGATCTAGGAAGACCCCAAGTTCCTCGCTCCTATTTTCCCATCCGAGGGTTTCCAGGGTGCAGCCGTGGAGGGCTAGCATAGTTGGTGGCATTAAAGTTCCTAATCAGCTGACTTTAGGACAGGGAAATAAACTGGTGGGCCTGGCCTAATCAGGCAAACCCTTAAAGTAACAGGTCTGTCCATAGAACTGAGGCTGCTCCACACAGGTAGCCAGCGTGAGAGCGTGAAGGCAGAAGGTACCCACAGCGGGAGGTGAAGGCAGCCTCGGAAAACTAAGAGGCAGCCCAGGCCACGCCCATAGAAACAGGACAACAGGACTCAGCCCCGCCCACAGGGACACGGCCCCGCCCACAGCTGGATTTCAGTCTTGCTGTCCAGAGTTGAGAGGGCTGGAGTCCTGCAACAGGCACCGCATGGCTGCTGCCAAGCCAAGGAGATGGATGCAGCCACCCTGCTATACCTGCTTTCTGGTGATCACCATCAAGGCAAGTTAGTCTTGCTGTCTCTCAAAAGACCACATGCAGCCCAGTGTGGTGGTGCAGTCTGTGATCTCAGCACTCTGGGAAGCTGAGGCAGGAAGATCGTAAGTTCCAGCTCTGCCTCGGCAATTTAGCAAGACCCTGTCTCTAAGTAAAAAAAAATATTTTAAAGGGCTGGGGATGTAGCTCAGTGCAAAGGCCCTGGATTCCATCCCCAGTACCAGAGAACATGCAGATTGTTACTGAGGATAGTTCTGTTTTGTACAGAGGCTTGTATTGGTTACTTTTCTCTCGTTGCTGAGACAAAATACCCGACAGCCAAAGTTGAAGGGGGAAAGGTTTGTTTAGCTTACAGTTTGTAGAAGTTTCAGTTCACGATAGCTGGCTCCAAAGCTGGGCGGCATGGCAGACAGGCAGAAGGCGGCAAGGGAAGCAAAAGCAATCTTAGCAGCTTCTTTCTGCTCTTTATATTGTATCCAGGCTGCCAGGATTAGGGCGGTGCCAAGCCAATCAGTGGATCGATTTAGTGATCACACACTCTAGGCCCAGCCACCTCTGAAAAACCCCACCTATGACCACATGAGGCTTCGGGGGCACATTTAGGCACAAGTCATAAAAAGCCTGTTAAAAGTTTTAAATGGGCTGGACCCAGGGATGCATGGCTATAATCCCAGCTACTGGGGAGGCTGAGGCAGGAGGATCAAAAGGCTGGGAGGTAGCCAGTAGCGAGTGCTTCGCTGGCATTTGCAAGGCCCTGACTCAATCCCCAGCCCTGCAAAAGAAAAACATAAAATGACCTGGTCCTCACTCCCCCTGTGGTGGTCACTGAGGTCCCTCCCTAGAATGTGGGCTCCATCAGGCCAGGGACATTTTTATAGCACTATCGAAATTTAGTTTACATACATAACCAGGTGCGGTGCTACACGTTCATAATCCCAGAACTCAGGAGGCTGAGGCAGGAAGATCACTGAGAATTCAAGGCAGCCTGGGTTACAAAGGGAGACTCTGTCTCAAAAACAAACAAACAAAAGGTTTTTTAAAAAAATTAATTCACATATACAGAGCTCACCCACTGAAAGTGGGCTGAGGGCATTTGTAAGTCATGGAGCTGTGTACCTGTCACCAAATCAACTTTAGAATGTTTTCATCACCCCAAAGAAACCCTGCACCCCTTAGCCATCACCCCCAACACTCCCCTCACCCCACGCCCTCAGCAGCCTCCCATCTCTGTGGCTATACCCCCAGCTCTTTTTTTAAAAAATGGTATTTTTAAAATTTTGAAACAGAGTCTTACTAAATTGCACAGGTGACACTTGAAATTGTGATCCTCCTGCTTCAGCCTCCCTCAATGCTGGGTGGCTGGTGCCTCTCCCTGCCATGTCCCCCAAATGTGCCACAGGCTTCGCTCGCTCCATGGCAAACATCGCCAGAAGCACAGGACAAGGGCGTGAGCCACAGTCGCCGCGGAGTCCCAGCTCTGCCACTGTCCCTCGGGACTCAGGAGGGGCCTCAGTCCCTGCCCCATTTGCTTTCCTCAACCAGGAGACACAACTAATAATAGGAGCCTCCTCCTGGGCCACGAGAGGCTGAGTGCAGGGCTGGCAAGACGCAGAGTTCAGGAAATATGACCAGAATCACTGTTAATCACACAGGATTTACAGAGCCATCGCAAAGCCTGTGCCTTTGGCCCCTGTCTGTCCCCGCCTCGCACACACATTTCCTAAGGTAGGGCCAGAGAATCCAGCACTCCGGATCCCTCTGTGTTGCTGGGGCGTGGGGTGAGACGGGGAGGCAGCTGGAAGCCTGGACTTTATCTGAGGCACTTGGGAGCCATGGGAGGCTGAGGCGAGGAGGAGGCACTGTGCCAGAACTGTGTGTGGTTGGAGGGCGATGAGGGCAGGGCTCGACTCTCAGCCTGTCGTGGCCAGACTCCAGCAAGGTCTGTGGTCCCCAGTCTGTGCCAGCCGTGTGCCCTTTTCTCATGACACTGGGGATGGAAGCCTGAGCCTTCACACTGAGCCACAGCCCCACCTCACCCTCTTTCTAAAATATCAAGGCAAGATTTTGCTAAGTTGCTGAGTTGCCCAGGCTGAGCTTGAAGCTGCCATCCTCCTGCCTCAGCCTCCTGAGCAGTGGTACTAGAAGTGTGTGCCACCACACCAACGCATTTCTTTTTTTATGAAAGTTAAACAAAGCAGGGTGAAAATAACCTTGACGATGGGTTTACTTCCCTTAGTGCCATCAAGGCTCCTTATTCCTGGTGGCTGAAGGGGACCAAGAGATAGAGGGAGGGGACGGAAAGAGAATGAAGAGGTGTTTGTTCTGCACCCACACCACATCCCCACAGCGAATGCAATCCTCGTGTGCTGCCAACATGAGCTAATAAGAGCAAAAATTTTTAAGTTTCTGAAAGCATCAAATGAGCCCAGGCGAAAGAGGGCCAAATTCCCAGGAGCCCTGATCACAACATGGTCCCCAACCTGCCGGTACGTGACCTTGCCCACATGTGTGATTCTAACATCCTGAAGACCCACATTGCTAGCTGCAGGCGTGGTGGCACACATTTGTAATGCCAGCACTCAGGAGGCTGAGGCAGGAGGATCACCATGAGTCCAAGGCCAGCCTGGACTATATAGCAAGACCCTTTCTCAAAACACCAAAAAAATAAAAAATAAATCCGTGTGCTGATTCCAAGACCCCGAGTCTGCCACCAACAGCACAGTCGCCCCAGAACGAGTCCGAGGAACTCACGGGCCCTTGGGTGCCACAGTCACGTGAAAGGAACCAACAGTGTCGTGCATCAGCCAGGGAAGGAGCCCAGGGCATCACATCGCTCAGTAAGAGTGAAAACTCCAGTCCTGTGACTGAACTACTCACAGCTTTGAGTGGCCCAGGCAGCACTGTGATTATTTGTTATTCTTTCACCTATTCGTTTCTAATTGACAAATTCAAATTGTGTGTGTTTATGGTGGACAGCAGGATGTTTTATTTCTATTTTGTGGGGAGGGAGTTGGGGATCAAACTCAGGGCTTTGAGTGTTAGTGAGGGAAGCACTGTACCACTGTGCTAAATCCCCAATCCCATGATTTCTATTATTTTATTTATTTATTTTATTTTGAGATGGAGTCTCACTAAGTTGCCCTGGCTGAGCTTGAACTTGCTATCCTCCTGCCTCAGCCTCCCAGAGTGCTGGAATGACAGGCGTGCCAGTTATTACTATTTAGTATCAGTATTATTGTTTCCTGAAGTCTCCTCTGTCAGCCTCTTCCCCACTACAGCACATCGTTCTGAATGGCAGTGTGACAGCCAACGATTTGGGGGTTACACACTAATGCAGGGAGGGGGCAAATTTCCAAATATGAAATCCACAAATAAGACGGACTGTGTATCCACAAGGTTGTCACAAGCCAGGTTGTGTGTTGATCACCCGTGGTCCCAGCTACTGGGAAGGCTGAGGCAGGAGGATTTTGAGTTTGACGACAGCCTGGGCTGCAGAGCAAGACCCTGTCTCAAAGTACGTAAGTCAGTAAAGTTATCCTGCAACATAAAAATCAGCAACAAGTGCTTGCTTTGGCAGCACATATACTAAAAATCAGCAACGAGGTGGCTTACACTCTGCTCTCTTTTTCAACTCTGGAGTTTATTCTACACTTAGACCCTTCTCAGTTCGGAAAAAGCCAGCGTGGCCAGCAGCTCTGTGCTGGATGAGGTAACTGTCGCTGGGTCATCTGCTTCAGGGTCTCAGAAGGGTCTATAACAATAAATAAATAAAGAAGCCAGTGCCAGACTGGAGAGCCCTGTGACCCTAAGTAAGAAAGTTGCACTGCAGAAGGGCCTGATGGCGCTCACCTGTCAACCCAGCGCTCAGGAGGCTGAGGCAGGAGGATTCAAATTTGGAGCCCAGCCTGGACCACTTAGTGACTTAGTAAGACCCTGTCTCAAAATAAAAAATTAAAAAGAGCTGGGCTCAGTGTGAAGGCCCTGAGGTCCATCCCAGTACCAAAAACAAGGCAAAACCAAGAACCTAGCTGCACACTCTGTCTTTTGACCCTGTGAGTCGCACCTGGATGTGGGTGCTGTCTGCGCCCGGCTCTAGTGCTCACCTTGGGGAGACCTTAACCGTTCCAAGAGCAGAGGCAGAGACACTGACACTCTCTGCACAGGAAGCGGGGCGACAAACACCCTGCGAGCCAGCCAGCGGCTGAAGGGCAAAGTGAGTGGCGGAAGGTCAGGGATGGGACACTATTTATAGGCCTGCAAGGCGATCCTCTAGTGCTGAGGGGTTGATACCTATACAGCAGGATGGTTTTCTGAATCAAAATACAACAGATGCCTCCCTTGGGCCTGAAGTTACTTCCTGCACAGAAGGGGTGGATGGGGGAGGAGAACGCGCCCCAGGGCCTCAACAATATTTGGGAAGTTGTTTCTCCAGCAGGCTAGCAGCAATGGGTCGTGCAGTCCCGGTAATGAAACCCGGGGCCTTTGCACTGAGCTCCATCCTCAGCCCCTTTTTTTATTCTGAGACTGGGTCTCACTAAATTGCTAAATTGTCTAACCCAGGCTTGAACTTGTGATCCTTCCTCTTCAGCCTCTCAGAGGGCTGGGATTACAGGTGTGTGCCGCCCACATCAGGTAAAGACAAGGTTGTTGTTTACTAGTTTATGACCTTACTCCGGACAAAGCGTCAGCCTGGTGGTACAACTGCTTTGCTTCACTTTCTCTTCCTTGGTCCCAGGATGAGGTGGAAGTGGGGGGATTGTCAACTGCACAATCTGAAGTATAAACAACATTTTTTTGAGGTGCTGGAGGCCAAACCCAGGACCTCGCACATGCTACAAAAGCTACTACTGAGCTACATCCCTAGCTCTAAATTAATTTCTTTCTTTTTTTTTTTTTTTGTGCTGGGGATTGAACTCAGGGCCTTGCAAGCCAAGCACTCTAACCACTGAGGTAAATCCCCAGCCCTAAATTAATTTTTATGAGCTCTTTCAGTATATGTTTTATTCATTCAACTTACTTGAAAAATAGTGTATAGCATATAAATTAGATATAATACATAAATACATTACATGTAGGATATATACTATGGTGCATATCATGGAATATATGTGTGGTAGTATATATAATATCTAATATAATTATGTATATATTTGGGGAGGGGAAAGTCTCACTGGTCTCTGAACTCACAGTATAGTCCAGGCTGGCCTCAAACTTGGTGATCCTCCTGCCTCAGCCTCCTGAGTGCTGGGATGACAGGCATGCACCTCCACACCCAGCAACTATATTAGAGATGATGTTTGAACTAGACATTATAGGATGCAAAAATTACAGGTATTTAGTGCTTCTTCAACAGAGGTGCTCTGGGTAGGAATGGTGATGACCCTCATTTCTAACAGAGGCAGGGAGACCCTGGTCATTGGTCCCCACTCAGCCTGGGGACAAAGGGGGGAGAGGGTCACAGGAGGGGCAGGAGGCCTCGAGGGGGTGTGTGCCCCGTGCCTGGCCTGGCACTGAGCAGCTACACCTGTGTGCCGAGGTCACGCCGGGTGACCCCGAGGAGTGGCACTGCTAAATGGGGAGGTGCAAAGCTCCCGGATCACCAGAGTGCTTGGGGAGGGCTGGAGGGCTGCGTGCCCTGTGCTTCAGGCCCAGGTGGCCGCCTGCAGCCTGACCTTTGGGCGCTGCGCTGGCTGGTGGCCTGAGCCCTGGGGACGGCTAAACACCTGGGTGGGGGCTGCTGACCCTCGAGGCTGGCTGCGCCACTGGGGCCAGGGCTCTGCTACCCGTGCCTCAGTTTCCCTCATTCTACTCACCCGGGGCTTGATGGGCAGATGCCTCAAAGTCTTGAAAGAATAAATAAAGAAAACAGAGGAGAGGACTGGGCCTCAGTATGTCACTTCCTGTCACTGAATGTTTGAACAGGTAACTCGAGGTCATGAGAAATTTCAAATAACGCAAAGAAGTATGACTAGGAAGGGAGTCACGTGTGGATACAAACTGCAGCCTCACCAGAAGCAGCAGTGAAGGTGAGGGAGGGATGGACAGCGGCCGTGAGAGGCCATCCACCCACTTTGCAGCGTTGCCCCATGCTACTCAGGTGTGGGCGACAGGTTGGGAAGCCACCTTCACCCGCACAGCAGCATAGTCCTGGGCTTCTGGACACGGTTTACCGTCTATAACTTCCAGCTCTTTAGGACAGAAAACTGCCAAAAGGGCGGAGACAGCAGGGGAAGTGGTGCCTATACATGGCTTTGCTTTCCTCCGGCCAGAGCAGCTAACAGCAGACGCCACGAAGCACAGCATCTCCACCCATGGAGAATTCAGGGTGCTGAAGGATAATCTACACTGTTCCCCGCCCCGCCGCCACCTCAGAAAGCGAGGAAAGGTGCCCCCAAGTGAGGAAACCTCAGAAAGTCAGACGTGGAAGAAGTGCGCCCCCTGCCCAGCAGCCTGGCGGAAGGCTATACCACAGCCTGCCGGTTCCAGGCTCAACCCAGGACCCTTCCAAAGCCTGGAGCAGCAGGCTGCTGTGTTTTTATTAATAGCAGGCTGTAGTAGTAGTGGAAACTCGAGCCCTGGACGACAGGGTGTGAGTCACAGCCTGGCCCCAGCCCAGCACTGTCCAGCCTGCAGTGACACTGCAGCCTCCCTCCCAGAACCTCAGTTTCCTCATCCATACACTGGGATAATCTCAACCCTAAACCTGAAATGCGGCAGGGTCAGGGCACTGCTCAGTGTGCCAGAAAGCCCTTTCTCTAGGGCACCCAGCTATGTGAGAGGCCGGACCTGGACCCCGGGTCTGAGGGAGGAGGCTGGGCCCAGACCCCCCAAGTGTGAGGGAAGGGACTGGGCCCGGACTCCCAGGTCTGAGGGAGGAGGCTGGGCCTGGACCCCCAGGTCTGAGGGAGGAGGCTGGGCCTGGACCCCCCAAGTGTGAGGGAAGGGACTGGGCCGGGACCCCTGGGTCCGAGGGAGGGGGCTGGACCTGTGTGCTTAGGATCAAGAAGGATTTTGAGATGAGTCCTGTGGCTCCCAGTCCCTGAAGAAAGCTGGAAGACATGGAGCTCAGCCTCAGCCCATGAAGCTGTGAATGGGGCTCCCCCTTTCTCCTGCCCTCAGGCCTGACCCTTGGGGGTTCACAGTCTGCTTTGTCCCCTCTGTCCTGGGACCAGCGCCCGGAGTCCAAGCCGGTCTAAGTTTGGAAGGGGGAAGGAGGGGGCCGCGGGTCAGGGAGGTGAGGGCGGGTGTGGGGGACAGGATGTCTCTGTCTCTGAGCTGTCACACACACCTCTGCCCAGAGAAAGGGAGGGACAAAGACTGTGTGAGAGTCAGAACAAAGAGAGGGGGAGAGAGACACAGAGACACTGGGAGCCAGGGCACTGGGAGAGCCAGGGCGGGAGGCAGGGGCCAGAGCCCGGGGATACCAAGGACACTGTGGAGCCAACAGGACAGCAGGGGACAAACAGAGACAGGACAGGGGGACAGAGAGCCACCTGGAGACCCCAGGGTGAGGCAGAGAGGGAGGGTGGCGGAGAAAGAGACAGAGGGATGAGACAAAGTCACACCGAGAGAGACAGAGACAGAGACAGTGACAGGAAAAGAGACAGGGAAGCAGAGGAGAGGGAGAGAGGAGAGACTGAGAGTGAACCTTGGGGAGGAAAGAAGGAGACCACAGAGCCTGCAGGGCGGTGAGGGGGAGAGAGAACTGAAGAAACAAACAGGGCCGCACGAGGGTGACAGAAAGAGGGGCGGTCCCCAGTGAGGACCAGGCCGCAGGGCCTGGGTGCTGGTGGCTCCTTGGGGCTCCCAGACCAGGGTATCTGCCCAAGGGCCCCCTACTCCAGGAGGCCCTGAGATGGCGCTCAGGGCCCCTGAGACCCCCGAGGATGGGGACCCAGAGGTGAGAGGTGGCGGACGACGGACCCCAAGACCCAGACGGAGGGAGGGAGTGTGAGGCAGCCCCAGGGGACACAGCGAGGCCCCTGAGAGGAGCCACGAAGGGAACACGGGCAGCACGGCTTCGGGGGAGAGATGGGGATATGGGGCTGCGTGGGCTGAGTGGAAGCCCCACCTGGGCTGGGGGCTTCCGGTGGCCTCACACACACTGGGCAGGAAGGGCTTCTGTGACAGAGACCCCCAACCCTGCCAGGACACAAGACAGGTGGCCTGAGGCCGGTGAGTCACTGTGACTCACCCTCCTCTCTGGGGACAGTGACCCCTGTGCCCTGCGCCCTGGACAGGGCCTCATTGGCTGGACTGCCCCAGCCAGGCCCTCAGGGACCCTAGACTGACCCCTGCCCCCACCGTCCCCTGCAGGAGGACACGGCCACTGCCTTGCAGCGCCTGGTGGAGCTGACGGCCTCTCAGGTGACCCCACTGCGCAGCCTGCGCGTCCAATACCGCCTGCTCCGGAAGCTGGGCTCAGGGTCCTACGGCCGTGTAATCCTGGCCCAGCCTCGCCACGGGGGTGAGTGCACCCCAGTGTCACACAGAGGGTCCCCCAGGCTTCCCAGAGAAGAGGCTGAGCCCTGATGCCACAGCACAGCAGGATACATCCTGGGGGACCCTTCCAGCTGGGACGGCTGTGTGGCCAGTGGACCCTGAGGCTCAGAGAAGGGAGGCAGCTGCTGAGGCCGTGCAGCGGAACCGAGGACCACGTCCCTCTCCTGTCTCCCTGCAGGCCTGACTGTGGCCCTCAAGCTCCTCCGCCGAGACTCGGTCCCGAGAGCCACCTTCCTGAGAGAGTTCTGCGTGGGCCGCTGTGTGTCCTCACACCCAGGCCTGCTGCACACGCTGGGGCTCCCCCTGCAGACGCCCCGACACTTCGCCTTCGCCCAGGAGTTCGCCCCATGGGGGGACCTCAGTGGGATGCTCCAGGAGAAGGTGAGGGCAGGGACACGGCCAGGGGGGGCTCTGGCAGACCCACATTGTCGCAGACCCACATCCACCTCCAGCCCTGAACCGAGACAGCACCGACGGGGGCCACCCAAGCCTGCCTACCAGGGCATCTATCTATCACCCCAGTGCCGGCCTGCGGGGCAGGGAGCCCACAGCAGAGGCAGGGACCAGACCGGCTTGTGGCCAGCGTTGGGACTGGGGCTGTGGCATGGATGGAGGGGTGAGGAGTCTCAGGTGGGTTCTAGAAGGGTGGCCGTTGGGAGGAGGGGCAGGGGCAAGGATGCGTCCAAGATGGAGCTGGAGGGGTGAGATGGGTGGGGTCCTCTGGACAGGGGCCAGGTCAGGCCTGAAGCCTAGAGCATCTACACCTGCTTGGGTCTGAGGATCAGGGGCTGATGGATTTTTTTGGTGGGGAGTTGGGGCTGTGGATCGAACTCACGGCATTGTGCTTGCAAGACAAGCTGTCTAACCACTGAGCTAAATCCCCAGCTCCTGGATATTTTTGAGGAAGTTGGATTTGAGACTGGGTTAGGGAGGAAGGAAGGAAGGAAAGAGGGATAAGTGAAGCAAGGAAGGCAAAGGGGAGGAAGGAAGAAAGAAGGAAGGAAGGAAGGGTATGTGCTGGATTTGAAATGACTAAATTATTGGGTGGCTGAGCAGTTGTGGGTGGATGCATCTTCCGTAGCACCAGGGCACTGCAAAGACCCCTAGCTGGCCAAAGGAATGAGGGTGGACATAGAAGAGAGGCTGAGTCAGGGATGGTGGGTGAAGATGGGGTTGGGGCTCCCCTTGGAGATCGGGGGTCAGTTTAGAGGAAGAACAGGAATGGCTCAGATGGGTCTGGGAGCTGGGGCTGCGGTTAGGGCCCGCTGGTAGGGGGACAGGCAGATGAGGGTCAGGTCATGGTTGAAGTGGCCAGGGAAGGCCCTTGGGGCCTGTGGGAGCCTGGAGGTGCCCGTGGGTCTCTCAGGGGCCACAAGCGAGGCAGCAGGAGCCTGACCCTGTCCCCGCCTTGCCAGGGCCTGCCGGAGCCCATGGTGAAGCGGGTGGCAGCCCAGCTGGCCGGGGCCCTGGACTTCCTGCACGGCCGGGGGCTGGTGCATGCCGACGTTAAGCCTGACAACGTGCTGGTCTTCGACCCTGCCTGTGACCGCGTGGCCCTGGGCGACCTCGGTCTGACCCGGCCGGAGGGCAGCCCAGCCCCCGCGCCACCAGCCCCCCTTCCCACGGCGCCGCCAGAGCTCTGCCTGCTGCTGCCACCTGCTACACTGCCCCTGCGGCCAGCCGTGGACGCCTGGGGCCTGGGTGTGCTGCTCTTCTGCTCCGCCACGGCCTGCTTCCCTTGGGATGTGGCGCTGGCCCCTGACCCTGAGTTTGAAGCCTTCGCTGGCTGGATGACCACCAAGCCCCAGCCTCCTCAGCCACCTGCTCCATGGGACCAGTTTGCACCCCCAGCACTGGCCTTGCTCCAGGGGCTCCTGGACCTGGACCCTGACACCAGAAGCCCCCCGCTGGCTGTTCTGGATGTCCTGGGAGAAGACTGGGGCTTGGAGGGCAACAGAGAGGGCCCCAGGGATTCAGGGAGCAGGGCCTGCGAGGATGGGGAGGAGGGGGACACAGGGGGTTCAAGCCTGGAAGAGGGAACAGATGAGGATGAGGATGGCGGCAGAGATGGCGGGAACATCAGGACAGATGGCGGAGCTCCCCAGCCAGGTGACTGAGACAGGTGGCTGAGGCCCAGGCCAAAGGCCCTCCCCCAGCCCCGCGGCCACCTGGAGGGAAGACAGCTGTTCCCAGAGGACAGAGGGGGACACAGAGCACCTCCCCCTCATGAAGGCTGGGCTTCAGTGTGGGTCATCCCCAACCAGGAACCAGGCCCGGCTCCTCCCTTAGACCCGGGGGGTCCGGGCCCAGCTCCTCCCTCAGTCCCTGCTGTCCTCTCTGTCCTGCGTGTGTCCTCCTGAGGAAGGCACCGTCTCCCCTGCGAACACACCTCTGTCCTGTGGGGCCACGTCCATTGCTTATCATGGACTTCTGGCAGGCTCGCCCTCTCCTCTAGGACCTTGGGTGGTTCCCACTGTCCACGGCACAAACTCTGAGCTTCAGGATCTGACAGCTTGTGGCTCCCACCCTCAGCCTGTCCTGTGTCTCTGGGTTCTGGTGACGATATGTGACTCATTCGTGTGTGCTTAACCTAAACACATACGTGCAGACACGCATGCACACATACACACTTTGCCACTGGCTGACATTTGCACCCCACTACCTCCACCTGCAGCACGGTCTCCCCGTGTGGCTCCAGGGAGCCCTCAGCCCGCTCTCGGTCTCTGACTTGGCCTGGAAGCCCACGTGTCCCATCTGTGTGTCCTGACTCTTCAGCCTTCTGTCTCAGGGGGTCCCAGGTATGCTGGTCTCTTTCACGTCCATAACTTTTGGGCGCTGCTGCACACATCACAAAGCTCAAGATGGCCCAGCTCCTGCCTCCCCAGGACCCCCTGGTCCTGACAGCCACCACCTATGGTTCCAGTGCTGTGGCTCCTGTTGTGCCACAGGCCGCAGGGCCCAGCACTTGGTGGCTCGCATCGCGCCCGCAGCACAGCCTCCTCCCTCAGTCCCGAGGTTCCCGTGCCCAGCAGTGGGTCAGGCCTTGGAAGCTGTCCCTCCCAGGAGCTCACACTCTCCAGATTGAAAAGTGAGTTCACGCCGAGTGTGGTGGTGCACGCCTGTCATCCCTCAACTCTGGGAAGTTGAGGCAGGAGGATCCCAAGTTCAAGTCCTGTCTAGGCAACTCAGCAAGACCCTGTCTCAAAATAAACAATAAAACGAAGGGCTGGGGATGTAGCTCAGTGAGAAAGCTCTGGGTTCAATCTCCAGTACTGCAAAAATAAATGAACAAATAAATAAATAAGTGTGAGTTCTCTGAGTGCAACACAGCATCTCGAATGGGTCTGCAACACGACAGGGCCTTGGCAGAAGCACTGGGGACACAGGAGCAGTGTGTGGCCGGTCGAATCCGCTACCCCCGCCATGCGTGAGAAGTGGGGGAGGATGCAGGAAGGTGGGGCTGGCAACTGCTGTGCAGATCTACATTGCTCCAAATGAGCAGCTTGTTTAACACCAGTGACCCCGCATCCCCTGAGACCCCACAGCTAAGGGATGGGAGCAGCTGTCCGGGATGGGGCGCTGCCCTGACTCCAGTTGTCCAGCACCTGCTCCCTGCAGTGAGGTCACCACACCGCATGGCTCTGGAATCTGTTGCCTCATCTTCTCCCCGCAGACTTGGGTTTGTACCACAAGGTACCCCACTCCACACCCTCCAAGTCACAGAACCAAGGCTTCACCAGGACCAAGCAGGGTCAGGTTGCAGTCAAGATCACGTCTTCTAAAGGGCCTGGACCCTGGGTCTGAGGGAGGAGGCCAGGCCTGGAGGCCTGGTCTGAGGAAGAAGGTTGGGCCCGGACCCCCAGGTCTGAGGGAGGAGGCCAGGCCTGGAGGCCTGGTCTGAGGAAGAAGGTTGGGCCCGGACCCCCAGGTCTGAGGGAAGAGGTCTGGGCCTCCTGGTTGGGGCATTTGTCCAACCACCTCCAGTTCTAGGATTCAACGCACGGTGTCGCCCTGGCGCCAGTGGGGGCAGTAGGGGCGGGGCCAGGGGTGGGGCTTCACGACCCCCAGATGGGGCGGGCCTGCCCTGGGCAGCGCTGTTGGCATGGGCCCCGAGAGCCGGGCACCAGGCAGTGCAGGCTGCGGACGGGTTGGACGAGCCTTGTGGAGGTGAGGCTGGGGCTCTGAGCCCAGGTTGGAATAAGAGCAAGGTCGGAAGGCGCGGGGTGGGTGCCCCATGGCACAGAACAGTCATGGGCCAGGCCTGGGTCCTCATGGTGCATAAGCTGTGCCTTCAGCCTAGGGAGGTGGCACTGGGTCCCAGGTCCCATGAGTTCTGTAAGGACTCAGGACAGGAATGGGCTGTGGGCTCCGGTGTCAGGGTCTGTGAGGAGGACAGGGCCTGCATGGGGATTTGGCTCACTGGTGCTGGGACAGATCCTTTGCTGGTGAAACCTCCTGAGGAGTGGGGAGACAGACCAGTGTGCTGTGAGGTGAGGTCAGTGGAGAGGTCACAAATGTCCCCATCCCCCCTCCTGCTGCCACCCGATGGCCTGAGGGTGAAAGATGAACCACATCACTTGAGACACCCCCACCTTGTTTCCAAAGCAAACAGACTTGGACCTGGGGGCGGATGAGTAGCCCATGTCTCCTAAGAACAAACAGGTGCTGAAGGCCCCAGGGGCAAGGTGGGGCTGGCGGAAGTGAGGACTCCGGGTCCTGTGCAGTCCAGCCTGGGCACAGTCTTGGAGGGCCCCAAACCTGCAAAACTTGAGGTCCAACTTGAAGAGCAAGGCCTCCTCCCTCAGACCCAGGGTCCAATCCCAGCCTCCTCCCTCAGACCTGGGGTCCAAGCCCAGCAGCCTCCCTGCACCCTGACCTGGTGGCTGCAGAGCCCCCTCACCTTCTCTGTTTCTATCCTGACAGAAATGCCAGGCAAGCAGCCCGAGCCTGGGCCAGCAGAGGTTGTGGCCTCTGAGGACGGCTCCGAGGAAGGCCTAGGCGGCCTCACGGCAGAAGAGCTGCAGCAGGGCCAGGAGGCAGCGCTGGCCCTGGAAGACAGGATGGCGCTGAGCGCGCAGACTCTGGTGCACGCTGAGGTGGAGCAGTTCTACCAGGAGGTGCGGCCCCTGGGCCAGGGCCGGTTTGGCCGCGTCATGCTGGTCACTCACCGTCAGAAAGGTACTGGGTAGGGACAGGTGTTGGGGCAGGGTGGGCATAGGCCCAGGGGACACCATCAACCAGGCTAGGGATTCCAGGTGAAGGGGATCCACCCTTACCTGCACTTGTGATGAGCCGTGAGGTTTGGGGCACCCCTTTACCTCTCTGAGCTCCTAGCCTCAGCTTCCTCCTTTGAAGGATTGTGACTTTTGGGGGGGGTGCTGGGGATGGAACTCAGGGGCTTGTACCTGCTAGGCAAGTGCTCTACCACTGAGCTAAATCTCCAGATCTCCTTTGAAAAGATGAGTGATGATTCCTTTTTTTTCTTCCTCAATACTAGGGCTAGAACCCAAGTGACATCCCCAGCCTTTTTTAAATTTTTTAATTCTGAGACAGTGTCTCCCTCAAACTCTGATGTGCCCAGATTGGGCTCGAACTTAGATCCTTCTGCCTCAGCCTACAGCATGCTGAGATCGCACACATGCACCACCATGCCAGGCTCTTTAGATCTTTAAAGATTCTCTCTCCAAATAGTCACAAGCTGTGGTGCTGCAGATTGAGGCACAAGCACTGGTATGGAGGGAGAGAGAGAGGCGAGAAGGAGAGAGAGAGGCGCAGCATACCGACGTCCTTCTAGAACTTGAAGCCTGAATGGTCACAGGGGACGGAGCATTGTCCACGAGGCCTCACCCGCCTGGCTCCACGGAGCCCCGGCTCAAGGCCAGTGCTGCGGGCCTGCGGAGTGGCTGTCGGGAGCAGCTCACAGTTCGGGGTAGCTTAGCAGGCAGGAGGACAGCATGGGCCATGGTGACAGAAATCCAAGGCCTGGTGGACATGGAAGAGGCGGCGCTGTTTTCTGCAGAGGTGGATGGGATGGCTGGCGGGTACTAGAGGCGGTGGCCTCGGTCACATGCAGCCTCTTCTGGGTGAGGCCAGGGCCAGGCAGCTGGCTGGTGGTTCAGACCTGGAAGAGGGAGGCTCTGCCTTCGAGGCCTCCGGGGTCTGGGATCGGCTACCTGTCATCTTTTCCCTAACTGCCTCACACGTGCCTTTGGTGTCACCAGGAGTCACACAAGGGCCCTGGAGGTGCTCGGTTAGGTTCAGTTTCCTTCTGCCCCAAGACACGGGAAAGCACAGCAGACCCTGCTGTCAGGAGCAGGGCGGGGAGGACAGCGAAGCCTGAAAGGCCAGTATGGGTGACCCGAGGGACCCCAGCCTCTGGTATATCCTCACACCTGTCCTGTTGCCCCAGGCACATCCCTGGCACTGAAGCAGCTCCCAAAGAGCACCACGTCCCTGCGTGGCTTCCTGTATGAATTCTGCGTGGGCCTCTCACTGGGTACTCATCCAGCCATTGTGGCGGCCTATGGCATTGGCATTGAATCTACCGATTCCTACAGCTTCCTGACAGAGCCTGTGCTGCACGGGGACCTCATTGCCTTCATCCAGCCCAAGGTGGGTAGGCGGCTGAGCACGTGTCAGGAGCCTGGCCAGGCCTCACAGGTGTGCCCCAAAACAACCTGGCCCAGGAGTTGTGACCACTGCGTTGGGCTGCCTGGGCCACACCCATCCTGGGAAGAGGGGATCATGGACTGCTTAGAGCTCACTGACTTCACAGAAATAATGCTGCATTATAGTGAGAGTCACCAGCCCTCACACCATCACACTTGGCTACCCTGGGGCTGACAGGGTTCACAGGCTCGCCTTGGGATTCCTCTGGCTAACTGGGCCTCAGCAGGACAGACTAGGCCTCATGGGCTCACACTAGGCCTCACCAGGTCACACTGGACCTCACTAGTTACACTAGGCTTTCCCAGACTCACATGCCTTGGGCTCACAATAGGCCTCCACAGGTCACCAGGCTCACAGGGACTCACAGGCCTCAGTGATCCACCCTAGGCTTCACCCCGCTCACAGGCCTCACCAGGTCACTACAGGCCTCACAGTTTCACATTAAGCCTCAAAGGCTCATACTAGGCCTCACTAGGCCACACAGACTCACAATAGGCCTTAGGGCTCACGGGCTCACACTAGGCCTCATACACTCACACTAGGCCTCACAGGTTCATGCCAGGCCTCGAAGCCTCACACTAGGCCTCACAGGGCTCACACTAGGCCTCATACACTCACACTAGGCCTCACAGGTTCATGCCAGGCCTCAAAGCCTCACGGGCTCACACTAGGCCTCATACACTCACACTAGGCCTCACAGGTTCATGCCAGGCCTCGAAGCCTCACACTAGGCCTCACAGGGCTCACACTAGTCCTCGTAGGGTCACAGATCACACCAGGCCTCAGAGGCCTCACTTATTTGCTGTGCTGCAGCCACCTTAGTTTTTCCTGGGTCTGTTTCTGAGGCTAGGGAGGCCCATTGTGCTCTGTCTCCCTAGCACCAGGTGGGTAGCAACCCAGTCATCCTCCCCGCCGCAGGTGGGGCTCGCACAACCTGCAGCCCAGCGCTGCGCGGCACAGCTGGCCTCAGCCCTGGAGCACATCCATGCCCACGGCCTGGTGTACCGGGACCTCAAGCCGGAGAACGTGTTAGTATGCGACCCGGGCTGCCGGCGCGTCAAGCTGGCCGACTTCGGCCACACGCGGCCCCGTGGGACCCTGCTGCGCCTGGCCGGGCCTCCCATCCCCTACACAGCCCCTGAGCTCTGTGCCCCACCGCCGCTGCCCGAGGGGCTGCCCATCCAGCCGGCCCTGGATGCGTGGGCCCTGGGCGTCCTGGTCTTCTGCCTCCTCACCGGCTACTTCCCCTGGGACCAGCCGCTGGAGGACACCGACCCCTTCTATGAGGACTTCCTCGTGTGGCGGGCCTCAGGTCAGGCCCAGGACCGGCCACAGCCCTGGTTTGGCCTGGCGCCCGCGGCTGATGCCCTGCTGTGGGGACTGCTGGACCCTCACCCACGAAGGAGGAGCCCCGTGGGAGCCATCCAGGGCTACCTGGGGCAGCCCTGGCAACAACGGGACGGGAAGGACGTGGAGCTGGAAGTGGAAGCCGAGGAGGGAGGGCAGTGAGCCCTGCAGGCTCAGGGGCTCAGGTGTCTTCTCCATTTGGGGGGACACCTTTTCCTCTGCTATGCTCAGCCCTTGATCACAGGGATGTCTCCGTGTCCTTTCGTCCTGGTCCCCTCCTGCCCTGGGGGCCCAACACCACCCCTTGGGTGCTGTCTCTGTCCTCAGCCATCCTTCCCTACAGCCTCTGAGTTACTGCACTGGCCTGGGTATGGCGGTCTGCACCCCTCCGCCCCATGTCCACTTTCTTCCCTACGGCAGGCCGCCTCCGTCTGCCTCGTTCCTGGGATTATTTCAGGAGCTTCCAGAGGGCCCCGGTCCGACCTGGTCTGCTCCTGGCAAACCCCAGAGATGTCTGTGTGGGCTGGCTCAGCCTCCCACCAGCGCCTCTCACACTGTCCCCTCCTCCTGGACCCCTACCCTCTCTGCAGGTTCCCCTCCTGCCTGACTCCCTGCCGTTTTGCCCCCTTGCGCCCACCATCTGGCACCCCCCCTTGGTGATGCACTTTGCCCCCTCTTGCTCCCACTGCTCTCTGCAAATAAAGTTCACCTGGCACTTAGGCCTTTCGAGGGCATGAGTCTGTGGAGAGTAAGGGGAGAGTGTGCTGCACCTCGCTACCCAGCAGGCACCCTGTTAACAGGTCCTGTGTTGGGTCTGTGACCGGCAGGCTCTGAGCAGGACAGGGGGTGCTGTTTACTTCTGAGAATTTGTTTTCCTTCACCAAGCCAAAGTCTGCGTGGTGCCCCTATAGTGGCAAATATCATCCAACCTCAAAGATGCTGTCAAGGACCTGGGTGTGGTGCCATATGCCTGTTACTCCAACACTCTAGGAGGCTGAGGCAGGAGGATCACTAGTTTGAGCAAATTAGCAATTTTGTGAGACCCCTACTCAAAATGAAAAATAAAAAGCTGAGGATGTAGATCAGTGAAAAGGCTCTGGGTTCAGTGCCCAGTACTGGGGTGGGGGGAAAGATGCTGAGAAGCTGTCAAAGAAGTCCACACACACACACACACACACACGCACAGTTTGGGTTCATCTCATTATACACAGGTGACAACATGCTATTTGTATTTTAGGGTCCCATGAGCACTTGGGCCCCTGTGTGTGTGTGTGTCTGTGTGTGTGCGCGCGCACACCTGCACATGTGCATGCACCGACCTGTGTGTCCACACACAGCCACTGAGGAAGCTCTGGCAGGCGCCACAGTCCCCCCTTCCGTGGTGCCCCCAACTCCTCCCGCCTTCCCGGCTCCTGGCGGAGGCCTGTTTGCAAACACTCTCTCTTCCTCTGTGTGCCCTGCTTGGCCGAGGGCCCAGCGAGGCTACAACTCGGGCTGGATCAGGTGTCACTGCTCTCCAGGCCTAGATACCCCCCAGTGTCCCTGCTGTGGCCGCGAGGTGTTGCCTGGGCTGGGTGGCAGCCCGTGTGCCCGCGGGGCACAGCCCCAAGGACCCTTCGACTGTAGGCACGAGCCTCAGAAAGAGGACCTGCACCCTACCCTGGGCGACCCGGCCCGGGAAGCCTGCAGAGCTGGGGGCACTGGGGAGAGGGAGTGGGAGCACGCAGGGAGCACCTTGTCCTCAAGCTGAAATAGTCCGGTATCAGGCCAGGAATGTGTCCCTCGGAGCCTGGAGTGGCTGGCAGGGTGCTGCTGCACTGCGGGTGGCTCAGGGCAGGGGCAGAGGGGGAGGCTGCACGTGTGCTAATTGGTGGTGGCAGCTGGGGATTGACTGGAAGGCAATGATGACCCAACAGGCCCGAGCGGTGGAGAGGACAGGAGTGTTGGGGGGGTCTGGGGCGGGTGCGACACTCATGAAGTCACCCTCCTTGCTAATGGGTAGATCCTTAACACCCTGGGCAGCAGTGGCCTAGGGCAACCAGGCACCTGTCAGAGGTCACACGGCAGCCAGATTCACACCCAGGACACTCTGTCCCTGGCCTGGCCAGCAGGAAGAGGAGCTGGGCCAGGGCCTGGATGTGAGAAGTGTGCGAGTGTGTGCGTTAGAGTGTGAGGGAGTGACGGAGGGTGTGCATGTGCACACAGGGGAGGGCGTAAGTGTAGGGGGTGAGTGTGGGTTGAAGCAGTGTGTCTGAATGTGCGGTAAGCAGGAGTGCCTTCCATCTCTGCTGTGAGGTGGGCACACACCTCCTGCAGGAGGCGGAGGGAAATCCAAGTGTGTGTGGACGGGGCATGAGGAGCTGGGGCCCCAAATACTGCTCGAGGGAGACATGGAGTGGAGCAGCGGGGCTGGGGTGGGGGTGAATGCCTGTCATCCGGGCACTGGGAGACTGAGGCAGGAGGATCATGAGTTTCAGCACAGCCTGGGCAACTTAGCAACTTAGTGAGATCCTGTCTCAAAAAAACGGTCGGAGATGGATGAAGGCCCTGGGTTCAATCCCCAGTATCAGAAATATAAAAGAATTTTAGCAAGGTGGGTGGACAGAGCACCAGGTACGGCAGGCGCCACTCTTCCCTGGGCCCCCGGGCCCCACTTCTAAGGGCAAGATCTTGGGGCCTGGATGCCCACTAGCTGTCTGCTGTCCTTTGGGGTTTGCTCTGCCCACTTGTGTGCAGCGGGGGGACGTCAGCCACTAGGGACCGGCTCTGTCCCCTCTTTGCTCTGCGTGTGCCTGAACCGTGAATGCAGCTTACATCCATTTCTCTCCTGCAGCCGTGGTGCCTGTGAGGTCGAAGCAGCTACTGTTCTGGGCTGGGTGCAAGCTGGCAGGCTCAGCCATCCTGAGGACGGTGGCCAGGGCCAGCAGGGGGTGGGGGCGGCTGGCCACCCGTCCTGGCTGTGAGTCTCAGGGCCAGATGTTTGGGCTTAGCTGCCCAGCCAAGCGGGATAGAGTAACCGGGTAATTAAGCACCCACTTGTATGGGGCAGGCGGAAAGGGAGGGGGTGGAGGCACCAGGGGCAGAGGGCCAAAGGCCCTTCCACCTCCAGCTTGCAGAAGGGCCAGGAGCCAGAACCCCACACTGATCTCTCTGGTGCATTTGAGGGTGACTCAGAGCCAGGGTTCACCCACTGCTTCCTGGAGATGGCAAAGGAGAGTCATTCTCCAAGTCGGGGTACTGCCATGCAACACCCCTGTGCCCAGAGCAGGAAGGGGAAGGTGGCAGAAGCCTCCCCTGAGCTTTCCCTGGGGAACCAGTCAGCAGCTATTTAAGTTTTGGGCTTAATGAGCAGAGGGAGCAGAGGATTCCTCTGCTCCACTGGTGGAGTGGACAGCCCATCCATCAGGGCCCCAGGGCATGGTCCCCCGCCCGCAAGTAACTGGACCCCGCTGGCCTTTGCCGGGCAGGTGGCTGGGGTGCCAGCTCCATCACCTTCGGTGACCTCTGAGCTGCACTCTGGGCTGTGGGCAGGAAGGAAGAGGAGCGATGGTCTGCCTAAGGCTGCAGGGGCCAGGTGGGAGCGGGGCGTCCTCTTCCGAGCCAGCACCCTCTTCACAGACCAGCAAGCTGAGGCCATAGTCACCCAGAAAGGGGCAGCTGTGGACCCCAGGACAAGGTCAGGGCAGGGAAATTTCTGCCCCATCCTCTTGGGGGGAGTCTAGAAGCGCTGTGTGGCCATAGGCAAGGGTCTGTCCTCTTCGAGCCCGAGTCCAGGTATCAAAGTGCCTCCCTTGCAGGGCTGTGGGCAGGACTTGATGGAGCAGCACCATAAGGTGAGGCCAGGATCGCTCAAGTCCTGTGTGAACCCACTGTGTGCAGGCTCCATCCTCACAGCTTGGACCCATGAAATACTCAAAACAGTCCCAGGAGACCAGAGCTGTGACTGCCTGCATTTCACAGAGGAGGAAACAGGCTCAGAAGAGGGAAGACAGGGTCCAAAATCCCCCAGCAGGGCAGACCACCCTGGACTGAGCCCAGGCTGGGTGAAGCAGACGTGACGCTGTCTTTAGAGCAAAGCCTGGTTGCCCCATGAGCCCTGGCAGTGACTAGGCTTCTCTGGGCTCACATCTGTGATGTGAGATGTCATGAGCAACGAGGAGCCAGGCCTCACCTAGCACTCTCCAGGAGGGAAGCTATGGACCGGTCATCACCAAGGGTCAGCAAGGCCTGGCTACTGTTAGCCCCTCAGTGGGGAGTCGCACGAGGGGCTCTGCATGCCTCCTCCTCTGCTGAGCTTCAGAGACTGTACCTTTGTCTGCAGGGGTGTGACAATAAGGTGACACCATGCACCCCAAGCATCCACATAGCTGATACAGCACCTTACATCGAGTCCCTGTGATGCCGAGGGGACACATCCATCCCAAGATGCTGCTGATCATGCACACTGCACAACCTCTCTCCTCCAGACTGGTACACACTGTAAGCAAGCAGAGCTGCCTGCCCAACAGGTTTCACCACCCTCAGGACCACCATCAAGATCACCTCCAGCACAATCATCTTTCTTGTCATCATCACCACCATCACCACCATCATCACCATCACCACCATCATCACCATCATCACCACCATCACCATCATCATCACCATCATCACCACCATCACCATCATCATCACCATCACCACCATCACCATCATCACCACCATCATCACCATCACCACCATCATCACCATCATCACCATCATCACCATCATCACCATCATCATCACCATCATCACTATCATCACCATCACCATCATGAACATCACCACCATCACATCTTCACTACCACCACCATCACTGTTGTTATGGTTTGTGTCTAGATGTCCCCCCAAAGCCTCATGTGGTAAGAGATAGCTGGATCTAGAGTGTGTGATTACTAAATTGATCCATTGATCGGTTTGGCATCGTTCTGCTGGGATCAAGGATGTGAGACTGAGATTGGGGGTGGGAGTGCGGGCCGCCCTGGGGGCAGGTAGCCTAGATAAAAGATACAGGAAGA